>BCHV01000018.1:0-36252 GCA_001599735.1 Naganishia albida | reverse complement strand
AAGTCCAATGCGTGATGGAAACTCGTTTCAAGGTGATAGGAGGCGCTTCCGCGCCCACGCGCCCGAGTTGTCTCCAGCTGTCATTCATGACACTAGTGTTGGGTAAGGACTACGACTGGATCTATGTCATACCATCCACCATGACTACTCGGTGATATCTCACGCCTAAAGGAGATGATAGAAAACGCCACAGCGGGTGGACCGACAATGCAAGGCAATATGAGTTTAGGAGACCTCTACATCATGTTCTTCGCTTTTCTTCTAATACTTTCTGACATGACTACGGACATGGCCTCCTTTCTCCCTTGTGGTGGACCGGTTTGCTCAGGCACAGCGACTCGTGTCTCTGCCTACTTCACTCGTGCAGCCCAGACCCCAGATCCAGTCGCCTTTACTCAGAACCAAGCAACAGAGGTAGGGTTGTGCTGATCTAGACACAATCGCTCCATCGCATCTTCCTTGGCAGGCGGTGTAGGAAGCGGCGCAAATGTCGCTGTCCTTTGTCAGAATCGGTCACGTCTCTCAAGCGAAGTCTGAATTCTTCGTGGTTTCTGAAAGAGGAATCAGTAGCGTTGACCATTCTAGTCTGCCTAGCACAGCATGGTCATATGGAGCCATTCCTCAGCCTCTAGAGATTGCTCGTCCGGCTCGATCGCGAGACTGACATCGTTAACAATAAGCAGCCTCCTCCGACCGTGATTGCGGATATGATCAGCTTTAAAGAGTGTGGGTCGACGTTCAGGCCTACAACATCTAGCGCAACAATTATGCCCTCACGGACGGGAAGGACAGGAAGCTCTTTTTGCAACGCTGGCGGCGCTTGTCCGTCTGTTCAATCGCAGTCAACGGCGTCACCTGGGTCATCGTGCATTTCTCAGAGAAGTTCCAGTCCGGCCTTGGCGAAGTCTGTCTCATTGTCGATATGCTTACTGTATGTGATGTGCCGACGATCTCTTGCCAGACGGCGGGATAACCTATCGAAAGAGCTTACGGAAGGTCTTGCGCAACTGTATGCGAAGGAAACCCGAACTGTTTCCGCGCGTGAGGTCTCGGTGGCCATGCCTTTGCTTCAGCGTCTGATTGACCAGGGAGACGTTTGTGAGAGCTGTGCCTTGAGGTGGATCGAGAGAAAGCTGAATCGGAAGACGGATAGAATGAAGCTCCTATACAGCCCTCGGGACCTCGAGATCATTCGCGAATACCTTGCTATGATGGGCAAGTGAGCGATAGGGTCCCCCCATATGGCGGTTTATCAGACTCAAATCTCGCGCCATCCGACAAAGAGAACATTTGCCAATGTGAACGATACGCCGAGATTTCGAAGGAAAGTTCCGCCTGGATCTCGTATTCGCGATGCAATGTATCCATAGATGTTTTGGTCGTAGCGTACATACAGTATATCTACTGCTTCCTTTGCGCCTTTTGTCGCACCGCCTCGTAGTCTTCTCCCAGCAGGAACCTCCACAGACCCTCGGGGTCCTTGTAATCATGGTGGATGACGCTGACGAGCCACGCATTGTCTGCGATGCCTTGTAACAGTTTTCGCGATGCGGATCGCTGCGGGTATAGACGTGACCATTCGGTCCAGATCTCGAACGCTTCCTCCTGCATATAGAAGGCGGTAAGCAAAGTTGAGAGTGGTGTTAGGGGATGGCAGCGTACCTTCCAGGCGAGGAAAGACTCCTCTTGAATCTGCGTCGAAGTGACGATCTCCTGACCGGGGAAGACGGCCCAGGTGACCGAATTGACGTCTTCATTTTCGAGATTGCTGATAAATTCGCCCTGCAACGCATAATGGGAGCGTCAGCCGTGATATCGAAATGTGTCCGTCGGTCGCGCCACTTACACGCTTGTTTCCAGCATAGAACTTGATCGCACCCTGGCCCTCTTTCTCAATCTTCTCCTGCAACGCCAATACCTGCTTGACATCGCCAACAAAGAATTCGACAAAGCTCTTCTGGAACACGTATCCACCCTTCGGGCCAAACCCGTGAATCGGATCATCACTCCGCGCGCCATCGACCGCCGGTTGCGATCCTACGGTCCACATCTGTTTCTGCGGTGAGTTGAGGTGGATAAGGTAGTGCAGAATGGTTTGGGATTCGGGGGAGATTGGAAGGTCGCAGAAGGGCGTGGTAGGTGTCTTTGGCGATGATTGAAGGTAGGAAGTGAAGAGCGACGAGAGGGATTCGGCGTCCACTGGCGCTCCCCAGTCTTTGAGCGCTTGTGCGGGCTGCAAAAGCCTCCAGTTAGACGACCGCGACGGTAAGGGGAGAAAACGAAAGGACAACTCACGGTGACCTTCAACCCATTCCCGTACCCATCAATCTCACCATACGCCGGACTCCTCACATCCGTGAATCGACCGTTCGGGTATTCGTCCCAATCTTCGACAACCCCACCCCCCGGCTGAGGCATATGCGGCCCTGGAACCGCCGTACCGCCTGTGGCCGTGGTAGGCGGCTGATGCTGATGCTGCTGACGGTGCCGGAAACCCGATTCGGCGATCTCTGCCGCTTGTTGGGGCGATATGCTGAGTTCCTGTAGCTGTCGGGATGGGGAGGTGCCGAGTGTTGTCGCGTCGCCGGTGTTGGGCGCCATTGTTGCGCCTTGTTCGATCAATAGGTTGCGGTGGTGTTCTGCAGAATGGTCGAACAGGTGGTGCTGGGCAAACGTGTTCTGCTGGTGTTGTTGATGGGAGACGACCCAGCCGAGGTTCTCCATGATGGTTCGGACAGACTTTTCGAGGTTGAGCGTGCAGAAGTGTACGCCTTGCACGTTTTGTAGCTTTGCGTCCAGTATGGTTCTGATCATTTTGGTTGCGAGCGTGATTCCGTACCGCTTGACGGCTGCATCGTCCGACTGGAATGGGGTCATACGTCAGCAGCGTCACCTTCATCGACGGTTTGGTAGACCCACCTTGATCGGATCCAGGTCACCGATGATGTCCGTTGGCACGGGACACTTGCACAGGTTGATCAACCGTCTGAACGAGGCGTAGTTCTGGATCGGCATCAGCCCCGGGATGATGGGCACCTGTACGCCTAGCATTGCGAGTCAGCTCCGACATTAACGCAAGCCCGCTGTGTAACCTGGATTCCTCACGAACCTGCTTTCCTGACAGTCTCCGCCCATCGGATGAACCCTTCCACATCGTAGAACAGCTGCGTGATGATAAAGTCCGCTCCTGCTTGAACCTTTTGCGAAAGGAAATGGATATCCGATTCCGGCGAAGGCGAATCGACGTGTGGTGTGGGGTAACCTATACGTCGCACATGATTAGCCAGAGACAAGAAAACGCAGAAGAGGGTTCTGTCAGACGTACCAGCGACACCGATACAAAACCAATCCCCGCCTTCCCCATCCCGGATATACCGCACCAGATCCTCGGCATAGGTGAACTCGTCTTCGTCATCGTCGTCATCATCCTCGTTCAGCATCTCGGAGGCGTCGAGGTCCCCGACTTGCTGCGTTTTCGGAGGTGTGGAGGAGAGGCTCGTGTTGTCGGAGCCGGGAGTGGGGCGGTATTCTTCCTTTCGTGGCGGATCTGCGGCACTGGATTAGAGGAGATGGAGGGAGTGGAGCGCGAGGGAACGTACCGCCTCGAAGTGCTAGGATGTTTTGGATGCCTAGCTGTCTGCATTTCTGCATTCAATACGGAATGAGAATGAAAAGACATTGGTGAGGAAGCCAGAGACTCACCGCCAAGGCCTGATCCAACAATTTTCTCCCCATATTCGTACACGTCAGATGCAGCACGACCTGCACCTTATCCTCCTTGCCATCCTCCTTGACCAACTTCACAATCTCCTCTGCCAACTCGAGACTCTTCAGTGCGGTGGAACCCCCGGCGCCCCAGGTGACGTTGATCCCGATGGGAGGGGCGAGCGGGTCCGAGATGAGACGGTGGATCCGGTCAAGGAGGTTGGCGAGACCTTGTGGTGTTCGCGGCGGGAAGAACTCGAAGGTGTGGAAGGGGTGTGTGGATTGGATGAGTTGTGTGAGTTTGGTCATGTTGGTGTGGGTATGAGGAGCGGTGGACGTGGTATAGACTATAGGATGGCTAACTACTAACTACTAACTACTCTCTACCTAGATAGACTCGAGACACCTAGAGTGACGTGATAAGCAATCGAGCCGATCTACGAATTCCACTTTCGGGGCCAGACTCGGCCCCCGGTGGACGGTCCCGCTCAACCAGCCGGTCATCCACTGAGCGTATCATTGTGCCTGCACATCATTCCTTTTCATTTGCACAAGTTTACGGTGCGAGTTTTCCATTCAAACACCATCAACTTGGCCTACAGAGGAGCTTCAACGATCCAGAGCTGCGAGAATGAGAGAGGTCTACGAGTCAGCGCAACACGAGAACCGAACGCATGAGACGACTTGCCTGATTCTCATCCGCCTCATCGCAGGGGAACCACGTCGCCGCGCCAGCCGGGTTTTGCGACGACAAGCAAAACACCCCGGGCGCCTCGGCCGTTCTTTCAATCAGGACTCGTACGCGACCCTCTGACGCGGACTCGACGGTGACACGTTGTCCGGCGGGAGGGGTGGTAGACGCCGTCACGCTGCCTCCCGGGAGCGTGGGTGAGATCTGAAGACTGTACACGTTTTCGTCATCGTCCACCAGGACGGGACCGTCGCCCAAGTTGAAGTAGAACTGGTTCAGCGGGTCCGGGGTGCAGTCGAAGAGGCTGGCGCGTTGCACGGAGTCAGCAAAAGGGGCGCGTTTCGAGGCAAGGCGCCACGAGGTGACTCACAAGATAAAGGTATTACCGAATCCTAGCTCCTGCATGCATCGTCCGGGAGCGGACGCAGGCCTGAGATACCCGACAGAGGGCGTGGGAGGCGCGGGAGGCGGACTAAAGGTGAAGATCTGAATTGGGCCGGAAAATCGAGAGCTTTTCACTAACACCGCGCGATAACCCGGATAGGACTGGATCGCCGACCGACCTGGTTCGTGTTATCCGAATCACATCGCCAACTCTGAAGCGGTCCCACGGCATCCCTGACGTCCGCACATCGTCCCGGTCCCCGTCTCGAGGGCGATGTGGTGATCGTCGGTGATGAAGAGTTGCTGGCCGGGAGCGCCATTCTTTCGGCATTCCTGCAGTTTGAGGGGTCTGCCGTTGACACCGAGCCCGGGACCATACTCGACGCAGTAGTTGGTGTCGGCGACTTGAATCCGAGTGGCACCGGTCGTATAGACAAACTGCTAAGCCGGGGAGTCGTCACATGCAGCACTGTCGAAGCAGGCGCATAGTAGTTCACTCATCAAGCATCAGATCAAGGGCGATTGCATACTCACACGCTGATAGTCTGGTCCTTGCATGGCTTGTCATCCGTCACAGTCCAGCACAAGGTACTGTCATCAGGCGCGGCCCAAAAGATCGGCTTTGGGCTGACTAAACTTTGATGGCCGTCGTTGTTTCGGGTCATGTGCGATGGTCGGAGTGGCATCAGCACGGGAGTGGCTTGAATGAAACATGCGAGACAGGCGAGGTAGGTGCAGACGAGGACCGCACTGTGCATGTTGGCAGAAAGATGAGCGAAGAATTGCAGCGCCGGTTTCGGTCTGCTTAACTGACCGGACTGCTCATTGGGGATTGGCGGCTAATATATATAGGCATAGCACCTTGCCCGGATGACTGAAAACTCTGTGAGATGGTGCATGAGAGGCATGTTCGCGCCGGAGGCAGCTCAGGTCAGGGGAGATTGCTTACCGTGCAGGTGATCTGATCCAATATGGGTGCCACCTTTGAATGCCGAGGCCGCAAGCTCGCATGATGTCAGGCCGGCCGGTAGAGCGGTGCAATAATTTCGATTCTTCCAAATGTCCCGGATTCCATGCGAATTGACCGCATCGGGCGCTGACGAGGATGATGGAATGGGAGCGGAGCGAATATCTGCACAGGCTGACTGCTGACACTGGAAGACGATGGACTGATGACGAATCAAGGCCGACTTTTCGTTCCGAGTTGAATTGGGCGCACCACGGGATAGCTGCGCTCGATTGCTTCTCTACCTCGAGCGAGTTCCTGACAACGAAAGCTGATGAGCAGGAAACAAGGTCATTCGCCGCTGAGGCGTGACGCAAGCGCAACGACCATTGCGGACTGGCATGCGCAGACAGGGTGACAAGCTATTCATCGCATTTGTTTCACGACACTCTCTGGAACAAACAAACGAGAGGTACGCGCGTATACGGAGGATAACCAACCTGTATGACGAACCTGTCGGCACAAACCAAAGGCAACTACCGCCCCTGCTATTGATCTTCTGTAATTCTTTGGAAGTCCATCCTCCAGCATAGCTCACGCTAAGAGGAGTTCCACAGTATCCCGAGGCCGGTACTCTGAACGGCGAATCGAGCTGAAGTTGTGACATGGCGGGCGAAATCTGGGAGATGGCGGATTGGAAGGACTGATCCGGTTGATCGGCGGCGCGTGGGGCGATCAGGGTCGAGAGGCAGGGTGTCTGGTTAGGGAGGATTCTAGAGTTGTCCCGACGAGAACCTGAGATACTATACGGCGTAGTCATATCGTCGAGCTTGTCCTTGAGCACCGTCGTTTCCGTCAGATGCGAAATGAACAATGAGGCACAAGCAATCGATTTTAGTTTACTTCCGCCCATAGTCATCACGCGCGCGCCGACGCTCCAACCCAATGCAAGATAACACCACACCGCCATCACAGCTTTCCCTTTTCGAGGAAATCAACCATTATCATGACAGAGATAACCCTTCAAGATGCATCAGGCATCGTAAGATCCACCGCTTTCCCCTTGCAAGCCCATTCAGCTGATCACGCGACCGGGTGCAGGCAGGATGGATATCCATCGCGTGTTGGATCATTGTCTATACGCCACAGGTCAGTCCCGTGATGGATCTCCCTTGCCGTTCATACGCTGATCCTTTCCTTTCCGCGTGTGTAGATATGGGAGGTCAGTCAAGAGTGGGGGCCTGTGTGCAGAAACATTGCTAAACTGAAGTGGGACTTGGCACGGAACAGAATTATCAGCTAAAGTCGGGAGAGGGTCTCAGCGTGGCGTTTGTCATACTCGTACGTACCACTAAACTTGTCGGGTATCCACAGAGACCAGTCCTCTCGTTTACTCAACCCGAGCTCAACTCGAGGGCGTAAATGTCATTCGAAGGCTGATCTGTGCTTTATATCCCTGACAGTGGCTCATCGGAGATCTGACAAACCTTGCCGGCGGCGCAATGGCACATCTCTTGCCGACGATGGTATGTATCGTATTTCGGCTCCGTGCCATTATTGTGTAACTGATCGTTCTGGTATGGTGTAGATCATCCTTGCCGTCTACGTGGGTATCGCGTTCTTGTCAGCCTTCATGCCGTGCACGCTCGCTGATTCTGACGCGTGACGATAGTACTCGCTCTGCGACGTGATATTACTGTTCCAGATTTACTACTAGTACGCCCTTCTCCGCCTTTTGTCTTTCCTGCTGTTGCTGATGAATTTTCACCCCCTTCAGCCGCGCACAACACCGCAAGGCGACGGAAGACCCCGAACGAGAACCCCTCCACCGCGCACGGACACACTCACACTCCTCCTCGACCCATCCGAAACCACCGGCCCCGCTCTTACCGGCGTGGATTCACTACCCCCTACTCCTCCTCTTCGTTTCCTCCGTTGGGGTTGCAGCGTGGTATATCCAAGCACGGACGAACCATCCGAACGGAGGTGCGGGGGGACCGATACGGCCGCACCGGCATGGCCATGGACACGGGGGACACGGGCATGGAGGTCGGGGTGCAGGGGTGCCGGATGGGGTGGAGAAGACGGCGTGGGAATGGAAGAGTCAGGTTTTGGGGTACTCCAGTATGCTGCTCTATATTGGGAGTCGAGTGCCGCAGATCGCGCATAATGCGTGAGTATTTTCTGGTTTCGCCGCGTCTTTTCGCGTGATGCGTCACTGACGCGATACATCAGGAAGACGCGGTGTGAAGGACTCAGCTTGAGTTTGTTCTTCTTCTCGATATCCGGCAGTAAGTTCTCTCTCCCCTTGCTCTGGAATGCGAATTGACCGGGGCGCATTTCGGCAGATCTCACATACGTCGCCAGTATCCTACTCAAGAGCGTCGAGCGGAGCTACGTGATCGCAAACATTTCCTGGCTGATAGGTCCGTTCACCCCTGCCTTTCACCTTCCCTTTCCGAATCGCTGAGGGCCTACTGTTGTTGCAGGTTCCGGCGGGACAGTCTTCCTCGACTTGATCGTTCTCGGCCAATTCATGTACTATAATTCGCAGAACACGCGGGACGAGTACATGGATGATTCGGACTCGTCGGATGATTAGGCTGATTCAGTCGAAACGGCGGACGCGTGAGGTGGAGTGGCGGGCCGGGCTGTGGTTTGATCAACGATGAAGGACTGGTGGAGCGAGAGATCAAGGTCACTTATATTACGTAACGTCACTTATACGACGTAACGAACGGTAATCAGTCTCAAGTTATAGTAACAGCGATAAGGGCGGTTCGATGTTGCGCGTCAGGGGACGAGAAGTCATTGTATAATACATCATGTTGCATCGTATCTCCAACAATGGCGCAATGCGCTGATGTCTGGCGATTTGTGGCAGACAGAGGCAGGCGAGTGCCATTGCGCGAGACAGACAAGACGCCTGAATTGCAAGTTTGTGCGGTTGTCGTCAGCAACTCCGTCTTCGAATTGACGATGTCGTCGCCAATCCGCAGGCGCGGTGCATGTGCTATAAGGACTCTGACCAAGAGTGTGCAACAGATGCATGTGGTCATCGTGCTCGACATGCTATACCCTCCCCCTCATCGCAACTGTATAGCGAACGAATGCAATACGCGTTATACAACCTTATCATAGCTGGCCTAGCGTCAGCCCAGCGGGGAATCCGGCAAAGTCGACCTGCTCCTGAACCGCTTCGCCGCTGTCTGCCTTTATGAACGAGATCCGCAATCTCAGTCGGACTTGGGCGCCGGGCGGGGCGATCACGCGCATCTGCTGCGTTTCCGTCGATCCAGCATTGACGTCGCCATTGGACATGGCGAGCATCTGTAGTTGTTGCGTCTAGGCGGCGAGGTCGTCAGTCATAGTTAAGCGCGTGTCATCGAAAGGTCGAGGACTTACTTTTGGCACTGCAGCTTGGAAATTGACGTTTCTCACGCCCTCTGCCCCGGTAGCGGTGAACCTGGCAAGGATCTGCACCATTCCTTGCTGCGCTGGATTCACCTTTGGCGTAAGTGTGACCTTGAGACCATTCTTCTCGTATGCAGTGTATGACTGGAATTGCTGTTTTTGAGGTTGTGACGGCGGCGTAGCGGCAGTAGCGGGGCCCGCTGCCACCGGTGTTGATGATGGAGCTGATGATATTGAAGACAGAAGATCCAGCGATGATGAGGTAGCCGGCGCAGGCGAAGACTCAGTCGGATTCGGGGAAATCGAAGTGTTGCCAAACAGACTCATGATGTCGTTGACGGCATTTTGAGGTTTGGGTTGACTTGGCGCCGGGCTACTAGATGTCATGTCAGATGACCCAAAAATATCGGCCAATAAATCATGGGTATTTTGTGCCGAGGCGAGGTGGTCCAGTGCCGTTGGAGTCGGTGCACCAGTGGTGGATGCCTCGTCGCCCATCAGGTCAACCAGCGAATCTTTATCCACCCGTGTGGAACCGACTTTACGCTTTTCCGAGACTGGATAACGCAAGGTTAGGAGGTTTTGCGCAACATTGAGGTAGCAAACTTACCAGTTCCCATAATGGTCGCCTTGATTTCGGGAGCAGGCATATGTTCCAGTACTCCCCCAACTACTTCCGGTTTCGTAAACAGCTGACCGAATTCGACCGATCGCTGCTGGATTTCCAGCTCTGTCGCCTCGGAATAGCCAGCTAGAATCTCCCTAATTCTCTCCTGCTGCAGGCTGGCAGACGGCGTGTTGGCTTCGGCAAACCTGATGGCGAGCTTTGCGAGAGCCATGATCGTCCATTGCCTGATCAAGGTGTTGGCGTACGGAGAATCCAGAACCAGCTGGAAAAGATCAACGATGTCCGAATCCCTGATCTCGATGACCTGCTCCCCGTCATCTATGCTTCCGCCGTTTTGCAACATAATGTCGCCAAACTCGCCGAGAATCCACACAGCAGCCAAAGTCAGGGATTCCTGGGAGATGTCGGCGCGCAGTGCTTGATAAAGACGTTGCGCTGCATATGCCTGGAGCTCGGCCGTATGGCATACTAGGCGTATGAAGCCTGAGAGGACCTCTTCTCGCACATAGTTGCCCGCCTAGCCATGTCGGATTGTCAGCAAAAGTGGGATCCAAAGAAGTCGTGTGTGCTTACCAAAGTCAGGGTTCGCAGGAACGTATCGATATGCCACCTCTTGTTTGGCGCGAACCGTTCCGCCGCCAACGATATCTGCGTCGTCAGACCGGACTTGAAGTCGTTATCCGCAACTTCCAAAAACGCCAAAAGTTCCCGCATCATGATGCGAATGTTTTGCTCGTTGATGAGGGCGTACGACAGTTCTAGGGCACGGCGTCGGATGGACACGTCGCCATCCGAGAGACAGGAGAGGACGACGTCTCGATGACGTTGCACTGCGTTGTCGGAAAGCGCGACCTTGTTCAGGGTGTTGAGCGCGACGTATCTGAGAGACATCCTTCGTCAGACGCCGAAGCGGTCAGATCGCAGCAGAGCTCACCTGATATTGTTATCCCTGTTGCCCAAAAACTTGCCCAGGATGTTGATCGCCATCACTCGAAGTCCGCTATCCGATTCGATCTCCAAAATCGTCAACACCGTTTCATACAGAATCGAGTTTCCGACGTTCTTGGACGAGTCCGTATTGGTGGCAACCTACCAGTTGAGTCAAGTCAACAATGTTGCGTCAAGTTTCGGGGGCTGACTTACCTGAGCCAAGATATCGTTCATCGCTTCACTCGCTTCGGCATCCCCCTGGCCTAGATGTCGGAGCAGGTGTAAAATCTTGACTTGCAAGAATGGGTCTGTGATACCTCCGACATCGTGTTCTGGGCTGTACCCCGTGGTAACGAGCGACTTGAGGTGTTTCACGAGCAACGGAACCGCCTGTTAAGATCATCCCTGAAGCCATCAGCGTGGATTCGGGGGACAGTTGCACCAGACTGACCTTCTTGAATTCCCCGCGAACATTCTCGTCCACCTCGCACATCTCGTTCACAAGTGTCACCCCAGCCAACAGGACACCGTGGTTACGATCGGAAAGAAGCGATTTGGCCTTATCCAGGAAATGGTCCATGAGTTCGGGTACGCGTCGGATGACTCGAATAGCGCAGAGGGCGGCCTATGAGACTCGCAAGGGTGAAAATGACATCAAGAATGGACATGGACAGGGCGTACCTTCTTCCGAATGTACGTGTTGCTGCTGCCTAACAGCTTTTCGATCTCGTTGCACAAATCTCGAGACATTTCCTCCGATGAGATGTTGGCGAAGGTGCAGAGTGCCAGGCCGACGGCGTACATGTTCGAGTGATTCATGTCGCTGAGGATCGATAGAATCAGGTGAGAAGATCAACATATCGCAGAGATCCAAACGTACTTCTTCAAAGAATTCGTCACCAGCATCAACACCTCTTGGTTCTCGTCCAGCAACAACATGATTCCCAGATACCCCAGCCTTTTGTCACTGAATCGGGGACTGGCAACCAGTTTCAAGCACTCGATCTGGCCAAAGTGCGCGGGGTAGCCTAGCATGTGAATGTAGAGCAGTTTGGCGATGTTGTTGTGTCGGGTGAAGGAGTCTTCTTCTTTGAATGATGTTCGGATGGCGGCGGATTCTTTCTGGATCAGGGTCCTTTCGTCTGCCAGGGTCTGAAAGGGTCTTCGATGTGAGCCCAAAGATTACTATGCAGAGACAAAGTGATACCGACCTTGCATGCCCTGATGGCCTTGATCAGCGCTGAGAGAGAATGCGGTGTCAGTGTTTCCACAGATGGATTGCCTGGATCGACAGCTTACCCTTGAGGTTGTAGTAGCCCACCATCTCGAAGCTCTAACGTTGTTGCAGTTCCAGGGGAGGGACCAGAGACTGATTTCGCAATTACAGGCCCTTTATCGAGCCGTACGCCGGAAGGGGTGCAGCAGGCGTTTGGCGATTCGTTACCGCGAGACCTTATGAATCAAGAGCAGTGGTCGAAGGCACGTTCGGAGATGCAGTCTGAATGAAGCAGCAGAGTTGGATTTCTATCTATTCAGATGAGTATTGTTGCTGGCTGTCTCATCATCGCGTAACCCGCTCGCTGCTGGCTCGCTCATGACGTCCGCCCGCCGGGGTTCAAACGTGACACGTGACTCGACTTTAGACGCGAATCGAGGACTGATCTGGACTGATATGCCGGTAGCCAAGCTATGCATAGCACGCCTATCGTTTGTTGACTTGGTCGCACATCCCTTGCATCAGTAACATAGGGCTGGATACAACCAATCACGAGATAGGCCAGTCAGAGGAGCACTGAGAACCAATGGACACCCAGCGCCAGCCTCGATCGACAAATGGGTACTTCCCCTGAAAGGATCACGCGTGCTATCTCCCCTATCGGGCGGTTCCTGACCTGGAAACGGATCTTCCTTTCATCTAGCCCCTGACCGGTACATGGCAGTTCCACTTCAAATAGGTATTGATGTACATATAAGGATGCTCTTCTTAGCCCTGCGAGACGGTGGGCTCGATAGCCGTCTTTTCAACGGAGTCTTGTTATCTGCCTGTTCTTATCCCCGCCAAAGTGACAATGTCTTTGCATCATCTTTCTCCCGGTTCTGCTGCGACATTCGCTGAACCGTCAGTCCTCGCCCTACCATGGACGGGATTCTCAACCCAAGAATGTCATGTAGACAAGCCATTCATCTTGTGTGGCGTCGAATCACAAACCGCATCCATACAGGACATCATTACCGAAGTTCTCGGCTCAGAGCGACCAATCATCAGTATCGATCTTGACTCATATCAGGATAATACAAAACCAGACACGACAAAAGGCTATTGCGATCCAGAGATCCCCGAAAAGGATTGTGATGGGATAGCACGCCACAGGCCCTATCATCGAAAACGCAGCCTTGATAAAGGCGTAAGCGGCGTGGGCACCACGATAAAAATTCCCCAACACAAAGCCAATAACGACGGCTCACGGAACAAGAGAGTGAAGGGTCAGAATGATCGTTCTTCGAGAGAAGACGAAAGGTAGATCCAATTCTACTCAACGGAATGAGGATGACAGTGATGCATGATCGAGTACCGTTTTGACGGGAGCCGACAGTTGATAATCAGAGTCGCAAGTCTACGGCTCCTTCTGTTTCGTAAGGTAATACTGCGGTTATACAACAATGCTAGCCCAAGGGGAGTTTCTGTATCTTTCAATATCTTTCAAGATAGACTTTAGTGATACAGCTCTGACAGAGCCACGTGATAGCTAGTTGATGATAATATCTCACATACATTATCATCGACTGCCTTTGCTCAAGCTCCTTCCTCGTTGGCTCAATCCTTGTGAGTCTACTTTCCATTCAGTTTATCGTTCTCCGCCTGGGTCGCACTTCAGCAGGACTCATCGTTTCCGTACTTCGCCTGCCCATACTTCGCTGAAGTGCGAGATCCGTACTTCACGACTTCGCTGACTTCGTCACATCCAACTTCGCCGAAGCCAGCTTGTAACTATTAACTTCGCCGAAGCTAGGAGAAACGAAGTCAGCTCTCGTTCGAATACTCGAGCCTCCTGAACGTGTATATATAGCGGGCTCTGGGCCCTGTATAATAGCCTCTTGCTTTTTGAATTACCCTTATTTACCTCAATTCACGAAGCTACCTTGAGTGCAAACCGTTCTCAGGACTAACTACCCTTCGTCTCCTACTTCCGGTATAAAGCTGAGTCCTGTTCTGAGCAATAAGAGTACATCGCTTGTGATAGTACCCGATAAAAAGGCAGCACTATCCTGTGAAGAAGGAGTAGCCCATTGCCCGCGACAGTATGGAAACCGGAGCAGAAATACAATGACAAACGCTTGGGCTCATGAAATCCAATTGTATACAGTCTGCATTCTTCGGCCTCTCCAAACCATTCCTCCGCGGCGCATCTGCCAGTGGCAGCACCCTCCGCTTTCTATCCTCGATTCCTCAGGTTCGACAACATACCCGATGCCACAGAGCAACATGACAGATTAGCGGCGATGTTGGGCGTAATGCGCTCGATGAGGCGACGGCGCCGGCCGGGTAGCAAGGCGACGGGGCAGTGTTAGAGCGCAGAAGACGGCGGAAAGGGGACGATGAGGGTAGGATGATTAGATGATGGCAAATGTTGGATAGTGCGTCAGAAGGTATGGATCGGAGAGATGAAAGCAGTCTAATTGCACCAGCTGTCTGATTCAGCACAATCAACCTGCCTTTCCCTGCGAAAGTGGGCCTTAGCTGGGGTTTGGATGATGATGACTCATGTTTGGAATGGGTGCCAAAGCGGGCCAGGATTGAGTCACATTTTCGGACACAGAGTCAGTATCCAAATAGGACTCACTCAGCTGCGTTTCAACAGGCGCTTCTGATAGTCTCAATCTCATTTCCTCCGCGGTGCAAGCCGCGAAAAGAACGCGTATAAAAGTCGGGCCATACGATTCTGCACCTCACTGTAGGCAGCGAGCGCCCATGAGCCCTCGAGGAAGGTCTCCTCGTTTAGGCACCCCTGAAGGCTATAAGGCCATTCGAAGCTACAAAGGCGATATTTGTCTTGCATGCAATCAGAGCTGCTGCGAAATTTTCTTGGGTGAGCAGCTTCTTGTCAGAGAAATACGCAAAACACAATTCTAAGTGCACCGCCACCACGCAGCCCTCCCTCCTCGCAGTTCCATCTCACCTTATTCAACCGGCAAACCTCCTTTGTCATTTCTGTCATGCTTGGCTTGGACTCCTTTGATGACTTCCGAGGCTTTTGGCACATATATGTAGGTCTTGATCGCGCTTGCGCCTCGAAACCTCTCCCTTCGACCATAATCGACCCTCTTGCTAGCAAGGAGCGCGTGAGAATGCCGGTTGCCTCCCTCCTTAGTACTAAGACACCTTCAACTCCATCTACCTTCTTCAGTTCTGCCTCCTTGTCGACTGGACATGTGCATCTGACGGGACGCGACGCCTGATCGTCAACCAATCTCACTAAGGACGGTTCCCACAGCGATATGAATTTCAGACTTGGCTATCCTCGACTGACCATCACGCCGCCTGCCAACCTCAATGTTGACAACTCCACTTGGCCTCATCAAGGGGAGCCAAAGAGCGTTCCCGTGGACTGGGAGAGCCCCAAAGCGAAAGACCGGAAACAGTCTGCCTTTCTGTAAGAGACTGGCTACGTTGTATGTCAATAGAATAGCTATGCGACTATCTACCAATGTATACAGAGCGAGTTCTTTGAGTGGGTTCCGTCAACTGATGTTAAGCTTGCGATAATATCGAATGTAGCTAGTGGATGGAGGCTGGATGACTAGGCAAGGGCGCTTGATATAGGGGATAGGGAGATGAAGGGATAGGAAGGGGAGGAAGGGATATGGAAGGATAGGAGGTGTGATCAAGCGTGTTTCATAAAGGCATAGGGCGAGAATGAATACAACTTGGCTAGCTATATATACGTGTTCGGATCCCAGGGCGGTGGCGTATCTACCTAGGGATCACAGAGGAACACAAACACATGTGTTCCGATACATATCACGTAGCTTGAACACAACACAATGTGTTGTGTTTTCGAAACACAAAGGTTTGTGTTTTTGTCAAGCGCAGCAAACACAAGTTGTCATATCACACATACTTTGGGGGTGTCCTAGTACAGCTAAGTCAGAACACTACAGAGCCATACTGGAAGCGTAGGCGAAGTTGTTTTTGGTGATTTGGTGTTTTTGACTAGATTCCAACAAAAAGCGCAACTAGATAGACGAAGACGGAGTCGAAGAGGGGGAAGAGGAGGTGGTCGCGACTGAGGGTGAAGGTGAATTAGTAAGGCGATATGCAAGGCTGTTGCACTTTCAGTCAGCGCAGATGCTGATGCTGGGGTGTACGCGTTCCGTCTTTGTGGGTCTTGGGGTATGTGAATACTGCAAAAACGGAGAAATCGTCAAAAGGCCTCTGACTTGGAAAATTGGCAAGAGGGTCAGCAGAAGAGGAAGGTGCGCAAAAATGAATAATATTGGAAATAGCTGGCGTATGATAGTCTAGTAACTCAGAAGCTTGTAACACTGTTACATAACAATGTTACCTTAGAGCATCCAGTACAGTAGAAACTTCAGTTCAGCTAAGCTGACTCCTCAGAGGCCTCTCTCGTGCTCGGAGCCAGCTCAAACGATTGCCAAACAGTCCAAAACTTTGACACACGGTCCAAAGTTTTGACACACGGTCCAAAGTCTTGACGCACGGTTTAAAGGTTTGAAACGCAGTCCAAAGTTTTGACACACGGTCCAAAACTTTGCACCTGGTTCAAACCTTCGCCCCTTGAGACAAACCTTTTACCAGCGTCTAGCTGACAAGACTTTCTCAGGACTAGCTACCCTTCGTCTACCACTTCCGGTACATATCTGAATCCTGTTTTGAGTAGTAAGAGTACATCGCTTGTGCTAGTGCCCTCTACAACGGCAGTGCTATCCTGCGGAGCAGGAGTGACCACTTGCCCGCGACAAATATGCTGTACTAAACGCCATATGCACGATATCTGACCTATCTGGACCATGTGAGAGTTGTACACGAGATAAACTTTGACATGGGAGATATGAAAGTTGTTTCGCGGAAGAGTCGTTCCACGACCTAACCAGCTGAGTCAAGCTTGTGCGGGTCTTGTGTGTGATAGTTGTGTCGAGAAGTGCTTGTGCCACTGATGCACGGAGGTGACGTCAGCTGTCACGCATGAGCCAAAAAGCGGAAGCTGATTATGGGTAGTGATGGCTGATGGGTGGATC
Organism: Naganishia albida; assembly: GCA_001599735.1. Classification (NCBI taxonomy): domain Eukaryota; kingdom Fungi; phylum Basidiomycota; class Tremellomycetes; order Filobasidiales; family Filobasidiaceae; genus Naganishia; species Naganishia albida. Next base: position 19,296 of record BCHV01000018.1, on the reverse strand, counting down.
GTGGTTGAATAACACGATGGATGGGCTGATGGCTAATGGGTTGAGAGATTGTAGCCATTCTAGCCTTTTCCTTTACACCTCATCCATCTGTAAGCATATACCGAAAGAGGTATGTCAACTCCCAGTCTTCTAGGCTTGATTTCGGCTGATCCGCCCCCCCCCCCCCCCCCCCCCCCCCCCCCCCCCCCCCCCCCCCCCTCCCCCCCTTTCGCAGTTCCCGTCAACTGTTTCTGACCTTGTTTCCGTTCACGATGTATGATTCATACCTCTGTCCATCTGTTGCTTTGCACAAGCAGCCGCTGACATTCCCCTTTCAGGTCCGACGACCAATCCCAGAAATCAACATCCCTCAAAGCCCGTCTTGAAGCCCTTCAATCCGCCTCGACCTCCTCCTCGAACAATGACAACCCCCGATCCCGCGTCCCATCAGGAAGTCTCAAAGACCGAATCGCCATGTTCAACGCCAACGCCGATACCGCCAAACCCCTCATTCCAACAGCGGCATTCGGTACGTCCGCGCCTCCGCCAGGTGCATCGAAGCGGAATGTCTCTGGCGGCGGATTGATTGGGAACCGGCTGCCGAAGCTTGATCCAAGTGGGGCCGGGGTGATAGGAAGGAATGTCGCGCAGCCGGTTGGGAGGAAAGTTAGTGAGAGCCGCGGGCTGGTGGGAAATCGGATTCCACGGGTTGAGAAGCATCATACGGGCGGATCGACGGGTAGTGCGGGGAGTTCCGGAAGGGCAGAGAAGGAGCAGTCGGGCGAGAAGGAGGCGCAGCCGGAGGGAGGGATGAATGTGCCGCCGCCGCCGCTGCAGGCCAAGGATCTGGAGGAAGATGCGGTGGATCTGTCGGTGTCGACTGCGACAGTCGGCGAATCGAAAGGATCGAGCGATATGAAAGACGACGATCTGCCAGAAACGGCAAAACCCGGCGTTCCAGAGATCCGCGCGGAAGACCTCGTTCCGTCGACCTTGCCACACGATGAAAACGCCGATATCGATTCCGACGCATCTCAGCCTCCGTCACCTCGGTCCACAGCCGCAACAGCGTCGACGACCAGTCCGGCACTCACCGCGTTCTCGGAAACGTCGTCTTCCGTCCCCGGGTTGAACAGGGTCATGTCGACGCTCAGTCTGGCGACGCAGAAGAGTTCCGCGTCGAGGGTAACGCAGGCGAGTTCGCTGCGCGTCGAGACGGGTGCAGATGACGATGTAGGGGGGAAGGTTGGCGAGGGTGATGCAGGAGGGCAGGATGAGCAGGAGAAGCGACGGCTTGAAGAAGATCAGGATAACATGTCGGATGTGTCGACGCCGACGGGTACACCTACGATGCCGGCGAGGGAATACCTTCCCGAGATCCCCGGAACGTCGAGTCATCCGATCGGCGGACTCAGCTTGCACGCCGACGGGCATGTCTCGCCCGGTGCCTTCGGTAGCGCGAGGGGGATGCCCAACATCGATCACCACGACAAGGATATCACGGTCGATACCTCTGCGATTCCGGATGAACAGCAAAAGCTGAGACACGAGGGCAAGGTCGTGGAGCAGAAGCCGGATGCTACCGAGACGGAGAAGAACCGAAAGGGGAATGAAGCAAAATCCCAGGGCGATTTCAAGGTCACGGACGACAAGATGGTCAACATCGAGTTGCCCGAGGATGATCCCGCATTGACCGAGGAAGGACGGGAATTGCAACGTCTCGCCAAAGAAAAGCTCGCCAAGGCCGCCAAGGAACAGGGCAAGTCCGAGTGGGAGGTCTTGGATGACGATAGCGAGAACCGGCCGGAAACCGTCAAGGAAGCGCAAGCGAGTGCGAATGAAAAGGAGACGGGGGATCCCGGATTGAGCTTTACAACGGTGCACGAGGAGCAGAGGCAAGAGGCCGAGGAGAAGGCTGAGAGGGCCCAGGAGAAACGCAACACCAATGCCGTCCCGTCCCAAGATTTTGCCAAAGCCGAGGTGTCGGAACCCCCGTCCACGGAGCCAAAGGCCACCAAGGCGACCATGCCCTCGGACGGAGACAAGGGCGAGGAACCGGAATCGCCAATGTCCAACGAAACTCGAGAACACGCCTTTATGCAAGGCGATTCCCAGAATGTGCAAGACGTGACGGCCGAGACGGTTCACGGAGGGGAGGGCGTTGAAACCCCTGCGGAAGTTGTCGAACCGCCAACGCCTGCGCCCGAAGTCAATGTTTCGGAAGAGGCGACCGCTGATGACGCCGAAACGGTCGAGGAAGAGGGCAGCCTGAGCGACGTGGCGGACATCGTTGATGTTCAAGATATCGAGGATATTCCAACGGGTGACGATACCGAGATGCACAAGAAGGATCAAGACCCGAACGTAGAGTCGTTGATTGTTGGCAAGAGTGACGATGAACCTGGGGTCAAGCCCGAGGTCAATATCACGGAGTACGATTCGACCGAGCCTGCACCCGCTGCGGCAAAGGCGCCCGAACGACCTGCGGCAACCCCTGACGTTGAAGAACCGGATTCCGCATCGTTCCCCTCGGTCCCTCAACAGGATCCTCAATCAGCGACATCCGAACGCAACGCGACCGAGGTCAGCCGCACTCCGACACCTGCGCCAGAGGGCGTGAAACTGCCGTCTGTGCCAAAAGACGATGTCGATCAGGAAGACTCGCCTCAGGGAAAAGTCCGGGTCGGCGTCGCCCTGTCGCCTGGCAAGCACCTCCGCCAACAGTCGAGCGAAAAGACCTCGGGAAGGCAAATCGATGAAGATGTCAAGCGGTTCGAGGCCAAAAAGGATGGCCCAAGCGCGAGCGACGTCCCGACGGAAAACACCGCCGCTTCCATCGATGCCATGGCCGCAACCCTTTCCGACCCTGCGCGCAGCTCGGGCCTCGCGAAGTCCACGAGCTCGTCTAGTACGCTCTCTTCGTCTTCGTCGAGTAGGAAGCGTGCGCAGGGCAGCCGAAGCCCATTGTTGGATATGGACCCGGACGGGGAGGACGGCGGTGAGACGGGGTGGGCAAAGGTGTCGGTCAACAAGACCAAGTATTCGTAGCGCGCTGTGGATAAGACGACGGCAGTCACGAGCTGACTCCAGAGCGATGCGTTTCACTGTAGTGACTGTAATAATGTAGCAATAACAAGCTATTAGCGATAGCGACTTGTTCACGAGCCGCCCAAACATCCTGTCGCGGCAGTCTCGCGCCTGCGCCAGTTCGAGGTATTCATCCATTATACATATTATACGTGTCCCATTACAAGTCCCTTGCCGCATCACCTCATCTTGTCAAACGAACTCGCATCGACGACCGGACGCGTCCGCGCCGCCAAGGAACCCTTGCGTTCCCTCACGGGCGAATTCCGTGACGGGCCCGAGGAAAAGCTCGTGCTTGCCGTGAATGGCGACGAAGGGATCGTGTTCTCCTCTACCGTGTCCGGCAGGTGAATGTGGAGGCCCTGGAGCGCGGCCCCCGGGGCGGAGCTCGAGGCGGTCGTGTTCGAGGTGTTGATGTGTATCGGCGGACGAAAGGTCGTCCCCGTGGGCGTAGTGGATCCGTGGTGATGATGGCGCGGGGTGAAACCGTGCGAGGTAGCAGGGGAGAGGTTTGGTGGTGTTGCCGCGGGCGTTAGGGCCTGAGAGGAAGGAAACGGCGACATGTTGCTCGGCGTAAAGTATCCGCTGTTGCCCGCGTAGGCCATCGAGGATGGTTGAAGGTGGTCCCCGTGCGCGGTGGTGGGCGTCGAGGAACGTGTGATGCTGTTCGCTAATCCAATGAGACTCGCCACGCTCGGTGTCCGACTCGGCCTGGGCGTCTCCCCGATGATCGGCGCGTCCGGCCGTATCGGCGATCCCGGACGGACGGCGACGTCCATGCGGGATTGATGAGCGGCCCCGGCCGCGGCGGCTTTCCTTGGTTCCGGCTGATTGTACATCCACGTGGCGGAGAGAACGACGATGCTCCCGACGAGAAAGGCCGGGGTGATGGGGTATGCAAAGAGCATGACCGAGGCGAGAAAGGAGAGGATGATGCTGAGTGATGTCGCGAAACCCTTGAGGATGTTGTCCGAGTACTTGATGACGATTGCTGTCACGAGCCCGCCAAAGACCTGGGTGAACACGGTCGCCCAGGCCCAGACGGAAAAGTTTGCAAACGGCTCGACGAGCGCGCCGAGCAGTCCGTGCGAGGTCGTGCTCGTCAAGAGCACAGGCACGAGCGCCGGAATAAGGGAGAAGAAGGAAAGCTGAATGTTCCGGGTCCACAGGTCGGCTTTCGTGCCCTTGAGGACCATTTCAAAGTAGACGCCGGCGAGACCCGAGGTGAGGCAGGCGGCGGTGACGGCCATGAAGCCCTTGAAGGGGTTCATTTCGTGGTGTGCCGCCGGATCGTGGGGCGCGATGGTGGGAATGTCGGAGCGGAGGGCTTTGTGTTCTGCGTGTGAGGCGTAGTCTTCGCGGGTTGGCGGGTCAGCGGGGGACCGTTGGAACGAGGAGAGGGACTCACCATAAGACGGTGTGACCGACGTGGCCGTCTGCGTTGACTGAATCTGCACAATCCCCACGCCGACAGCCAGCAACAATAAGCTCAACCACTTTACACTCGACAGCCGCTTGCCCAGCAACAAGACGGAGAAAAAGGCGGTCGTCAAGATCTTCATCTGATAGGTGACTTGGAACGTGGCGACGTCGAGGTTGGACGCGGCGACGTATTGGAGGTTGTTTTGAACGACGTACAGGATGGCGGGGATGGACAGTTTCCAGCAGTCCGGGGAGAAGATTTCGTGTCCGAGTCTGCGCCAGCGGTTGGGCTTTAGGTATCGCGCGAGCGAATGGGAGACGGGCGTCGAGGGCGAAACTAGGTGTTGTTTCGGCAGATCGACCGAGGAAAATCGTTCGACCTTGTTAGTGACCCGGGTCGGACTCCGGGCGTGAGCCTCATCTGCCGTCATTTCCGCATCGACACGTCGGATCGCGACGAGGATCGACACGCTTCCCTTGAGAAGCTCGTTCATGAGGACGGCCGAGGAGGCCGAGTATTGTTTCGAGGACGAGGATATGCGCGAGTAGTGCATGAGGATGGAAAGGAGGGCATTTTGAAGTGCGAGGGTGAGCAGGCTGGGAGGGCTGGGGATTAGCGGATACTATCGCGTGGGGGGCGAGGGAGGGGACTCACGATACCCATTTCAAGTCTACGGCGTGTCCGAAGAGATGAATAGTGGCCGCCATGTCCGCATTTGGAGGAGGGGGAGGGGGAGGGGAGGGGAGGGGAGGGTCGCTATTATGACGAGCTGCAGTGCTGTTCACCGCGTTGAACTGACAACAAATCACCGCGCTAGTTCGGCCGCCGGGAGGGAATTAGGGTTGTTGCTTGTGAGGCTACCTAGGGGTTATATAGCCACCTAGAGGGTTATATCCACAAGCAACGCATCCACCACGTGAGACTGCATCGTTCAGGATAGTATGCCCATCCTGTCGTGATTCATTATACTGCCCCATATGAGCCCGCACACGGCTGCCCATCTATGTCATCTCATCTACATCACTTGCCCTCCTTCCCCATCAACGCCTCAAACTCGCGCCACCCGTCCTCCGTCATCCGATACGTCTCCCTGCCGACCTGCGGAAACCCGCGACTCCGCACGGCCGCGATGTACTCCCCGACGGCGCGACGGGATTCGAGGCCGACGTTGCCGAATCGACGGACGAACTTGGCGACCTTGACGCCCTGGAGGGGTGTGCCTTCGAGCGCGGCTTCCTCGGCTTCGGCTTCGGTCGCGTATACGCCCAATACATCGCTCGCGACCAACACTTGGCCCGATGTCCCTGGCCCGGCGCCGATCCCGATCGTCGGGATCTCGAGACGAGACGTGAGGTACGTCGCGACCTTGTGCGGGATCGCTTCCAGGAGAACGCTAAACGCCCCGGCACGTTGCATCGCCATCGCCGTATCCACCAACTCTTTCGCCCCCGCCGAGCTCCGCGCTTGGACCATGTACCCGCTGAGCGAGGTCGCCCGTTGAGGTTGCAGGCCGAGGTGCGGCATGACGGGGATCCCAATCTCCGTCAGGCGCGCGACGAGCGGGATGATTTCCCGCCCGCCCTCGATCTTGACGCCGTCGACGTAGCCCTCCTTGACGAGTCGGACGGCGGAAGCGACGCCGTGCGAGACGGATTGTTCAAAGCTCCCAAACGGCATGTCGGAAACGATGAACGGCGTCTTGGCGCCCCGGGCGACCGCTTTACAATGGTGGATCATCTCGTCGAGCGTGATTTGGTTCGTGTTGTAGTGGCCGAGCGCAACTTGTGAGAGCGAGTCTCCGACGAGGGTCATGTCGATCCCGGACGAGTGGGTCAGCAGCGCCGTCGGGTAGTCGTACGCGGTCATCATCGTGATCGGCGTTCCCTCGGCTTGCAGTTTGCGCAGCGAGGCCAGTGTGACTTTTTTCCGTGTCGATGCTGCGTGGCCGTGGACGTGGCCGTGAGCATCAAAGGCGACGTGAAGATGGGCGAGACTCACCTGTTTGGCTCTCCATCGGCTTGACGCTCATCCAGCGTCGTCCGACACTCTGGACGGGGGTCGCAAGCCGTTGCGGAGAAGAGAGGAGCATGCTTGCCGGTGGTGTGCACTGGCGGCAGATGGCGGTCATGCGACGGGCTGCGGCTGCGGCTGCGGCTGTCCGTGGGATGTTCATCTCGAGGGTCCCAAAGTAAGAGGCCGTGTGAGTGATATCGTACGAGGAGAAGCTGTCAAGCTGTCCGGCTAAAAGTTTGGATTCCTCGCGTCGGCTGATTACCGAATATTGGATTTGTTTACTTTGTGATGAATGACCTCTTGACCAGCAGCAGACTTTTGTCCTCACCGTTCTTCCCTCCTCCCCTAGTCATCCAGTCATGTTCGACCCATTCACAAACGACAGATCGTCCTACACCGCAATCCGCAAGCACTCGGCACAACATGACGTCTACAACAGGCTCCATAGTATCGCGCGGGATGCCGAGTTTGTGCAGAGGGTGAGCGGATGGTATGAGCGGATGGTCGTCATTCGTGAGTCTGTCGGACGAGAACACGGTTTCGTTGGCTGATTGGGGAGCAGCGAATCAAAGGTGTGGCGTCTGGTATTGCGATCCCCAAGTAGGCCTCGTTCGGGTAGATAGTGCATTCAAGCTGATAGTCCATCGCCGATCCCGAAAAGACCTCGTCAGACGAGTATGCGTATTTCAAGTCAACCGACGGACACACGGGCGTGAGTCATTCGCATCCAAGAAAACTCTGCCGCGCACTGAATGCTTGACCAACGCAAAGCAATGGGACTTTTCCCTCCGACGCGCCAACCTGCATCTCGTCGACTTTGCGAACCGCCATGGTGGAGTCATCATCGTCGATTCCACCCGCCGCGGCAAGGTAAGCCTCCTCCTTCATCACTTGCACCGGGACTGACGGCCGGGGGCGGACGCAACGCAGCGAATGCCAGATGCACTCTCAAAGACGGTTCCCATTTGGTGCGCCGTTATCAATCGCGCTGTAGCGAAACGTCGTGGCGAGCAAAGCGACGAGTGGGATACAGAGCTGTATGTTCCGCCCAAGGTGGTCAGCGGGACGGAAAGAAGTCAGATTGAAGCGAGAATCGACGGCTGGGCCGAGGCGGTGCTGGTCAGTCCCGCTACCATCCCGTCGTTTAGGTTGTGGAGCTGACGTGGAGATAGGCATCGAGCTTGACCCTTCCCGAACCAGTCGCACCGCTTCGTCCGTTCTTCATCCACCCCGGGATCTCCTCTCCGCCATCGCTACCTCGCCACAACCCCGGTGAGGACCCATCGTTCATACCGATCGTCTGTGTCTCCGCTTCCGAGTTTATCGACCACGGAGGGCCGGAACATATGCGTAGCAAGAGTGGACTGGGGTACGAGTATATCCAAGGGAGCGGCGATGATGAGGATTTCTGGGCGCAGGTACGTCGTGTGTTTGTCTGTCGTATCGAGACGCTGATTAATGGCGTAAGGGATTGAAAGCCGCCGTGTTTCATCGACACAAGGAGATGCTGTTATCAACGCCAAAGCAGGATCTGCCCGAGGTGATTGAACATCTCAAGACTTCCACGGCTGGAGATACCATCACCCTCAACTCGACACATCTCGCGGCACTGACCGAGGTGACGCCCGGTTCTGGGCTTTTCCTCGGTGTCGCGTCGGGTATCAAGTCACAGGAGGGACGACACGTGCTCCACCTTACACGCCGGACAGCGGAAGAGATGCCCGATCCGCCAGTCAGGGAAGGACACCTATTTTATCGGATTCCAAAGACGAAAAAGGGGGAACTGTACCTTGCCAGCACGGTCCTCCCGGCGTGTGCACAGGCGGCAGCTAAAGCGTCTGCAGAGGGAAAGCAGGTGGTTGTGGTGGATGATGATGGGAAAGACGTCACGGTCGGAGTGATGGTCGCTCTATCCTGGTTGATGGTCGATGACGAGGGGAAGAGGAGGGCAGGGCCGGCGCCGACAGGTAAGTTTAGCTTGCGGCTTGCTTCAGACAAGTTGATGGATTTTCCCCTTTGCAGCTACGAAAGCGGATACGCGCACCCGGCTGCAATGGATACTCGACAAGCGACCTGGGGCAAACCCGTCGCGGTCGACATTGCAGCGGGTCAATGAATTCCTGATGTCGCCGCGGAGGCCATAGGACACGCCGTTCTCATTTGCGGTGCTGGGGAAGAGCAAGAGTGTCCCATCCGTATCGTTGTAGCATTTGCGTGACCAATGTATTTGATACAGCATGGCCAACATATTACAAACGATGCCACGACACCATCACGCTAAAGCCTTCAAACACCCAACACAGTATTCTGGCGATTCCGCCCATACCGCGGATCCCTCCAGGATGCCACCTCGTCGGCCTGTCTACGATCGCTTCCTCTTCTTCTTCTCCCCCTCGCCTTCTCCGTCCTTGGACCGCTTCTTTCGCTGCTCGATCGTCGGAGCGGCTTGTTCGGCAGGAGCGATAAACGCTTCTTCCCTCTGTGCACGCTTCTTGTCGGAAACGGTATTTTGCTGAGGAGAGTTTGCGGTCAGCATATGGCACAGCGTTGAGGGGACTAGCAAACGCACATCTTCTAGCTTCCGCTTCCTGGCGAGAGCTTCTTTTTCCTTTGGCTTCAGGAAGTATTCTCCCGATGCGAGTTGCATGTCAAGCTGTGAAGAACATCAGCGGTCTACACATCAAACCGATCGTCGAGCTTAACGCACCTTGCTTGGTTGCTGCGGCGGCGGGAATGGCGTGTACACCTTCTTCTTCGGCTTGAACTCCTTCTTTGCACCAGCGTCCCCTGTAGACGGGCCAACGGCGATCTGGTTCGAGCCCGTCAAACCGTTGGAATCAGCGTTGCCGCCGGCCATGTGCCTGTTCTTCTTGGCGGTCTTTTCTGCCGTCGTGAGGTTGCGCTTCTTGAATTCTGGAACGGCACGGCACGTGTGAGCGGTATGCGCAGCGCTATAGAGCGGAACGACATACGAGGAAGGAAACGATCCCAGCTTTCCGTGGCAAGCTTGGGGTCTTTCATCAGTTCACGTCTGATCATGAGTTCCTGGGGAGAGGAGGAACAATCAGCATATGATTCGAAACTGAGGAGTCTCTCGCCGCTCGTCGAGCCGGGTTGAATGGCGGTCAGCGGGACGTTCTTGAACCGTCATCACAGACGACATGACCATCTACGGCAAGGAGGACAAGGAGACAAAGGATGATGAGGGCAACTTACTTTGATCCGGTAAATGGGATGAATGTTCTTCATGCAATCAACCACGATCCTTCGTACTTCCTTGAGATTCTTGTGTTTGCCCATGGCCGCGACGGTGTTTCCCTGGACAAGGACGTAGCAGTCCGTCAAGAGTTCGATAGCCTGCGACGTGAAGTGTTAGTATCGAATTACCGAGAGTCATATCTGCCCATCCTCACCTTGAGGGTGCTGCCATTCGGTCCTACGATTCTCTGACGCCTCTTCACGAATCTCTCCTTGTTCCTGACCATTCCACCAATCTTGATGATATCGCATGCCATCTGATCCTGCAACACCTTGATCGCCTGCGCCACCGGCACACCTCGCGCCAGCAAGCTGATCACGTCCCGAGCCTTCAAGATGATATACGGGTCGTACGTTTTACGTGTCGTCTTGACGGTCATGCTACCTTGCACGAGATCGAGGACGCAGGCGACGCCGTGCGTGGCGAGGATGGTGGTGAGTGTCGACCATGATTCACGCAGATAAGTTTCGCGGTATTTCGGGAAGAGGATGGCAAAGGAGGATTCTTCGAGGAAAGGACCGGCTTTATTGTCCTCGGCGGTAAAGGCATCAATCTTCCAGCTGCAAGAGATAGCAGCATTAGTACATCATAAGCGAGTCAGCAGATAACAGAGGGTCTTACTGGTCAATGTCGTCCGTGTCCCATGCTGTACAAATCCAAATCAGCGTCTAGCGTGAAAATGCCGATGACACGCCACAACTCACGCTTATCTTTCCTGTACCGATTATTCTTGTTGACCGGCGCAGCAGCAGGAGGTGGAGAAGATGGGCCCGCTTCAGACATGATGGAGATATGTAAGTGGCAGAACGGAGTAGCGGGTGGCCATTATGAGCATGACTTAAGCTCAATAGTCAGACAGTCGAAATCAACGGCAGTCACGTGCGACAAAGTAAACACGAGCGATCGAGTCTCGCTTTGGAAGGGCTAACCAGAGTCGGCCAACAGAGCTAGTACTGTCGCCATCAGCCAACCTGGTAGAGTCTCAACAATCGTGAGTGTGAAAAACATCGCCGCCTCGCTCAAAGCAAGCATATGATACACGTGGTTCGGGACGAGGGTAATTGGCGGCGAGTGCACAAGGCAAAGACGAAGGCGGAAACACTACTTTCCATTGCCTCCTGTACAGAAACCTGCTTGCCTGGCTCACGGCCAGACTGTCGAGGGCCAATGGTCTACCTTACCAGAGTTTAGATGGCACGACCGTTGTATGAGGGATCTTAGCACACATTGGTATTACTTGCGTTATCGAATGGGCTGATGTTATATGCCTGAGGGGAAGATGAAGGTAGCAAGTCCTCGAGAAGTCTTGTACTCAAGGTAGCTCCGTAAATTAAACTGAATCAATGGGTGAATCAATAATAGCATGGGAAATTGTCAGAAATACCCCTGTACTTTGGGTAAAATGCCAGCAATACCCCTGAGGCGGCCAAAATTGTAGAAATACCCCTGTCGCTTTTTTCTTCGCAAAAGCTTTTTCTTCGTGTGCGTGACTTATGCTTTCAATGATTCCCTTAATGTGACGGGTGCACCTTGAATCAGCTGAACGCAGGCCCCCGGGCACTCCATAGTGAGGGTGGTGTCGTGTTTTTCAGGATTTCGGGAAAAGCAAGTCCAAGCCTAAGTCCGGAAAACGACACCAACATCTCGGCCGCCGGCCCGAAACAAGTCAAAAACGACCACAACATAGGGCCAAAAATGACGTGTTTTTTCGTCATTTGCTACAAAATGACGTGTTTTTTTGGTCACTTGCTACGTGGCCTGTGGTAGATGCTGCCTAGTCCACGCTTCTCCATTGGCAGTAAGAGAGAGCATTCATCGAGTAGAGGTCGAAGAGGGAGGAGTGAGGGAGGTGATGGCCAAGGATGAGCCAATGCGAGGGATTTGAACAGAGGAGACATGTCATACTTCAGACGAACAAGAGGCGAGAAAGAGAAAGAGCGAACAACTCGATGTAGCTACCTTACAGTGCAGCTACAAGAAGGTCATCCACTGTTCCGTACTACTACGAACCGTCGAACAGTTTCATCGCTCATCAAGGCAGCTGGCAATCGCAATCATCATCACTCCCGCCTTCCTTGTGTTGTTCCTTTAAGTCATATGCGGCGGCAACATTTGGCCGGCGGCCTAACACAAGTCCAAAATACGACAGCAACATTTTGCTTCCGGACTTGAAAAACTCCTTTAGCGGCACCTACATAGGGCCAAAGGACGGTCAAAATAAGTCCACCAGACGACACGACCCTCACTATGGAGTGCCCGGGGGCCTCTGAACGCGCATCGGAAGCTGAATAATCGCGTTTCCTGGAGACGTGCAAGTTCCTGAAGTTGACGATTCGCTGGTAAAGTCGTGATATCATCCATCAGCAGTTTCTGCAGCAGACCAAGATGAGTAATGCCGAACGAGACGAAACCTCGCCTTTCTCGCTGCATCAGGCATTTCCCAGCAAGCAGGAGCTCGCCGACGCCACCAAGATCCATGCGGCAAAAGCAGGGTTCGAGTTCTACGCCCACAAGTCCGACAACAAGAAATACGATATCCGATGCCGAAAAGCCAAGGACCAGAAGTGTCCCTGGCGGCTCTATGCCTCGCCCTCCACAACTAGCCCCGGCTTCATCATCAAGACTCTAGACTTACGGCACACGTGTACCGGCATGAACAGATTAACATCCCGAAACATGACGTCCACCCTTGCCGCAAAAATGATTCAGCCGAAGGTCGCCGATCATCCGAAATACAAGCCGAAGGAGGTTCAGCAAGATTTGCTGCCCATGGAGGGTCTTGGGCTGAGCTATGGACAAGCCCATCGGGCAAAAAGGCAGGCGACGGACGCTTTGTACGGCAACTTCGCTGGAAGCTTCGGGATGATTGCGCAGTACTGCGACATCCTGCAGGATATCAACTTCAACTCCGTAGCGACCTGGGACGCCGACGAAGCCACCGACATGCTCCACCGGACCTTTATCTCATTCGGTGCTTCAATCGCCGGCTTTGTCTCGTGTCGCCCTGTCATCGGCCTGGATGGTACGCACTTGAGGCACAGCTACAAGGGTGAGTCACGTCTTCTGTATGTCGTCTGAGATCGGCTGACTGATCCCGGCCCTGTCTCAGGTATCTTGCTCATGTCCGTAGCGCTGGATGCAAAAGGTCAACTGTTCCCGCTGGCCTTCGGCGTTTGTCCCGTGGAGAATCAGGACAACTGGGAGTGGTTTCTGCGGAAGCTCCTCAATGCCCTGTCATCACATCCTAATCGCCGAATCACCTGGCTGTCAGATCGGCAGAAAGGCCTCATCAACGCCGTTGCATACCTCCGCCCCGGTGATCACCACGCCTTTTGCCTTGTACATCTCAAGGCCAACTTCGTGAAGCGGTTCAGTGACCAGGGCCTAGTCGCCTTACTCTGGAAGGCGGCACGTGCGGTCACCGAAGAGGCGTACAGTGACGTTATGAAGGAAATGGCCGACATCAACCCCAAAGCCGCAGCCTGGTTCACCGGATACGCCGACCCCATGTACTGGTCTGATGCATTCTTCGGCGGAAGCCGCTATGGCCATTACACGTCGAACATATCTGAATCAGCAAACGCGTGGCTCAGAGAAGCTCAGGAGAAGCCGCTCGTGGAGATGCTGGAAGATATTCGCCGAAAGCTTATGGGATGGTTTCAGACCCGTAGGGAAGAGGGACAAAATGCCTCGGCCGAATGCGACGATCCCCTTGCCCTGGTACCCGACGCGGCATCGCTCTTGGCCGTCGCTGAGCGCTTCGGCAGAACCCAGTACAGTCATCGCCGCAGTAATGAGTCAGTCTTCGAAGTCACCAATATCAGCACAGAACGTAACCGGATCGTCGATATACAACTTCGTACCTGTTCCTGCAAAGAATGGCAACAGTTCGGCATTCCATGCCGACACGCGGCTCACTGCTTGCTGTACATGCGGAAGGATCTACGACGCTATGTGGAGGAGGCGTACAGACTGTCGAGCTACGCCGCTACTTACGCCGGTGATATACTCCCGATTCCTCCGTATGAAGACTGGCCCGATTATGCCGGGCGGATCATTCTGCCTCCCGTGCCTAGAAAGAAAATGGGTAGGCCCAGAATCGAGCGGATGGAAGCGGGAAAGGGCGGAAGAAGCGTGAGGTGCAAGCGTTGTGCTCAGGCCGGGCACAATATCAGGACCTGCCAGGAACCTATAGATCCCGCGCAAGACGTCATCGCTGAAGACGAAAGAGATAACGACGATGACGAGTACGACTACGGGGGGATACAGTTCAGCGGAGCGGTACCTCCAACGCCTCAGCTGATGGGAGCTCCGTCTACAGCTCACTTTGGGTTCCTATAGGCAGCCCGGGTTGTAACATACGCAAAGACACCGCTCAGATAGCACGCAAAGCTTTTCTCCCGCCGCGTTTCACCTTGAATGCATCCGCGACTGACGTTTTGACAGCCGTTTGCTATTTCACTGCTGAGTAATCGTTCAAGCGGAAGCAAGACGAGATGCGGGAAAGCAATTTCCTGCTGACTCGACAAGCCACTTGAACCTAGTTTGGCTCCGCGTTCAGCAGAAAAACGCGACAGGGGTATCTCTAGAATTTTCGCGGGTCTAGGGGTATTTGTTCAATTTAGAGCAAAGTACAGGGGTATTTCTGACAATTTCCCATAATAGCATGGTCTATTACAACGGGAGCCGAGGCTCCTTATATACCTATTTGGACTGGCTGGAATAGCAGTGGCGAACACTGTCGTGCCAGTGTCGCTCCTTTCCATCATTATAACTCCGATGCTCCCGTGACGATATATAACATCTGTCCCCTGAATATTGCCTGAGGTATGCCAAGTCTTTGCACATCGATCTGGTTTCCGCTAGAAGTTGTGTTTCCCGCCTTTAATCCCGTGGTGTCTTGTCGATCGAAGGGGAAGTGATCCGCGCCCAAGGTATGCAGTGTCATAATTTTACCGTAACACAGCAGCTTCTTACCTTCTTCTTCCCGCAGTCTTCACATCGAGGATATCTTTCAATCACCATCGTGAGGTCGTCTTTTGCAGTCGTATGGCCTGGGTAGATGGATGTCCGTCTAGAAAATCGTAAAATACAGCTAAGTCGTTGTGACTTCACCGGCAACCCACGAAGGGTTGAGAGCCTAATGACCCTTCAACATGATGAGGAGACCACTGTGAGATACTAACCGCTTGTAAATGTACGGTGTGTATATGCGACTGGCTATCTACCCAAAGCCACAAGGCGTTTTGTGAATGGGTCAGGTTATCTGATCTTAGACTGCCGATGATAGCAAGTGTAGCAGGTGGATAGAGATGACGCGACTGTGCAAGGGCGGTTGCTATAGTGAATGGAAACAGATCTACGAGGGAAGAATAAAGAAAGGTAGGCTGTAAGGTACCTTGAACTTGAGCCGACTCTGGCCTTGCCTCACTTGATGAGTGACCAGCTAGATGACTCAATGTATGTGAAGGCTGTGACCTGTATCGGTGAAACAGTATAGGATTATGCTCACAGACAAGACAACCTGTTGCGAGTAATGTCACGAGTTCAATCCGATGAGAATGTCTAAACGTGCTCACGGGTCGGCTTTTATCGGCGCAACTCGGATCTTTGCTGCGGCTTCCGTTGTTCTGTGGCGTGCTGAAGCTCGATCCTTTGTACTCCATCAGGAGCTCGAACAAGGCGAAAGACACTCGATGTGAGGTTCAGGACGACGTCGTGGGTATTTAAGCAAGTGTCAGACGCCCCGCCCCCCTCTTTGCTACTCGAAACACCTGGCCATTCGCTAAGTCCCTTTGTAAACATCGCCTTTGTTTCCCCCTGCCGTCACGTGAGCTGTCAATACCCCAGACTGCTGCGACTCGTGCTAACGCACTATACTATAGAGTATATCGTCCTCCGCCGAGATGAATCGCCAAACAGACTCGATCATCAATGATCCGAGAACACCTCCCAACCGGCGGATCATGCTACTGGCGCAACGCAGGATGTCGAGGGAGGTGGAAGCGCAATCCAAACTGAACCGTGTCATGCAGGCATCTCCCGACTGTCGAGTGACTGCGTTGAAGAAGGAACTTCGGGACTCTTCGGGAGATCCTATCGACCCGTCTATCACCGAAAATATCGCTAGCAAGCTTTCTGCGATGTCATCCGAACCGGACTCGGGCTTGGACAGCCAGACAGTTCTCTTCCTGCTAGGAGCTTGCACCCAGGCTCAGATCGCATGGCTAGACCATCAAGACAGGACAGATCGATTGGAGCGATCACTTTCCATTGATTCCTCGGACACGCGCTCTTGGGGGAAAACTTCGGTGCCTGTCACAGCAGACGCCGGGACCATGCAGGAAAGTGCTCGAGATGACTCGCACGCACTCTGAAGTTCTCTGTAGAGAGGCGAAGGTACGAAAGTAGACGTATTGTTAGTGGGCCAGATGGTAGATGAACGTTGTACCTAGTTGCAACCAGTATTCAACCAAGTCTGACCAGCCTTCAACAGAATCAAGGACAACTGTTGACTTTTCATCCATACTTTCAGGCTGCTTTCTCCTATGCTAGATATGGTTTCAGCTAGCTGCCACATTGTTTCCACATCATATTATGTAATATGGTTGATAGGGTTAGGGGGTTATGGGGTTCTGGGGTGCATGGATTCTACATATACAACAGGTAAAGGGAGACGGTTTCGAATCCGCAAAGAAAATTTAAGGAAAAGTGAAAATTGGAGAAGCTATAGACTATAGGAAATTCCAAGTCTGGCGAGACTTTTTACCTCTACTAATAACCTTCCTTCACTCAGACACTGCTAATCCCACTATGCACGGCGCTGAGGCCTTAGAGCACAAAGGTTTTGGTCCTCGCTCGAAGCAGAACCAAAGACAACTGGTTGCACAAAGACTTGAAGGCGGATGCCGACATCGCGTCTTGCCATGTCTTGAGGCACTTTGTTGTTGCCGCTTCCATCATTTCACCGACGGTGAAGACAAGGGGACTGAATGGCACGTTGTTGGCTGGAAGTCGGTGCACCTTCTTTGCGGCGACGGCATTGAGGAACTTGGTGATCAAAGCGTGACTCTTTTCTGCGGGCGAGGTTGGTTGTAATGAAGGCAGAAGTCGAGTCTCGTTCGAGTCACGGGTGAACAACGAAACGATGGTGACGTCGTATTCGTGGTTGGAAAGTCCGGACTCGTTAGAGCCGGTTACTCGAATGTCGTTGCGGCGGTTGGTCGCCCCAATACTGGGTTCCACCTCGACTCGCACCCCTTGAATCCGGTTGAGGGACGACGCGATGGCTCTCTTCACTTGTGTGTGTCGAGCAGTGATCCAGCGCTTCCAACCGACACACACCTCTGCGTGACCGGCCGAGTTTTCCGCCGAACACAAGGAACAAACGGTGGCCGAGCCAGGATGCAAAGTCCGCAGGTGAAGGCCGGCCGATACTTCAAAGTCGGTAAGACGAAGACCCTGGTAATAAGGAATTACCGAGAGCCACTTTCTTCCTAGTCCAGACGCCGATTCGATGATTGTTTTAGATTGTTGAGCGTCCAGAGTAGAGAGAAGAGTRTCCCGCTTTGCCTTGAACATTTCGGCACAGCGGGCCTTTTGCGGGGCGATCGAGTTCGGGTCGTCCGAGTCCGTCAACTTGGGAGGTGACGCCGGAGGGCCTAGTAACTGTTCCAGCAGGTGATCCGAGGTTTCTGCCGCAGCAGCAAATGCCAAAGGTGCACATTGCTCGTGCGACAGAAGGCCGAGACCACCATCCCTTGCAGGCAAGGACATGATGGCCTCATCCAGGGCCGAAGTGTCGAGGCCGACCTCTTCCCTAGAGCCTCGAATCCGGAGAGCCGCCCTCCAAATGGCTTGATCCAGTCGTYGCCAAAGCTCGACCAGGTCGTCAGAGGCCAGGCACCTTTGCAGATGCCGGAGGTCTTGCTRCATACATTTGCTCAACACCAGCAAGGCATGCTGGTGAGGCAGGTCCACAAGCTTCTCTAACTTGGCTTCTTGTTCCTCGATTTTATGGAGCAAGAAGTCTCGCCGAGCGTCTTGAGGGCCGATGAGTGACCCGAGGATTGAAAGACCGGCGTCTTTAATTTCGGTTATTGATGTCGCAAACGACTTGGTGACATTGAGTTTGAGACTGAGCCGAGGGTCACTGAAGAAGGTGACCACATCTTGGAACGTGCCTCGAGAGTTGCTGAGGATATAGACGTCGTCGAGGTAGGCTAGTACAACCTTGTCGGGCCCCAGGAAGATTGAGAGGTCTTCCAAGGTCTTCCTGATTCCGATGGAGAACAAGAGAGGACCGAGCGGGTCTCCCTGTCGAACGCCTTGGGAAGACCGCAGGGCATGTCTTTCTCCGTCTTGACCCGCAAGGACAAGTTGAGAGGACTCATCATAAGCCCATTTCGCCATCTTCCAAAGACCAGGCGAGAACCGTTTAACTGCTTTCGCCAAGTCGCCACGGTCCAGGGTATTGAAGGCGTTTTTAAAGTCGAGCGAGAGTACGTGACTGTACTCTGCATCTTCGATAGTACCGTCAACAGTAAGTTGGACGGCTCTAATCAAAGGCTCGACTCCTCCTTTGGTGCCGACACCGAATTGTCCAGGAGACAGAAAGTCGGTCTTAAAGCTACCACGGATGATGGCCTTTGCACAGAGTCTGTACACAAGGTCACCAACCGCAATAGGTCGGACACCGCCGTCGGGTTTATCCAATGCGATGAGCCGGGAAGAAGTCAAGAACTTTCTTCCCGGAGCAGTTCCCGCGAGCATCATGCCGGCCAAAGTGGCGAGCATTCGCTTCACGGTCACCGATCGCATGACGATTTTGAGAAGGCCGACGGTCCAGCCCGAGATACCAGGAGCGGTGTCGGGCTTGAAAGAGTTCAACGCTTCCACCATCGCTTCAGCAGAGGGTGGCGAGCAGCTGAAAGGTCCCGTGCCGGAGCCAAACGGATTCCGAGGACCAGTCGGATGCTTGGATTTGAGGCTTTCGATAACTTCGAGCGATGGCGGAGCGATAGAGGACTGGCCTCCGAGAATTCTGGCAGCGCTTCCGAGTCGACCTTGCTCCACTTGTTTGACCGGTGAGGGTCCAGTGCCGGAAGAGCGGTTTCGATCCGGAGGGGGCGGAAAGGCCACGTCGGGAAATACCGAAAGGCGGTGCGAAGCGTTGTCAGATTGCCCCGGAGCCAGCCCAACTTTGGGTAGGCAAAGGAACTCCAACATTGCCTGGTCGGAATACGGCTGAGCCAAAAACTTCGCGGCCGCTTTTTCTGAGGCCTTTTCGAAGGCGTTCGCGACATGGGGAGGCAGCTTTCGATAAGTCGCCGGCAAGTTGGACAGGGCCAAGAAGGCTTCATCCATCGTAACGAAACCGAAATACTGAGTCATCGAGGGCCGGCCCGATGCGGATGGAATCGGAATCCGAGATGCAGGCGCAGGAGGCCTGGCGGGGGCGATTGCTGCAGGGCGGACAGCCGGCGGAAGTCGTAATGGCGGCGGAGGCTGAAGGGCGTTATATAGTGATTATGGG
>BCHV01000017.1:0-484982 GCA_001599735.1 Naganishia albida | reverse complement strand
TGTCTTGAGTAATAAGAGTACATCGCTTGTGCTAGTACCCTCTACAACGGCAGTGCTATCCTGCGAAGCAGGAGTGACTACTTGCCCGCGACACACAGTCCCGGTAATCGAGGACGTGACAAAGCCGGGCACAGAGTGCTATGTTCGTACGGTCTCAATTATACCCATATGCCCACGCATCAGACTCTGCACCTATGCCATCTATCGTACCGAGCTCCTCACCGACGAGAAGCAGGTGCGCTATCTCAAAGTAGGTCCGGTGAATCTCATGGGATCGCATTACGTGTGGCTTTCTTATGTGATAGTCATGCTTTGTTCCCTAGACTATGACTTCAGTCCCTCTACGATAGGTTCTGTTACTCACTCAGATGTAGAGATGATGTGGGAGATTGTCAATGTCATACAGTCGTTGTGTAGTGAGAAGCTTAGAAATTGGATAGAAAATGCTAACGCTCTAAGGAACAAGGCTGGCTACATAATGAGGCATGAGCTAGTTGACATAGCATGGATGTTTCTAGGTACAGGTTCTACTGATCCAGTTTTAAACATAGCATCAAGCAAATTGTCCTTCACATCGAGCAGAGATGCCCATTCAAGTAGGCATAGTCGAACATACAACTTCATCGAGTCTATAGCTGACGATCTTTAAAAACCTGGAGCTACTATTTCCAGGCTTTCTACCAATAGTGGAAGCCTATCTGAATTTACGCATCTGCGAAGAATGTTGCCAAGCGTAGTGCAGCCGATTGTAGAATGGTCTACCAGTCCCGAGAAGCTTACCATTCCATCAGAGGCCACTTTGACAGGAGAACTTTTGTCCTTTGTGTTGATACTTCGAATTTCAATAGCTTTGTTGCAGGTTGTAATTATTTTGGCGTTATCATCATGCATGAGAAACCTGTTGATCAGATGCAAGGTCTTTGCTGTAAACTTGGCGATGTGTAATGTTCCATCTATCTTGATAGTTGCAAAGATAGCAGAGAAGCCCCAGCTGACAAGTGAAATGTTCAACTTTCCTTTGCCCAGTCCAGCTTTATTCAAAGCATCTATCACATCTGGTGTCCACCTACCCACCAAGTGACATGAACCTTTCTTTGGAACACTCACATTACAACTACCATGGACATTTGCATCAGGAAGTATAGAAGCATATGCTTTTTGCGCCTGCTCTTGTGTGATGTTTGGCACGTATACATTTAGTAAATGCACCACAGGCTGTTTCATGAAAAAGGCCACTTCGGTAGTCCCATTCAGAGAAGTAGCTCTGGCTAGGTCATAATAGGCTCTAACACTCCCTTCTAGCACAAGTGTAGAGTCGCCAGTTAGAGCGCGCATCGCAGGTTCAATGATAGACCTAGCAGTGTCGCCCAATACTCCTGTGCATGGCTGGAAGGTAAATGAAGTGTGTTTCTCTTGCTTTACGGTTCCTAGTCCACGCGCTGGTCTGTTCGTGCTTCGAACCCTACCTGCAGATTGCAACGTTCCACTATTGGGTCTTTAATGTGGTGTGAACTTGAGACTCCTTCTGAAAGGTGCAGTATCGAGCACCCCAGAACGCCCTGTGGGCCAACCTTGAGCTGCGGGCACCATTGTTTACTTGTGAATTTTTGTACGTCAGTTCGTGTGGCCTTAACGGAAGGATAAGCAGGCTTTTACTATGCCGAGATCTTAAGGAAGACTCACTCAATCGGAGCAGCCTTAACAAAGGGGGATTGAAGGGCATCTGTCGCCTTGGTACGCCTCTTTGGATTCATCTGGAGCAATTGCTCAAGCAATTGTTTCATGTTTGCCGATGCGCTAACGACGAATGGATCTTGAGTAGGCAGTGTCTTCACATTGATGATTAAACACACTGACCCTGCCAACCTCAAGTCAGCTCTCAAAGCAAGAGTTTTTCGAGGCTTTATACACAGCGATGCAGGGCTCGTGAGTTGCCCTCCTGAGGTCGACACCCATTTGTCTTCCAATGTCTGCCGGTATTTGAAATCCGATGGGTCTCCGCAAAGTCGAAAGATCCGCGCCAACTGATCAATCTCGTCCCGGCCTTGTAGCAAGACCTTGTGTAGGAATATTTCACCCAGAATGCACCTTCCAACGAAAGACATCAGCACCACCTTGGTGATTTTCGGCATACATTCAAAATTCACCCTACACTCCATATATCCACCTCCGGACCGTATTCCGCATCTCCCAGCAAAAGATCGGGCGCACGATACCACATGGAAACAACCAGGTTCGTCATGTTCAAGGTTGAGGCTCGACTTGGCAACTTTCGGGCTGACCCTAAGTCCGCAATCTTCAAGTCTCCCGCCTTGCTGACCAGAAGGTGGGCGGGCTTGAGATCCCTGTGAATAACCTGCATCTGAATACGCCATCGTGTCAGATACCAGCTAGAGATCCTCCTCAAACTTACCCCATGTAAATATGCCAAGCCTTGGAGGATCTGGCGCATAAGCGACTGAATCAACTCATTCGGCGTCTCCACCAGTGGATCCTTCAAGACCGGTCGAGGTCCAGCTCTATCCTTGGGAACACGAGCATGGATTCGAATTGTCCTGAAGGATGTGTGAGCCCGGCAGGAATGCAATCGTAGCCACCTTACCCCTGGAAGTTCTCCGATGGATTATATCGAGCAGTGGAACAACGTTTTTGTGGCTGACCAATTTGAGAATTTCGATTTCCCTATGAAATCAAGCCAGACTGTGGTGAATGGAAAAGGTTGATATCCGACTCAAACCAAGTCCAAAAAAAATAGGTAACCACCGAAGTGGTCATTTCTGTCGTCTAGTTTGTCATCCTTATGCAGGGGCCATGCTAATCTTCTCTGTATCGTTCCAATTTTATCGTAGTGCACACCCGAAGGTGGCGAAATATCGAAGAAACGTACTTACCCGACCAGTGTGCGTTGAGGAACGGCTCTTTGGTCCGATTATTGGCAGCCTAGGCCACGGGGGCACCCCTGCGGGGTGCCCCCAGTGCACTCGAGCCTGGGCTCTCGAACGTTGGGATTTGTCGAGTGTCTCTCAAGCCTTCAAGATGCATCGTCCTACCAAGCAGTCGCTTTCTCACTGTCCTGCCTCTACGAAGACGGCCCTCTAGCCCACCTCTCTGTCATTTGGGACCATCTTTGCCCTGTGCAGTGCTGCTACGATTTTTCGTCGGCCGTGGCCAGCTCAAACGACATCCGTCCAACGCCCACAACTTGCAAAATACTGTTTCCCGCCATGGATTTCGTTCTGCCATCCGGTCGTGAGGACTTTCGAGGCAGTTGGACCCGGCGCTACGATCAGCAGGGGCCGTCCGAGTCTGGTAGCTGGTCTCGGAGAGACTTTCGAGGTATTGCGCATCAGTAATAAGCGTTTCCTGCTTTGATGCTATGGGCTGAAACTTGCGCTGAAACTCGAGCTGAAACTCGGGCTGAAACTCGGGCTGAATCTTCGATCTCAACTTGGAGAGGTGATCGGCAGTAGGTCAGGAGGAGTCGTTGCGAGGATCCCTTTGTGACTCAAGGACCGGGCAGGCCGGGCAGAAGGTGTATGAAATGGGCATGTGATGATATTGCTAAACCTCCAGACGATCTCTAGACCCGGCCGTGTTCGTGCTCTGACCCAACGATTGTATAACCTGATACAACAGTGCAACTACAATGACTGGCATGCCTATTCGCCATTCGTTCGCGGCAACAGCCGCTCCCACTCCTCGCTCAGTCCATCCTTGAGCACATAATCCTGATCGCCGAGCCACTTCTTCACTCTCGCTCGATCCCGCTGTTCCAACCCCGTCGACTCCTCATCCTCGTCCAAAACCGTGACCTCTCCTTCCCCTTCCAATGACAAAACACTCCATCCGATAATCATCATTCCCGGAGGTCGTTGCTCGCCTGCTCTTTCCAAGGCATCCTCAATCCCGTCCAATGTTGATGCGACCATGCGTTGATCGTGGCTGGAGGCCCGTTCGATGATGGCAATAGGAAGGTATGGCGGGAATGCCGCGCCATCTCTCCAACCTTGCGTTTCAGGATCGGTGACGGCTTCCTCGGCGGGTCGGAGCAAGACTTGCAGCACTTGCTTGATTCTGGCGACGCCCATCAGAACGACCAAGGTCCGAGACCGCACGTATCCCGGAAGCTGAACCGCCTTGCCCTTCCGGCCAACCCCGGTGCACAACACCATGCTCTCCGCCACGCCTCTCTGGGTGACCGGAATGTTCATCATCAATGGTCCAGCCAAAGCCGAGCTGACGCCCGGTACGACGACGGGTTCGAATCCATGTTGGCGGAAAAACAGGATCTCCTCTCCTCCTCGACCATAGACAAAGGGGTCTCCTTGCTTGAGTCGGACGACAATCTCACCCCGCTGGGCACCTTCCAACGCGAGCGCCATCATCTCGTTTTGCGCGCCTTCGGCGTTTCCGGGGAACTTTTTCGCGATATGTAGGGTAATCGAGGACGGGATGAGGGCGAGGATCTCCGAAGGGACAAGCTTGTCGGAGAGGATCAAGGTCGACGTCATAAGCGCCTGATGGGCGGCGACCGTGAGAAGCGATGGGTGACCCGGTCCAGAGCCAAGGAGCAGAATTCGACCCTTTCTGACGACCGGTGCGGCAGGCGGAAGGCCGAGGGCAATCTCGTGTCGAGGCGTGGTCGGAAGATATGGCGAAGGCGCCGAACCGCCGTGTGCGTTGACACCGGGAACAGAAGACTGCTCGCGATCACCCGATCCCGACAATGCGGCGCCTTGCCCGTTGGCCGAAACATCGGCATCACCTCCATCCTTAGGTGCTGCCGCTCCATCCCGCTCGTTCGTCCACATGTCAAGCGCCTTGTCCATCTCCTCCGAGGACATCCGGGCGAGGTACTCGATGCTCCAGTATTCGGAAATCTGGCTAACCCATCGCATGCGGCGGAGCTGTTCCTCTTCAGGCGACAACACAACGGGGGCCATTTCTTGCTGTTCGTGCGCGACGACGCTCTCGGCAGACGGGATGGCGGATAGCGGTTTGCTGGCGAAAAAGCCCGAGTTGGCTCGGGACAGGGCGGGACTTGGGAGCTGTACCACCGGCGTGTTGAGCGGACCGGCAGAGTACGCCGCGACATCGTCGTCGTCGACTGCCTCTCCCTTGACGGGTGCTTCCTCCTCCCCAAGCACGAACCGACTCCTCGATGAATCCCTTCGACGACGCGAACAACTTCTGCTCTTCAACGACGGTCGTTCGCTCCCTACGTGCACCCCCCTTGCGCGGCCTTCCTCGTGTACCCGGTCCCGGAGCAGACCGACGTTGTCAACGGCAGCTCCAATGCCCTTTGGTAGTCGAGACGCGATATCCCGCTTGATTCGACCAGCAAGACGACAACCTCGGCCGTTGGTCGAGACCGCGACTTGCAGATTCGACAGGTATTTTCCCGTACGTGATGGATTGCCTGGGAATCGGTGGACGGCGGGGAAGGTGTAGGTGCAGAGCGTAGGACAATCCGCGACATTAATTGGAATGTGTAGTCGACGGCAAGCTTGGTGGATAGCCTTTGCGGATGCGTAGGACCGTCTGTCTCCGGGGTGCGTCGATGTCGTTAATGCTGTATCAGTTACAGCGACGAGAGACAGTCCGTCTATCTTGTCGAGGTATGCGGCCCACGCCGCAGCTTCATCCTCCTCCGCATCTGATGGGGCCTGTTGCCATTCCACCTGTTGATTCTTCGCTCGAAACTTTAGCTCTCCGCAGGCTGCTGCGAGATCCGACGAGGCGACGATGACCCTGGCGGACGAGTCGAGAAAGGTGAATGCTCGAGACGCGGCGAGTTTGCCGTGACCAACGACGAGAACGGGCGTTTGTGTCGAGGGATGAAATGTGAGCGGAAGTGCTGCTCCACCTTGTGGCTGAGGATATCGATGGTCCTTGAGGGATGGAGACATGGTTGCTACAGGAGGATAATTAGGTAAATCGAAGCCACAAGAACGACAGTACCCACATCTGTCCGAGGGAAATACGTTGGACGTTGTGGTCCTCGTCTGTGGTCTGTGCTGTATCAAGCGTGACTATAACACCTCGAACTGGTCAACCTGATTTGCATCGAGTGGCGGTGGATTGGCTGAAATGTCTTGCATTCCGTTCTCGCTGCTATCTTTTCAGCCGAACCCGCCGTGCGGAAACAGATAACGACATTTCGACATTTCGGTGGAGGCCACATTCCGAATCTCCCGACAGCGACGGGGCGGGATGGTGCAATACACGAGCTGACTGCAGATATCGTCGCGGGAGCGTCCTGAACTCGAATCACCAGTTCTGATATCTCGTGAGGAAGCTGCCAGGGCGGCGAATAATTTCTAACGGGTGTCTACTTCTCCATCTCTGTGGTCTAGAGGCCAAGCAGACGTCCGCCAGCATCGATCGAACTTATGTCAGATGTCATAGGAATCGAGATCACTCTACAAGCACAACAACCCTCGATAGCTCAGTTGGAAGAGCGCCGCATTGTAATGAGATCTCATCCCAAGCCTGCGGCGGTCACCTGTTCAATCCAGGTTCGAGGGATTTCCTTTTTGTGAATTCTTCCAAGGGTTCTGCACGGCAACCCATGTGGCTTCGTCTCAACCTCTCATCGCTTGACCAGACGGTCTGCGATGAACTTTTCTTTTGTAGATGGCAGAAGCCCACCAGACTCACGCTCTGGCCAAGCTCCATTTTCAGCTTTCAGGAGAGGCGTCGATCTGTCATTATCCAGGCTACATGTCTTGCTTCGCCAACGTGACTCTATCTGTGCATCCTGCGTGCTCGACAAGTGGGTAATCCACCCCGCCTAATGGATGCTGCCTTGATAGTCATAGTCGTACTGCAATCTCGATGTTAGCCAATGGTACACTTCTGTCTCACCCCGTGTTTCAGCTAGTCTGGACCCGTCTCGCTATACGTTGTGCGCTGTATCATACGTGGGCACCCAACGCTTTTCCAGGTCCAGGCTCACAAGTTCTGGGGTGCTCTGTCATGGGCCCACAGTTCTCCCTCCGCACGGACTAACGACAAGAGACAGGTCAGAGGAAAAAACTTTGTAAGAGAGCTAACTGGGATGCGCTCCAGAGCCGCTCCGATCCCGTGAGCTATCCAACAGTTAGAGGCAGCAGCATGGCAAATCCAAGGGGTCGGAAGGGTCAGGCTTCTGAGATCATGAACACAGAGTAGGTGGCGATAGCCTTCACTTTCCTGGCACACGACCGTACAGTAAACACAACGTGTTCTCGAGCAGAGTGGTGGGGGCGACGGATGCAGCGAGCTCTAGCCTGAAACGGATCGAAAGACGGTGAGGCATATGTCCGAAAGCAAAAATCGCCTTCCGAGACCATCGTTCTGTTCCCGAGGCAGCATCGCCCCTGTGGAACTGAAGCAAGCGGGATCGAGAATTGCATGTAGGATTGGTAGAGACTCTGAACAAAAGTCTTCGCGAAACCAAATCCGCAAACTGCTCTTATGGATGGCGGATTGACAAGTAGATTTCTTGCTCCCCATCCGAAGTCGCGCGGCTGTCACCCCTTCGATCCCACGAATCCACTCCGTGGCCTTGCTTTGGTCGTCCCGGACTCCATCGAGTCTGTCCATGGTTTCCCATGTCACGCCGAGACGGATCAGTGCCCCTCGGTACTGACCGGGGTCTCAAGTATCATGGTCGTATACAATCGTCGCTTTGCCTTCCGATGTGGGTGAGGCCTTTCGAGACGAGCCACCGCTTTGCCAGCCAGCTCGGGCCAGCATACTTCTGTAAGGTCAAGCGATCTGGCAGTTGACGCTTGCGAGTGCTCTACCGCTGACGTGCAGTACTATCTCGCTCATCAACATGACAGTCGCACTCTACTTCTGGCTCCAGTTCCTAGTCTTCCCTATGCCTCTCCATCACATGTGGTGTGCACATATTGCTTCGTGAGCCTCCCATTTGCAGATCCGCAATAACAGCAGACACTATCTCACGTATTCTATCTGGAGCCGTCCGCGCCTCAGAAGCCTTACGTGAGATGATGCAGTTTGTCATATCAATCCGAATGACTACCTCATGTCTGCTTTCTTATTTCGACGTGAGCAGGCCAAACACGTGGTCTCAGAAAGATGAGATGACTTCATATAGTCTAAAGCTTTCGCTCACCAATATGATGAAGCTTTCCGAAGGGACCTGCTCGACAAGTGCCAGGCAGGCCATATGCTTCACGACCTGCATTTGGCCAGGGAAAGTCCGACGGGCCGTGTCTTGACTACAGACATCCTGCGAACCGCCGATTCATCGGTGCTAGTGTCGAGACATACCAACGACAACGAGCGGCACCGCCAAGTTATGAAGAGAGCCCTATACTGTATGACAGCGATGTTCGTCATATGCAGCTTACGCGACGTCTATTGGTCTCCTGAACACCTTTGATTTGATTCCCGTCGTATTCAGCACCCAAAAGAGGGGTGCGAATCAACCAAGCGCATATGACCTCAACATCTGCTCGGTTTCCAAGAAGCACGACTTGGGTATCGAAACGTAAGACCAGCTTCATGTTCACTTGTTCTATATACCAATACACATCTACGTCGCTGCATACACTTCGATCCGACTCGCTCCACGATTTAATCAATGAGGTTACCCTTTCTCCTTCCAAGCTCAAACTCTTCTGTCCTGCCCGCCTTGCTTCGCTTGTTTGCGTCTCGATGGAACCGATTCGCCGCGCCGATAAAAGCGGGGGTAAGCGACATGCCACGACCTCGTGCAGGCGAGCGGAAACCAGCACCCTCGTAACGGAGGATCTCGTAAGGTGGGTTCAAACGCGGCCAGGCAACATAGGAGGTACCCTGTGGCAAGCCTTCCGTCAGAAGATGTACCGAACGAGGCTGATCAGGAAACGTACATTGCCCCACATGTAGGTACCCGACAGAGCCGCCATGAGGACCCACAAGAACATGTACGAGTTGATGGAAAAGTCTGTTGAACAGGGCGGGGTTAGCATGCAGGAATTCCGTGCCGAATGCGAGCACTCGCCTGTCGCTCGAGGAAAGGTGACTCCGGCAAAGACCATGAAAAGTGCGAACGCAAAGATGTAGGGCATCTAAAGGTAGAGTCAGACATCCGGTCATTCGTAACGTTGGCTGAACGTACCGATCGCGCGAACAAGGGTCTAGTGTCGGACAACGGTGGAATAGCTCCTCGCCTAGCCACCCATGCGCCCGTCAACAGATCATATGAGTCCTGCAAATCCGCACGGATGAGCTGGGCGGACAAGGGCGAAGAGAACAGGAGGACTGACTTGTCTGGACCCATCGAAAAAGTTGTTCTTGACGTATCGCGTGACGGAATTGATTCCATCCTGGATCATCCCTTGCTTTGTGCGTACTCCGGTTCTCGTAAAGTCCGTCTTGAGCGCTCCAGTGCCGCTGTACGCCTTGGACACCGCATCGGCGTGATCCGCCCAAACTATCGGGCGGGGGGAAATCAATGGTCGGGGTCAGACCGGAACGCGGGGACGGAACGTACCATGACGGAAAACATGCATAAACTCTGGATGATCTTCCAGCCTCTCCTTGACGCTCAAGACACCCGTCTTGACGAGCTGTCGCTGCAACGCATCCTTGGCCAAAGCCGCTTGAGCGACGTTGGTTCGATCGAGACAATCCATGCAGTTGGAACGGATGACGCCTGTCTGTCGGTGGTCTGGCTTGGCGGGGATCGAAGAGTCCGGGTTGACGACGACGTGAAAGTACCTGAGGGCGGACGGGGTCAGGCCCGCGCGCGGGAGGGAACGGCGCTCCACACATACCCCATCTTCTCCAAATCCGGCGCCATGAGATCGACCAAACGCTGAATACGATCAAACCTCAATCCCTTGCACTCTGCATGGAAATCCCAATAGAGGTAATGCGACTTGGGATCGGCCACGGCCTCGATCGCGCGCTCAAACGCCTCCTTGACGGGCTGCTCGTGACCCTTTTGGTTGACGAGATTGACGAGCCAGACTTCGTTGTAGATCCGGGTCTGCTCGGCGAGGTGGAGCCGAAGCGCGGATATCTAGTAGAGCCCATCAGTCTGCGTACTTGGACAACGGACCAGGCAAGCCGACTCACCGTCTCGGGCACGTCCATGATCTGCAAATCAGGCTTGTACCGCAAATTATTGACCTCTGCCCAAAAGATCGGCACGCTCCCCCGAACTTGGACAAAACTCAGCCTCTCCCTCCCCTCGATCCTGCCGGCGCCACCCATATGCACCGTCGCCGCCGCCGCCGGGGCCGCCGGATCGACGGGATCAAGCAACACCAGCTGCTCGGTCTCGTTGTAATTCGCCGTATGGCCCGTCGGGTCGATACCGCGCGTAAAGTATCGCGTGCCCGCGCGGTAGCGGGATCGACGGGAGACGAGGCAGAAGAGGAGGCCGCGGTTGTTGATGCTTGATTGTCGCATTTCGATGGCTGGCGGGTGTAACAAGAGGATTAGCAGGTGTTTGCGCGGGGGATCCGGGGGATCCCGTGGTTGATACGTACAACCAAAGAGCAGGGGGAGGATGAATCTGCTGAGCTATGGAGTGGAACGGATGTCAATACGGCTCGAGACGTGGCCCGTCGTGAGGAACTCACATCATTCCCCTGTCCACCCCGCTCCGTCTGCTTGATCAACCTCGCCATCAGATACTTGTTCCAAAAGAACCGATCATCCGCCCTTCGCCACAACGCTTCCTTTGCCACGACCTCGTGCGCGACCCCGCTCTTCTCGGCGCGCTCATACTGCCGCTGCAGCGAATTCGTCAAGTCCCACCCGTACGAGAACCAGAGCCGTCCGTTCCGGAGGCCGTTCTCGACGAGGGAGACGAGTTCCTTTTCGATCGGGTGGTCGAGGATGGCCGTGGTGGAGGAGAGCGGGGAGAGCGGGAGAAGTCGAAAGTCGGATGCTTGGTAGATGGAATGGGAGAGTAGTCGACAGGATGCGGTGCGCGAGGTGATGATGATTAAAAAGTCGGCTTGCAGGAATCCGGGTTTAGCTGTTCCTCTTCTCTTGGTGGCTGCTTGGACTAGCACTCACTGGTCGCCAAGGTGATGTAGCCGACAATGCCATAACAAGTGATCACCTTGTCCCCCTCGACCGCCTCGGCAGCATCCGCATTCACCGACTCGAGCTGCATATCCCCGGACCGCCGGTCGACCCGGAGTGACTGCCTCGTCGCTTTCTCATTGACGAACGCCGTGGGCCCAGGCGAGGCCGGGACAAAGGTGTAGGCGTCTGCGGAGATGTACACGTGCAGCGCTTCGTGGAGAGAAGCGTCTGTCGCCGCCATGGTTGATCGCTGACGGGGTGGTCGTCTGCCGCAAGGGTTCCTGACGTTATCACCTTGTGTTGAATCGATATCTGCTGTTCCCCCGTGTGTCGATTACGTAAGCGCGGATCCAAATCCAGACGCTGTTTCACCGAGTCGGTCCCAATTAATTTCGACACAAGGGATCCCTTTCCCTTCCTTCCCTTCCCTCGCCCGATCGTCCATCATGCCCCGCTTCACACGTACACCCTCAGTCTCCTCCTCCTCCTCCACATCCTCCTCCGCATCCGCCACCTTTTCAGACTGGGCTTCGTCCCTCCACGGCGCGCTCCGTACCCTCTCCCTGTTCGACGACAGTCTCCTCGACTCGCCGCAAGATGCGGTAGCGTACGACGCCCGGGTGCATGCGTTTGATCTCGATCAGGTGCTGGCTCGGTTGAGTTTCAAGGACGATTACGCACGGATTCGGCTCGTCAATTATATCAGGAAGGAGGTGAGTCGTGCCCCCGGGCGGGCGTGCGGGGCGGGGCGTGATGTCATACCCCGGTTGACCGTTGTTCTCGTAGAAACCGCAACCGGCAGAGCTCGCTAAAACGATAGCAAAGGATCATCCTCTGTTCACCAAAGACGACTACTTGATCCCCGTAGTAGAGAACGATCCGCTCCTTCGTAAGCACACCGCGTCCCACGTGCCGGCCGTAACTCTCGTCTCACCCATGGCGTGTCGTACAGAGGTCACGCTCGACGACTCCTGGTCTGATGACGAACAAGACGGATTCGTCCCTGCCCAAATGCAACACCCAACCACCACGTCCACGTCCGAACCCGCCCGAGAACCATCGACCGCGGCCGGAACGTCCGCCCTCGGCAGCAGACTGAAGGAACTCATCCAAGCACTCGGCGAAGACGATGACGCCTCCCACTCATCAAGCGAC
The DNA here is from genome assembly GCA_001599735.1 of Naganishia albida. Taxonomy (NCBI): domain Eukaryota; kingdom Fungi; phylum Basidiomycota; class Tremellomycetes; order Filobasidiales; family Filobasidiaceae; genus Naganishia; species Naganishia albida. The sequence goes on along the minus strand of BCHV01000017.1, from coordinate 472,787 downwards.
GACGAACCATCAACCTCTAGAGGTAAAGGCAAGCTCTCCGCCCCATCCAATGGCGCAAAGGCCAAGAAACCAAAAGACAACGACTCGTACTACTTTGATTCCTACGCTGCCAACGATATTCACGAGCTCATGCTACGGGATACCACGCGCACCGTCTCGTACGGGCGGTTCATCTTGTCGAATCCGGGGGTGTTCAAGGATAAACTCGTGATGGATGTCGGCTGTGGCACCGGAATTCTATCCAGTACGTATTCGCCTACCGGGAGAAGGGGGGAGGCGGGGGAGGGGGGACTTGAGGGACGCTGATCCGCTTGACTCGATCAGTGTTCGCGGCGAGGGCAGGCGCAAAGCACGTCTATGCGATCGAAGCATCCGGATTCGCCAACAAGGCCAGGCAGAATATCAAGAACAACGGATTGGAGGACGTCATTACGTGAGCGTTGCGCGTTTCCCCGCGCGCCAGGACGCGGGTCCTGGCGCGCGTGCATTATCTCGTCGCTAATAGGCATCTTTCCGGCAGTGTCATCCAGGGCAAGGTCGAGGAGATTACGTTGCCGGTGCAGCATGTGGACGTGATCATCAGCGAATGGATGGTGCGTACTCGGTCAGGGTTCTGTATCAACGAGCCAGGGCTGACTCTCTATCCGCTGTACAGGGCTACATGCTCCTCTACGAAGCCATGTTGGATTCCGTCCTTCAGTACGTTCCATCATCGTTTCCCCTTCAAACCAGTCTGACTTTCGTTTCGGTCCGATAGCGCTCGCGACCGTTTCCTCGCGCCAGGAGGACTGATGGTCCCGTCGCAAACGAGAATCATCCTCGCCGGTATCACCGGACAACAGCTGTGGGACGAGGGCTTTGGTTTCTGGGACAACGTATATGGTGAGCCCGCTGGATGGGTGGTTTCTCGCGACAAAGGGGATGCTGATCCCGTCATGATTGTGCAGGCTTTGACATGTCTGCCATGCGACCTACCAGGTGTCAAGATGGGTTGATCGAGATCGTCAATGCCAAGGAGATCTGCACCACGGAAACTATTGTCACTGTGAGTGCGAGGATTCGACAGAATCATCGTCTCTCACCATCGAACTGATCATGGCTGCGCCGCCAGGATATCAATACCCATACCGCGACCGTCAAGTCCCTCGACTTCCACTCCGACTTTGAGCTACAGCCTCTCCCAAGCAACGACGGCAGGCCCACCCAGATCCGCGCATTCATCACCTGGTTCGACACCTTTTTCTCGCACGAGTCTTCCCCGACCGGACAAGCTCCCCCTTCGCAAGCATGTTCCACCGAATTCTTCCCCGACGAAGCGTACGAGCGCGCGGTCGAGCCCGTCGGCACCGCAGCACAAGAAGGCGGTTCGGACGTTAGCTTTACGACTGGGCCCCGGGGCAAACCGACGCATTGGAAGCAGGTCGTGTTCATGCTCAAGCAGCCAATCTTGCTTGAAAAGGGTAAGTTTGTGGGACCGCCCGGTTTAGGCTGGCGGCTGATGCCTCGTACAGGACAACGCATCAAGGGTAAATTCAATTGCATCAAAGGACATGACAATCAGAGAGAATTGGATGTGGAGATTCACTGGAGGCTGGTGAATGAGCAGGGAGAGGATCAGTCGGTGATGAACTACGAGGTGTTCCGAGTCAATTAGGTGAAGGGTGCACTGACCTGTCACCATATCGTCCATTTATCTTGTCGAGTTTGCCGTTTGTCATATTCCTATTTCGACAGAACGACACTGGTGACCATTGCCTAGTTGTGCTTGCAGTTTTCGGAGTCTTTACAAGCAGACGTCCAAGTAATTGATTTCTTTGGAAAGGATGAAGCTCTCGGGTTCCCTCCCTGGTTGCTCCGCGTGCGATATTCGCCCGCCCAGTGCCGTTCAGCTTCAGTCATATTGCCTTTCTTCCTCGATTGCCTGCAAATTTCGTATCATGATCTCAGTTGGAACCCTGCACGTCGGAGCATTGGATCATGCGTCCGAGATCTCGAAATCAAAGGTGTACGGTGAACCCAAGCTTTGGGCTGGCTGCGGTCCAAGAAAAGGGCGCTTCCAGTTGAGAGGGATCCGCGAGAGGGACACAGCTGAGTTGAATGGAGATCATTTTCTGGGATCTGAGCTGGAACATTACTCTGTCGGAAAGCATATCAAAGTCCTCCAGCTCGGTTCGAAGGAAGAGAACCAACGGCGATAGTGACATTGGCTGACAGCTTAATCTACTCGGAGCGTGCAGAGATTGGGGGGAAGACTGATAAACTCCTGCAACTTCCATTCTTGCCACCATGCACCGAGTTTCTGCAGATTTGGGAGTACTCTCCTCTGCTGTCGATGTTTCGATCGCCAGCACCCGATTGCGGACGAATGACACATGAATATCTCGACTACATCTCGACTGGCGGGGACCCGGTGTCTGCCATGTTGCCCAACCAGCGGCGGTGTGGAAATAAAACATGCGAGAGCAGCCATCCGCAAATGTTACCCTAGACACAGCGATACAGTGGCATGGGTATCATAAAGACCAGCCCCTGCGAGACCGTTAACCCCGTGCCAACGATATTACCACACATGATGCATTGCATGCGATTTCTGGAGAAGGATGCAGATGGACTGGTTGTATGCGTGTATAAAACTTGAAACATTGACTACCGATACATATTAGCTTGATAAAACAATTTCCTACTCGGTCAAAACAGTAGCTGCAGAACGCAGAGTATTAGCACACGCTCGATCCAAATTGAGACCGGATCGCTCACGTTCTCTCGATTTGGTGTGCTTTGGCATCAATCGCGTTTTCAGGCCCTGCGTTGCGGAAACCGGGTTGTCAGCTGTAACCTACTGAAGCGTAAATGGGCGACATACATTCTTCATCCACTTTGCTTGTCGATAAGCCTTGAACTGAGCGGGACCCCTGCCCCTGGCTTCGAGCTGTCGTCGATGAGCGTCGTCGATCGACTTTCGCTCTTTCTTGTCGATAACACCATCGTCGTTGGCATGGCTATGCGGGTTGACAGGGTAAGGACGATACTGTCGACGATGTACGATCACCTACCTGTTCTTGACCGCAATCTCGGCCTCGCCTTCCACACGATCGCTAAGACAGACAATCAGTATGGGACACCTCGTCCGTTGAAGGAGATGCTTACTAGGCTTCAAGAGCATGGCGCCTCGCCGAGCTCAATGACTCGACCATCTTTTCGTGATCCTGGTCGAGACCACTGTCGAGCTTCAAGATGACCGTCAACCAACCGACGACTTCAAAGTCGTGGTGCTTGGCCGTTTGGTCATTGATGGCGTTCTGTCGAAGGTTCTCCAAATCTTTGCCGATAAAGATGGGCAACTTGACTTGCTGCTCGACATCATCGGTCAAGTCTTGCAACCACAACACAGCGATAGCTGCGGGCGTGTCCTTGCCGATTAGCTTGGATACAGCATTCGTGCTACCACCAAATTCAAAGACGACCGACGACTGGTACCGCATGTAAATGGGAATACGCATGTCCTCGTTGTCCCAGTGGATGCTCGTTCCGTGCACTTCGGCATTCTTCTTGGGGATCGTCTCGAGGCTGTCCGAGGTCTTGATGGAAAGCTTGAGTCCGCTCGAGGGCAAGAGATCTCGATGACCTTCGTCGAGGTCGACAGTGACGTCGCCGACATCGAGCGTTCCCGTGTTCCAACCGATCATATTCTTGGGCAACTTGGTCTTGATACCTCGGAACGCGAGCGACATGTTAATCTTTCCGAATCCTTGGCCCTCTGTGATGGCCCAGGTAGAGGTCACGCTAGACGCCTCGGCGAAAACTTCGGCCATTCGGAGGGAAACGACACCGAGGATGGGATCGGATTCTCGTACTCGACTGTCGCGCATGACAACACGAACGACACTGTCTTGCCAGTCCCGAACAAAGACTTCGATCGGCGCCTCGAAGAATGGCTGGGTAGAGTACTGCTTGACTCGAGTCTTGAATACCAGGTCGTCATTGACGATCACTTCACAGTAAGGCGAGGGCAAGTTGTCGTTCTGCTGCGAAGGGTCATCGGTATCCTGCCCGGCCTGACCTTCCCGATGGCCCTTTCGACCCGTCAAATCTTGCCTCTCGACATTGATGGCATGGTGGATCGTCAGGTTGAACACACCAGACGGGTACTCGGGATCCGGATGCGTCTTTTGCACGTCGGGCGGCGGTGGCGGGAGATCCTTCTTGGCCGGATTGGGAGCGGCGTCGTTGGGCTTCATTTCCATTTCCGGAGCGGTCTTTGAATCGGGCGCAGGTGCCGCCTTGGCTTCTTCCGCCGTCGGCAAGCGTTCGAATTCCTTTTTCAAAGGCACCTTTTCAAAGTATCCGATCGACCAGTGCAGGGTTCCCGTCATCGAGTCGGCATCTTCAAAGCCCTTGAGCTTGTCCTCACGTCGCAGCATCTGGTTGGGGTTCTTGATGAGCTCGGCGACGGGGATCTGGACTCGACCGACCAAGTCGCTATGAGCGGAATCTCGTCAGTACGCACGACGTCAACACGGTGGGGCACTCACTCGGCCGAACGCTTGTCGGAATCCCAAAGCATGGCCGACAAGTCTTCCTTGCTCCGGACTTCATCCATCGTCAACAACATGACGGCGGTCTCCTCCCAGACGGGGTTCAAGTCGCCGAGAATGATACGGGTCGAATACATGGGTTTTCCAAACTGTCGGCACAGATCAGTGCCGGAACAAGCGCGGAAGAGGAAAGTCATACCTTGGCGTAAGCGAGGACGACGTACGGGTCCGACTTGCCGTTGCTGTCTTGCGCAGAGAGCCCCTCGGCGAAGTGTATAGTGATGATAAACACGCCGATAGCGGTAGTATCTGTCGACTCATCGATAAGTTCCCGGCGAATGGGCGAGACCAGAAACCAAAAGCTCAAAGCTCACCTCCCAAGGCAGCACCGCTCAGCATCTCCTTCAGATTGAGCGTCATCGACTTTGGCGCGCACATCTCGGCCGTTCCGGCGGCAATCGCCATCTTTACGAAATTGCTCACAAACGGCAAGTCCAACACGTCGGGCAACTTTTTCGACATGGGCACACAACTGACATCCACGTGGGGCACGCCGCACAGCGTGAATGTCAAGTTGCGGACGTACGGGAATTCCTGGATCATCTGCATACGGAGCCGGACGACGCCGGCGATGCCTTCGACTTGGATCCAGATGGGCACGGGCAGGTGGAACCAGTCCCACGCGCCGAGGAAGAATTCGAGCAAGAGGTGAATGTTTTTCGCGCGCGTGCCCTGGTTCTTGCCCTCGACGGCCGAGTAGGCAAAGGCGATTTCAAAGTTGTAGTAGTCGCCCGCGGCATCTTCATCGATGATTTTACCGGTCGCGTCCTTGGACTTGGCCTCGTGTTGGCCCTTGTTGATCCAGTTGTCTTTCGGGTATCCGGGGCTGCCTTGCTCGTCGGCGAGCGCGCGAATCGAGAGAATTCGCAGCGGGTTGGTACCTTGTCCGAAATCCGAGATTCGAACGGCCTCGACAAAGCCGGGCAGGGATTGCTGCATGATATCCTCGACCATGTCCGTCACGCTGATAAACATGGCGGGATCGATCAAGCCCCACATGAGCTTGATCATGTTGTTCAGCCACTCGACCGACTCGGGAACGGGCGGGGAATAAATCTCGCCCCGCTGACGATGCATATCCAACCGGACGGCGTCCATCTCCTCTTCCAGATTCCGACTGATCAAGCTGACGAGCGTGACCAGTATCCCGGCGGCGACGGAACAGATGAAACTGACGCGCGCAAAACGCCAGAATCCGTGTCCGAACGCGGTAAAGAGCCAAACGATGGCCAAACTGCCGGCACAGGCGACACCGAGGAGCTGCAACTTGTGCTGCGCATAGTTGAGCGACGCCGGTCGCGGCGGCGGGAACGGATGCAGCAACACGTTGGACCCCTTGAGCGCCGGCCTGGCCGCATCGAATTCCTTGGGATCCGCATCCTTGATGATCACTTCCCCGCCCGTCGTCGGATCCCTCACCCTTCGCTGACCATGGGGCGCCTTCTTGACGCGATCCGTCGGTTTCTCCTTGTTGGCGTTCATCCGATCCATCATCTCGGCCTTTTCCTGCTGCCCGGGGGATTTGAGCGCGTCGCTCTTCTTCCCTCCCCGATCGTTGGCCGTCTGACCATCGCCTCCGGTACGAGATCCGTGTTGCTGGGAATGGGAGACGGCACCGGTTGCGTGGCCATTGGACGGGGCGTCAAGGGACGCTCGTAGGTTTCCATTTCCGTTGTCGGAAGCCGTCAAGGTCGTCTCGTCTTCCTGCTGCTTCCTCCTCTCGAGCCTCTCGAGCTGCTGAGCGTATTCGCTGGCTTCTCGTTCGTGTAGTTTCTGGTCATCCCTGAACTTTTGGACGGTCGGGACGGGGTGGTTGTACGAGTATCCCTCGCCGACGTGCCTGCTGGGCGGGGCTGCGGGGAAAAGTCAGCGATCGCGATCGTTGGTCAGGACAAGAGAGGACAGACGAACCCGGGGGTAATTCGGGTAGATCACTCGAACTGGACATGGTGCACGAGGTTGACTTCTCCTTTTCCTTCCCTTCCTGCCCTTGTGATCGCTCGCTTTATGCAGAGAGAGGAATCCGACAGGTGACGTCAACGGAGCCTCGTCTTGCTTTGCATCCGCAATCTACCTCGCCAGAGTTGGCCCCCTGCCCCTGCCCGCGCCCCTGGCCGACTCTCGCGCGTTCGTCATCTGCTCTGCGCTTGCGTGTCTACGACTTGACATGAATACGGATTACGGATGGAATCACCTTTCTTCCTTTCTCCCTCTCTCCCTCTCTCCCCTCGACCATCAACACCCGCCATGGAAGCACTCGTACACACCCTCGCACCACCACCAGCCTACGTCAATCCGGACGACGTCGAGAATGGGGACGCCTCATACGGCAACTTGAACCAGTTGGGCGTCGTCAAGGGCATGCAGATCCCTCGCGTACCAGACGTGAGTCCCTCGCTTTCCCCCATTCCACCTCGTCCGTCCCTAATCGTCCCCTCGTCGCCGCGCACTGCGCACCAGCCCGCAGCATTTCTCTCGACGTACACAAATTCCATGTCCCAGAACCCACAGGCAAAGATCAAGCTCGCCCACGGGACGACCACGCTCGCGTTCAGGTTCAAGGGCGGGATCATCGTCAGTGTCGATTCGCGGGCGACGGCGGGGAGCTATATCGGTACGTACGCGCCAGGCTCGAGCTCGACCGTGTTCCCGGGAATGACTGTGGCTGAATGCGTCTTTTGTTTCCCCCGTGTAGCGTCGGGAACGGTGAAGAAGGTGATCGAGATCAACAAGTACCTTCTCGGGACCATGGCCGGTGGCGCAGCAGACTGTCAATACTGGTACGCGCCCTTCCAGTATCCCACCTTCTCTTGCCCTCCTAACCACTCCCTCACCACCCCGCAGGGAAACTTACCTCGGCATGCGCTGCCGGATGCACGAACTCCGCAACAAGGAACGCATCTCGGTCGCCGCGGCATCCAAGATCCTCGCCAACATCGTATACGAATACAAGGGCCAGGGCTTATCGATGGGCACGATGATTTGCGGATGGGACAAGACGGGTCCGGCCATCTTTTACGTCGATAACGACGGGACGCGGTTGAAGGGGGATGTCTTTGCCGTCGGATCCGGTGCGACGTTTGCGTACGGTGTCTTGGATCAAGGGTACCACTGGGACCTGAGTGACGAAGAGGCGCAAGAGTTGGGCAGACGCGCAATCGTTGCGGCCGGGCATAGGGATGCCTATTCGGGAAACACGAACAACTTGTTCCACGTGCGCGAGGACGGGTGGGAGTTCTTGGGTAACAAGGACGTCAGCGAACTGTGGTACAAGTATGAAGAGGAGAAACGCCAGGCGAGGGCGGGAGGTGTTGCGGCGGAGACGGCGCCGACGAGTGAGATCCAGCCTGTGCCGATGGAGGAGTAGGCGGTGGCCACGTTGTACCATGATAGAGTTTTGCACGTCCGATAGCATCTATACACCATCTACGCATACAACCTACTAATCCTCATTCGCGACCTTCGTCCCGCGCCGCCTGACCTCGGTCGCGTGAACACGCATCCTCGCCAACATCACCTCGGGCTTGACTTTTTCCGCTGGATTGCCCGCCGCGTCGTCCCGCTTGACGACGATATCGTACGTCTTTTCTTGGGCGTCGTCTGCCGCAGGCAACTCGACCACATCCTCCGCTTTCTTGATAGCCTCTGGCGTCGATGAAACACTGTACATCGCCGTTCCCGCTGCCACGGCCATCAAAAGTTAGCCCACGGCCCCCGCGACACACGCAATCACGTACCCAGAACCATGGCAGACCCAATCGCAAGACCTGGCGTGAAGCCAGAGCCGTAGTAGGTCACGCTAATCGCGAGCGACACTGCTTTCCGCAGCGTCAAGATCAAGTTGACAGTGAGCGAGGAGACTCTCTGCAAAGAACGTCAGTCAGCACGCTCTCCGAACTCCACGAATCGGACCGACACTCACCGCCGTCAACCGATTAACGCCTTTGATACACAGCCCCTGCGTGAATACGTTGAGCGCCAACGCGATCCACGCCGAAGGCACAACAAGCTCGAGTCCGCGGTCTGTGCCGGTCCCGCTCGAGGCGGGGTACTTTATCGGCAGAACCGACGCAGGCAGCGGGAGGTGCAGGCGTGCCGGTCGGGATTGGGAGAGATGGGTAAAGTCCGAGGTGAGGCTCGTGAGGAAGGGAAGGAAGAATGGGAGGGAAAGCGCGTGCTACCGGGAATCGATTAGCACGTGTGAACTATGGTAGCTCAAGAAATACCTACACTGTAGAACAAGCCTTCCTGCCAGACCGCTCCATACCGCTTATACGTCCCCTCCTGCCAGAGACCCATCAACGACGAGATCACCAATGCAACGGCCAACACGGTGATTCCCAACGCATACTGCGCACCGTCCGATAGGGCGGCGGTGAATCCGGACTCAGCAGGCAGGGTGCTCGTCGTCTTGGGTTTCGCGCCAGGTTTAGGAGGGGCGGAAAGCGTGGCGAGGGTGATCCCGGCGGTGATAAGGATGACGGCGAGCTGGTCAGATTACAACGCGATTCAGCATAATAGTTCGCCGGACTTGCACCACTCAGCTTGGGAACTTACCACCTGCATCTTGCTATACCGCTTTCCGCCAACTAGCCAACCCATCAGCATGGAGACACAGAGCCCTATGAGATCACACGTCAGATCCGCTTTCCACGTCGGGCCATCCCTCGCGTCCTCACCTCCCGATCGGAAAATGATATGTATCGGCACAGGCACCTTCAACCCGAACGCCCAGTTATTCATAAGCGACACAGCGAGAAACAGCGCCACCTGGACAATCCATCGTCGAAGAGGAACCACGCGCGGCTTTAATCGTGGCGTCCAGTATCGTCCGCCTTGCTTGCCCGTCGGACGTGTGAACGTGAATTGGGTGGAGAGTGTTTCGAGAGTCACGTAGAGGAACTGTATGAACGTAAGGAAGATGCCTGACAGATATTATGTGAGCGATATAGCCAGAGACATGGAGCAAAGACGTACCTCCATTAGGATGAGTCTTGAGCACTGCTTCGAGTGCAAAGACATTCCTGCGCCCAGCGGCCGTCAGTACACGGAAAGAAGAGAGGCGAGGATTCACGCACGAACAGCAACCGCCGAAGACTAGGCCGAGGACGGGCGTCCAGTCGAGGGCGGACGCGAGAAGCATGTCGGGCTTTAGAAGAGAAGGCAAGATCTATCTTTATGAAGCAGTGCAAGAGCGAGATGAATGTCGCGACGAGTCGATAGGCTTTGATTCCGCGAGAGCAATCGTGTCGAATCTGAAACACAGACGACCGGCGACTGCAGCAGCTACTGTAGGGAGCTGCAACTTGCAGGCCGCGGTAGAGGGGCCCATGATGCAGGTCCTCGAAGCAGGACGATAGATCCCATATGTACTCAGGGCTGCAATGAAAGGTAAAAGGACGTGTAGAGTCAGAGGACCATCTGTGTCATGCCGCGAATGTCATGCCCGGAATCGTTGTCAAATGCAAATATCCCGTCTATACCGATAAAGTACAACCCTTCCCATGATAATCAGCTACAACTATCTATGATACAGTACCCCGGCCATCCTATGCAACGTAGTGCTTGGCGCAGAATTCCGTGAGTCGATCACACGCGTCTTGCAACACGTTTGACGGAGCGGCGAGAACCAAACGCATGTGATTGTCGATGCTGAAAGATGCACCGGGAATGCAGAACAAGTTCTGTTCTTGGACCAAAGCTAAGAAGGCACTCGAGTGAGCATTGATTCCCCTAAAACAAGGCACCGGAGAAGCTTACCATTGCAGAACTCTACATCGGACGGGAACTCTGGGAAATGCTCAATCTCGAAACCTAGGAGCAGATACATCGCCGCCGTAGGAAAGGTGCAGTACAATCCAGGAATAATGGACAAGTTCGAGTACGCCAACTTTGCATTGGCCTAGTACGCGAGAATCAGCACTCGCTCAAGACCTTTCAATAGCCGTACTCACTTCGAGCTTCCGCGTGACCTCATCGTACCAGCTATCCGGCGTCTCACTCAAGATCCGCTTCAAGCTCTTCTGCACGAGCGTGTTGGGACCCATGATTCGGTTACCCCATGCGTGGAGGCCGTTCCGGACGGCACCAGCAACATTGAGCGGGTCATGAAGTGCAACCCAGCCGAATCGCCAACCTGGGAGATGAAAGGTCAGCGTGACATGGCGGAAGGGCATGAACGCGATTGCATACCTGGCAGCAGGAATCGCTTGGACAAGCCGGACAAAGTGACAACTGGTGCTGACTTTGCGATCGAGGCCAGAGGCACGAACGGCCATTCGGACCAGTGCATGTGACCATAGATCTGCAGCAGCAAAAGATCAGCATCCCGTTTCCAAATTCTAGCCAACCCAACCTACTTCATCCGCAATAATCGGAACCTTGTGTCGTTCCGCCACATCGACAATGTCCTTCAGGTGCTGGGGAGTCATGTTGTTGCCGCACGGGTTTGAAGGGTTTGTCTGCGATAAGACAAGCTCAGTTGAAGGCGCGCGGATTTAACCGACACGGCGAAACACTCACAATCAGGATGAACGCCGTCTTTTCGTCAATCTGTCGCTCCATGGCCTCGAGATCACACTCCCACTCCCGGTCAGCGAGGACTTCGTATTCTCGAATCTCACACCCAACATGGCCGAGCAGCGTGCCGTATGCCGGGAAGCCGGGACGCGGGATCAGGACGTTTTGCTCAGGCGAGGCCATGACCGAGAAGCACATATCAAGGGCGTGCGAAGTTCCATGTGTCTGCAATGACATTTTTAGCAACAGTCCTCGACCTTTCCTCTGAGTCATACATACCAGGGTCACATCCTCCGCATTGTACTCGACACCATCCCAGCGCTTGTGGTAATCCGCCACGGCCTGACAGGCCTCCTTCAAGCCTGTACCTGGCACGTATCCATTCGCATTTCCGCTGAAGAGCGCATCTTGCATCGCTTCGAGGGCGACCTTGGGCGGATCGTGGAGGCCGAACACGGTAGGGTCGCCAAGACCAAGGTTGATGAGCGATTTGTCTGACTTGCTTTGGGAAAGGTCGAGACCAGCGACGACGGATCTAATCTTGTTTTTGGATCGTCCCTTTGCAACGGCGGAGATGAGTGCGAGGACCAGGCCAAGATGGAGAAGGGACACTCACGACAGCCGAGGAGGCCTTGATGGCCCATTCCTTCTCGGACGGCCCAGCCGACGGAGCTTTGAGGACTGGCATGGGTTGTTGTTTAGTAGAATCGGTAGTGACAGTCATTGTGACGTAGCGGCAAGCGAAAATGTTGTCCAGGTATTTCTAGGGAAGCCGCTAAGAACAATCAAAGGGATAATACTTTATAGATGCCTACTTTATAAGGCCCATGTTGGCCACTCCAACTGTGTTTGCCGTCAAAACCGAGATTGTTATCAGCAAAAATCTCGGCAACTTGGGCGTTCAGATCGCCGGATAAACCAATTGTCAGCATCGGAATTGCCCTATTTACCGATCCGGCACCTTTTGATAAGATCTTAAGATTCAAGTGTAAACACGTCATTCTGTCTTTGACGGTTCCACCTGCTGACTGTGCCGACTGCGAGCTCAAGGTGTCGGACAGGGAAGCGGCGACACATACCGACCAAATTGGCGACGCAGTGACAGATCAGCTGATAGAGCTTGTGCTGTAGGGCGAGCCAATTGCTTGTGCTGTAGGGCGAGTCAATTTAGTAATAGTCTCATGCGATACATCTACGAGTCGATACAGCGAAACTGAGAATGGTCGGATTCATTCGGCATGGGTCCTGCCATCAGCGACTGAGAGCGCCTGCTGAGCGCTTTCGTTGACGCCGTCCGCACCGGAACACTCCCTAGTCAAGCGACAGTCCGCATTTTATGAGGTATTTCGTAATGCGGAAATCCTTCTTTAACTTGGTAGAAACTAGTCGAAACGTGGAGCGATGCGCCGATCAATGGCGGGAAAGATCAAGTACCAGTAGTCGATGTCAATGTGTCGTGGCATCTGGCGCGATCGGTACTGGTGGATTCGCTGTTTGTTCATGCTGCTTCACTAAGCCCAATTTCGGCTGCCAAGTCTCATTGACATCATGGAGATTGAACGGTATAGTCTATACGTACCGCTTTCTCAATATTGAATCTCAGACTCATTGTCTATGTCGATCACCAGGTTGTTGCTGTAATAACGCCCATAGGTGTAAATCATGGTTACCGGTCGCGTGCCTGCAGGCCTAACCCGCGCTGGCCTGAGAACGATAACATCTTGGTCAGCTTGAAGGCATGAGAGTCTCTAGCACTCGCATACCTCTGTGGAATGACAGGAACAGCGCCTCTCGTGACTCCGCCTCCCGCCACAGTTGCGGCTCTGGGAATTGCGACATCCGTACCATTCATCCTCGCATTTGCGGCTTTCGTATTCTTCAGCGGCTTTCTAGCGCTGGGATGGTTGAGGCAGACACGGTCAGCATTCGAGACTTGCCAGGATGGTGTCACGTCAACTACCTGTTTCTTTCCATCCAGTCCGTCAACCCATCCCAATCTTTCCCCTCCATTGCGACCCATTTCTGAATATGAATTATGATTGATCATCAGCCTTCGCAATTCGATGACATCCTAAGGGCATCCTCTCAACAGGGGATTGATGCGTGAACGCGATTTCCCGGGAACCCCGGGAACCGATCTCCTTCAGCGCATCAAGTTTTATGCAGAGGGAATGAGGGATGATGACGTCTCTAAGATACATCAACTGCAAGTCACAGGGCTTTCGAGCCTGAAGACTCTCTACGACAAGCACAAGGATAGATACATCCTCGCATGGGATCCGGGACAAAACCTTGTCTGTGCGTCAATGCAGGAGCGCATCGAGCAGAGCCGTCATGTCGCGCAGCAAGCGATCCGAACCCGTTGCGCGGCCATCTTGTGGTGTTTGAGCCTGGGTCACCGGCTGTCTCATTAAGAATGGGTCGAAGGTTGGCATTGCCGAACCCTGTCTGTCTAAGTCTGTCGAGTTGAAGCCCTCGAACGGAGAGGCGATTACTGCTGACGTTTCGGGCACTGCTGATCGGAAACATGACGGTGTGAGGGATCATGTCGTTCGAAAGACACACGGACTGACCTATGTGATCCACCAAGCGAACACGGTCCAGAAAAGATGATATCGGATCGGGTCGGAACTGCGAGAAGGGAGATTGAACATTTCCCCGGAAAGAAGGTACATCCCACGGAAAAGTGCTAATGTAATCGCAAGTCGGTACGGAAGGTTCCCACGAAGGTGGTCAGGACTTACGGAGCCTCCAAATCCTCAAGATCGACAAACAATCCCTCAGTTCCCGCGGATGGGCCAACCGTGAGGTCAAACAAGGTCGACCTCTTGGCCTGCGCGATCGCCTCCAAATCTTCCTTCCAAACGACGCGCTGCGCCTCCCAGTCCCTACATTGAATCGATCAACACACATACAGACAACAAAGAGAGGTGTATGCCACTCACTCCCATCGCTCCCGCCACTCGGCAAGACCTTCCCAGCGCGTCCCTTTGGCCTTCACCCACTTGCGTATCAGCGAATCCAAGACCCGCATCTGCACTAGCGAAGAGGTGACTGGCTGCGCGACTTCCTCCCTGCAGATGGGACAGTTGTCCTGCAATTGTGGCAATCGTATGAGCTAATCATTCGACGGAGCTTGGTGGAGATGGCCCACGTGTTCCCGGATCCAGCTCAATCCACAGGAAGCACAGAACACGTGTCCACACGGTGATGCGGCGATAGCTCCGACTCTGTGAGCTGGTTGTCAGACACGTTGAATAGCGTTGGTGATGATGGGAATACGTACAAGATTGCCATGCATCTGTTCGGCAATTCAAGATCAATGCGTCGTGCCTCAGTCACAGTGTGCTTGTGCGAGATGCTGCCGATACACAACTCACATTGGACAGGTAATCTCCTCCTCGACTTCGTCCACGCCCAAACCTGGCCCCGTCCCCTCTGCTTTCACCCTCTGCCTAACCTTCATTTCCGCCCTTGTATCCGGTCCCTTGCGGGTCTCCAAACCGACAGCCGAATCGCGCTTTTGCAAGTCGCTAGCCTGCTGGTTTGTTGACCTCTCTATGCGAACTTTCTTCTTGATACCCGTTGAAGATGGTGAAACGACAGGCGTTGTCAACGTATGAGCCAACAGGGGGTTTTCGAGACGGTCCTGCAACCGCTCTACTCCCGATGAACTGGATCCAGCGTTGGAGTCGTAAGTAGCGGCCGATTGGCGAAGATGGGGCATCGACTTTTCCTTCGGAACAGGCTGCGGACCGAGCGAAGTGGTCCGCTGTGTTTCGCACCGAGTACGCCGGGACCCATGGGACCGACCGTATCCTTCATTGCAATCTTTGGAGGACGAAAAATGTACCTGCTCGTACCGGGAGTCGGTCGTCTTCACGGAACACTTGTGCACGGCGGGATACGCATCCACCGGGTTGGCGTAGTATTCATCCGACCCATTGTAACAGGACCGGGATTGTACATCCTTCAATGAATCTTGCCACTCTCGGTGAGTCGAAGGACGCGCGACTTGTTGTGAACTCCCTTTGACATGCTTCAGGCGGTCTTCCGTGCCGATGTCGTGAAAAGAAGACGCTTTCGGAGTGACAGAAACAGCATTACCCGCATTAACGAGTCGAGGTCTGATACCCAATGCGGGTGAGATCTCCGGCAGTGCATGAATAGATCCGGCGGGATAGTGAGGAGCGTAGGGAGGGTAACGTCGCCTTCCTTCCACACGGGAGGGCCTTGGGGCATTCGGTTCAAGTCGATACGGATCCCTTGAAGAGCGAACACGAGAGTCCATTTCTGGCGGTTTGTAGGTGAATGCTGTCGGTGGCGGGGAGTACTCGACGCCGCTTATCGGAGGGAAAGGGTCTATACACCGTCATCCTGTTGTCATCGACGCCCCTGCTCACGGACCTCCTTTCGTGGAAGCCAAGCGAAAACAAAATGACATCAAGTTCTCCTGAATAGTAAATGGCCCTCAACCTGAAACGCGAAAGACCAGTCCAACTCTGGCCCAGAGCTTTCCAGTGCTCGTTTACTTTGTCGCGAGGTCGGAAGCACATCTGAGCAGCCGAACGAAGCTCGTCGTGCAATGCAGGCTTGAAGAAGACCGTTCAACCTCGCCCTTCTTCATTCGTTTACATATCATTGCATCCCTCTACCACCACACGCCATGCAGAGTATACAAAGCTCGTCAAAGGGCTACTATAACCCCGGCGCGAATGCCATTCCAGGCCCATCCTTCCAGCCACCACCGCCCGCGTCAGGACAGTTCGCCGTACGGACGTCGAGCAATGGGTCTCAGAATGGCGATGCGGCGAAGGGTGCAACGAGACCGGTGAAGAAGAAGGCCGCAAAAGGTGAGTAGCTTGTTGTTATTGCTTACGCCGACCACTGCTGAAGCTGGTGTGACGTGCTTAGCTTGCTTGCAGTGCCAGAGAGCACATCTAACATGCGACGACTGTAAGTAGATTCGTTGTCGCTGCCATGTCCTTGTCCAGGCTTATCTTGTCTTCCAGCTCGGCCATGCCAACGCTGCGTGAAAAAGGGCTTGGGAAACGAATGCGAGGAAGGACTCAGGAAAAAAGCGAAATACCTGATGGATGATTCGGAAAAAGGTGCGATGCGCGGACCACAGATCCCTTCGACGTACGCAGTCATGCTCACTTGGCTTCGTTCGCGATAGCAACTCTTGCAGGATACTCCTCTACGCGTAAACCTGTTGCAGTGAACAGAGCTGGCAACGGAAAAACCAATTCACCACGTATCGGGAACGTAGGATCGGTCTCGCTTCCCAAACCCGAACCGCCAGCGGACCAAGGCGATCTTTCGCGCCAGTCGTTGGACAACAGTCAGCCGGGGAAAGCGCCAGGACACGATCCAGCCTACTATACCACGACGAATGACTTGCCAGATCCAGGGCCATCAAGGGATGTTCCAGAGGGGCAGTTCGATCGGGATGTCTGGCAGGAGACGGATATGATGTACGATAATCTTCCGTTTGATCCAGCATACCGTACGTCTCTAGCGGCAGCAGTCCCTGTTCTTATTGCTGACCTTGACTTATCCTTCCTCTACCTCCATTCTTGAATAGCCTTTGGATCGGAAGCCGCCAACCTGGAATACGCCATGCTTTCCTCCATGTTCGCAGATTCCGGGACCGTCACCACGCCGACTTTGCACGCCAACTCGAACGATCCACCCCTTTTCACGATCGACAACGAATGGCCTGAATCCGTGCCACTTGGCCAGTCCTTACTTCCACCGGCACAACAGATACCTTCCTCGTCTGCACTTGGCAACGTGACGGATCACCCACAGTTAGCAATCACCCAGCCATTCAGCGTGTCCGGTACCGCAACGAGGGATGCGAGTCGCAGTGCTCCACCAGGTGAAGCGGAGGGTATCGCAGGGTTGAATTTTACGGGATCAGCGGGCGCAGTAGTAGTCGAGAGTCCGACAACGACGATGACACCGCGCGATGTCTATTCGCTCGTCGTCAAACCCCAGTGAGTCGCCCTGATAACTCCTGACGCATATGCTGCTCCGGGCTGACAATGAGTCACGTTTGCTCTCCGTCTTTAGCGACTATACTGAGGGATACCACGATCTCATGAAACACCTTGCCAAGAATTTCAATCAAGCCTCCACGCTGCGCGTGGCTCGTGCTCTTGCTGCGTTTCGACCGAGTTTGATTGCCCTGCAGTACGTCCGTCCTCCGCGACTGGGCCGTTTTCGTACTAACTCGCTTCTCCCAGAATGCCATTGACAACGGAAGACGAGGTCTTCCTAGAAAAGAGCTTTCAACGGACACTTATTGTAGGTCTGCTCCGATCCTCCGACTCTAATCCAACGCTGACCACTCGCTCCCATCAGGAACTCGAAAAGCTAATCTCTTACAACGGCACACCGACGGCCGTCTGGCGCCGGACAGGCGAGATCTGTTTGGCGGGCGACGAGTTCTGCAAGCTGGTCGACAAGAGCCGAACCGAGTTGGTAGGCCGGAAGAAGTACATCTATCACTTGTTCGACAATCACTCGTGAGTGGATTACTGCACAGCGAACTCGTGTCATGCTGATTCGAAGACTTCAAATAGAACGGTAGACTACTTCGAAAAGTTCAGCCAGTATGCATTCGAGAACACGACGCAAAACTTTTTCATGCAAGTCACCCTGGTCGTGGTTGAAATCGATCCGCAACGCGAACCGTCCGAAACGACGCGCAAGATCCCATGTGCAGGAAGCTTCACAATACGGCGGGATGTCTTTGATCTGGTCAGTAACGTTTGGCAGCTTTCCTCTCTAAAGCTGAGACGACCTATGTTTCTATCAGCCCTCTGTAATAATTGGGCAACTACTGCCAACGAATGCGTAAACGATATTGTACACGGGCCTGATGGGACAGCATAGTCATTGCATCGAGGGTTCAAGAGGGGCGATGCGGAACCGCTGGTCGGATATCCTGCAGCGTTGACGCCAAGATATATGACCAACCATGCATGTCGTCGGTGTCCCACGAGCTGTTAACGGCTCAACGGTATACCTAAGGGACCTCGCTAGGGACGGAGGTCCAGTAGCTATGGGTCCTATGATCCCGCAAGCTGTTCCGGATCCACACCTCGCGCTTTCCCCTCTGTACACGTTCGACAAGTCAACATACCAGTAGTAACTCTCGAGCTGATTCTCGAGATTACGAGATTAGCAGCATCTCTAAATTTAGACGCGCAGTATGACGAATCTGGGTAGTGGATGCCCCGAGAGCCATAGTCGTCTGCTGTGCAAATGGTCTCTAGCTGCCGGGCGCTGCGAGAGCGCCTGGTCGGTGCGCATACGGCGGGGGTCACTCTCCCTGGAGGGCAATGAAAGCCGGAAGGAATTCGACCTTGAACACCAACATCACCTGAAGATGCCGACTGCGAAAAGCGATGTCTCGTCCGCCATGACGAAGCTTGATGCCTCGAATACCACCGCTCACGGCTTTGGAGCCGCCTTGCCGGTTCTCTCACCTGGCACTCAACCCTCGTCTCGGCGCCAGGCCTCCTAGCTGCACGTATATAAACTGTGCGAACACTGGATGCGCATTAGCCTCACGGTTCGCCAGTACTCGATACCAGACTCATCACTCGCCATCTATCAACAAAATGGGATTTTTCAGCCACGACGACTCTGATGAGCAACAAGCCTATGAGCAGGTCCAGCGAGAAGGCTCCACTTGTAAGTTATCGGCCTCTCTCGCGGCCCTGTGGTCCAAAGTCATTGCTGATTCCCGCTCCTTCGGTCCGCAGCGCACGAAGTTGTAGCCGGCGCCGCCTCTTTCATGGCAATGCGCAAGTACCTCGAGAAGCAAGAATCTGAAGGCAAGCCCGAAAGGTGAGCAGATTGCCGCGTGTGAACACCGACGAACAGATGCTGACTCCTCTTTGTCTGAAGCTGGGAAATGGCGAAGGAGATCATCGCAGGTATTGCCGGTGCTGAAGGTGGGTCAACCTAAGCTATTTGTTGCTTGAAGTCGTGGTGAACTGACACTTATCATCACAGCCGACAAGCTCATTGAGACCAAGTACGCAACGTAGTCCGTCTAACATCGGAAGTCTTTTGACCTTGCTACGATCTTCTCTCACGCTCAGGGGCTTGACCGAAGTCGACCAATTGAGGGTAAGTTTCGAGGAACCAATATGGGCTCAATCCCTGACGGCGAGTCTGTATAGGCCCGGCACCAAGCAGAGGAGAATGCCAAGCGAGCATTGGCCCAGTCCGGACAATTCGGCGGGGCGCAGTACGAACAACGATCCTTTGAGCAGAGCCAATACGGCGGGGGAGGTGGCGGCTACGACAACAGCTACGGAGGGGAGCGACGGGAGGAGCACCACCGACACGGACGAGGCGGCGAAGGAGGCGGATTCGATGGCCGAGGTGGTTTCCCTGGTGACCAGGAGATGAGAGGCGGTCGAATGGAAGGTGAAGGCTATGGGGAACGACGGTAAGCCTGACCATTCCCCGAACGATCTATGTAAGCTGACAAAGAGTCGTACGGGATCTCAGGGGTGAGTTTGAAAGGCGAGGAGAGTACGACGGGCGAGGCTTTCAAGATCAGGGTGGTTACGGAGGCGGTTACGACGACAGGCGGTACTAAATTACCAAGACACGACCAAGACGAACATGAACATGGAAGACTGGGAAGAGTTGTATGCTATTAGACCTGCTGGCAGATGACACGTCAACGATGCGATCGAATTGATACGTGCAACCGGATTGCGCTTCCAGATCCTGGCTGGATACTCAGTACTAGTGTTCTCTTATAGACATGACCATCTGCTCACCTTTCACGTGGGTTTTGAGGGCTCGCTCAGTATAAGGGTCTGCGTGTAGCGCAGTGATCATTCCCTGTGGCACCTTCCAGTGCAGCGGCAAGGCAGTCGTGGCTGTCCAGACCCTCAACGAGCGATCGCGACTCCGCATGCCAATCAACCGATGTTCGGGCGGTCCCGCGCATATTCGCTCCCCCGTGAACCATGTATTCCGGGGATCAGAAAGCTGATTGGGAGGGGATATATGCATAGATCAAATCGGTGGTGATGCACGCAGTCGCACCGCACGCGGCAGGTCTGAGTTTGTGCCCGAGCTTGGTCCGCAGCTCAAATTGGCTGCCTGAAAGATCCATTAATCCCTCCAAATACGATCCCAGCACGCGCTCGGACATGCTGGACTGCTCACATGTAGTTCTTCGGCACATCATGATTTTCGCGTTGACATGCTGACACCCTTCGTTAGATTATTACCTCCCAGTATACAGTTATGTCATCCAGAAGACACGTCTGCGAGCTACCGATCACTGTGGGCTGTGTCTGCCCGTGGCTCATGGGAAGGAACCAATTGCGGAAACGACCCGGAATCAGCTGAACGCGGTGCCTCCCAAACTGGCCGTTCGCGCTCCCCTCTGCCCGCCGTTCGCCCTCGCCCTTTCACCGCCACGCCTGTAAACAAGGCTAGCGCGCTGAAATCACTTTTGCCCTCTTGGCTCATCGTAATCCATCCTCTCGTCGACCATCCCACACTTCTCGTCCTCCAGAGCAGTGTAAGGGTCACGAAGGGAGTGGCCTCAATCGTTATCGTTTCTCGACTGAAAGGATCAGTCAAAGGGAACGTGGAGCAGAGACGCGTAATTTCAAGGTAGGCGTCCGGGACACCAGTAGATCGACACCGTTTCTCGATCTCGAGTCTTCGACAGCTTGACAGCGACTCGCGATACCAGCTCGATCCGCCACGACAGCACCGACGCCGTCAAGGTAGATCTCAACGCTTGTATAGCGACGCCCTCTACAATGTCCTACTCCCAAGATCCCTTTGCGGGAGGCCCGCCCCAACAGCATGGATACCCTCATCCAGGACCCGGTGGTCTTCCTTCTGCACCGATCCCGCCCAACCCTCAGCAACAACCATATTACGACCCGGATCCAGAGATGACGGAACGGTATGAAGGTGGTGGAATGGGAAGAGAAACTTGGGCGAGCGAAAGCGGTGTCAGCGATGCCTGTGGGTATTTCCGCGTCATCTCTAGAGGGTCTCGCTGATGAACACCTTCCTTCCTTTTCGTCGCATCAGACGGGTCGCAGCAAGGAATTCAGGGTTATTCTCGTTCCTCCACGCCTACGTACGAGGAGAGTCGTGAGGGGCATCGTGCGCGTGAACCATACGTACGTTGAACTTCGCAATATTATGACATAACTAAAGACATGACTGACGACTTTCTCACAGCCCGCTTGGAACCAAGATGCCAACATTCCGTTGTCCAAGGAAGAAATCGAAGACGTCTTGATCGACTTGGCCAACAAGTTTGGTTTCCAAAAGGATTCGTGCAGAAACGTGTTCGACTTTTTGATGATCCAACTCGACTCGCGAGCCTCGCGAATGTCGCCCAATCAGGCATTGCTCACCTTACACGCCGACTACATCGGCGGTGAACACGCCAACTACCGAAAATGGTACTTCGCCGCCCAATTGGATCTCGACGACGCCATTGGTGCCGCACAGAACCCAGGACTCGGTCGAGTAAAGTCGGTCAGGGGCAAGAAGAAGAAGCCCTTGTCGGCGACCGAAAAGTCGCTCGATTCCGCAGTCTCGCGATGGAGGACTGCGATGAACAACATGTCGCAGTACGACCGACTCCGACAGGTCGCGCTTTTTCTCCTCTGTTGGGGTGAAGCAGCCCAGGTTCGATTCGTTCCCGAGTGCTTGTGTTTCATTTTCAAGTGCGCAGACGACTACTACCGATCTCCGGAATGCCAGAACAGGATGGAGCCGGTTCCCGAGGGCTTGTATTTGCGAAGCGTTGTCAAGCCTTTGTACCGATTCCTGCGTGATCAGGCGTACGAAGTCGTTGACGGCAAATTCCTAAAGCGAGAACGCGACCACGACAAAGTCATCGGTTACGATGATGTCAATCAACTGTTCTGGTACCCCGAGGGTATTGCCAGGATCCAATTGGCAGACAAGGTATGTTTCCAGATGTTTCCGCCGTCTTCATATGCTGATCTCCTCTACCTCAGACTCGACTGGTCGACATTTCCCCCGCGCAGCGATTCATGAAGTTCGACAAAATCGACTGGTCTCGAGCCTTTTTCAAGACTTACCTCGAAAAGCGATCCTTCCTCCATCTTCTGGTCAACTTTAACCGTATCTGGGTCATGCACATCGCCGTCTTCTGGATCTACACCGCCTGGAACTCGCCCAGTATTTACGCCCAGAAGAACACCACGACCGCAACAAGGCCCATGATCTTCTCCATGTCCGCCTTGGGTGGTGCTGTGGCCTGTCTCATCATGATCATCGCTACCCTTGCCGAATTCTCGTATATCCCGACTACTTGGAACAACACCAGTCACTTGATGCGACGACTCGTCTTCTTACTTGTCATTCTCGCCATCACCGGTGGGCCCTCGATCTACATCGCGTTCTTCGAGCAGAGCAGCAATGTTTCATTGATCATCAGTGTTGTCCAATTCGCCATCGCCATTTGCGCCGTCGTCATGTTCTCCGTCGTGCCCTCTGGCCGAATGTTCGGTGATCGAGTCGCCGGCAAGAACCGAAAGTACTTGGCCAACCAGACGTTTACGGCTTCGTACCCTTCGCTTACTCGATCTTCGCGAATTGCATCGATCTCGCTCTGGGTCTTGGTCTTTGGCTTGAAATACGTCGAATCGTACTTCTTCTTGACGCTGTCGTTCCGTGACCCGATCAAGGTCATGACAGGCATGAAGGTTCAAAACTGTCGGGACAAGGTCTTCGGAACCGCTCTATGCAGGAATCAGGCAGCGTTCACGCTCGCCCTCATGTTTGTCATGGACCTCTGTCTGTTCTTCTTGGACACCTTCCTGTGGTACGTCATCTGGAACACGGTCTTCTCCATCGGTCGATCCTTCGCATTGGGAATGAGTGTGTGGACACCGTGGAAGGATATCTTTATGCGATTGCCCAAGCGAATCTACGCCAAGTTGCTCGCCACGGCCGATATGGAAGTCAAGTACAAGCCCAAGGTAAGTTTCGCAACCTGATGACGCAAGGCGATTCTGACATGTCTTGCTTCAGGTCCTTGTCTCGCAAGTCTGGAATGCCATCATCATTTCGATGTACCGAGAACATCTTTTGTCGATCGACCACGTACAGAAACTGCTCTATCACCAAGTACCTTCCGACAACGACGGAAAGAGGACATTGCGAGCTCCGGCTTTCTTCATCTCTCAAGGCGCCAAGGGCCCTATGCCCGAGTTCTTCCCCAAGGGTAGTGAGGCCGAGCGACGAATCTCTTTCTTCGCCCAGTCTTTGACCACCGCCTTGCCGGAACCGCTGCCCGTTGACGCCATGCCGACTTTCACCGTTCTCGTTCCCCACTACTCGGAGAAGATCTTGCTGTCTTTGCGAGAGATTATTCGAGAGGAAGATCAGAACACTCGAGTAACCCTTTTGGAATACCTCAAGCAGCTCCACCCGATCGAATGGGACAACTTCGTGAAGGACACCAAGATCTTGGCAGAAGAGTCTACGACTTTCTCCGGTACCAACCCGTTCAATGGATCCGACGAAAAGGGCGATTCCAAGCGGACCGACGATATTCCGTTCTACACCGTCGGTTTCAAGTCGGCCGCCCCGGAATACACCTTGCGAACCCGAATTTGGGCATCTCTCCGTGCCCAGACTCTGTACCGAACCGTTTCTGGCTTCATGAACTACTCGAAGGCGATCAAGCTGCTCTACCGAGTGGAAAACCCGGAAGTAGTTCAGCTATTCGGTGGCAACACTGACAAGCTGGAACGTGAACTCGAACGCATGTCTCGACGAAAATTCAAGTTTGTCGTCTCAATGCAGCGATACTCCAAGTTCAACAAGGAGGAACACGAAAACGCCGAATTCCTTCTCCGAGCTTACCCCGATCTTCAAATCGCTTACCTGGACGAAGAGGCGCCTCGCAAGGAAGGCGGTGAACCCCGAATCTTCTCCGCTTTAATCGATGGACATTCCGAGGTCATGCCCAATGGTCGACGACGCCCCAAGTTCAGAATCGAGCTTCCCGGAAACCCTATTCTCGGTGATGGTAAATCCGACAACCAGAACCATGCCATCATTTTCTACCGAGGTGAATACTTGCAGTTGATCGACGCCAACCAGGACAACTATTTGGAAGAATGTCTCAAAATTCGAAACGTTTTGGCGGAATTCGAAGAGTTCAGCACCTCGAACCAAAGCCCGTACGCCCAAGGGGGACATGCCGAATTTGCAAAGCCCCCGGTTGCCATCTTGGGATCTCGAGAATACATCTTCTCCGAGAACATCGGTATCTTGGGTGATGTTGCCGCCGGAAAGGAACAAACGTTCGGTACGCTGTCGGCCAGATCCTTGTCCTGGATCGGTGGAAAGCTGCATTACGGTCATCCCGATTTCTTGAACGCAATCTTCATGAACACCCGAGGCGGCGTTTCCAAGGCACAAAAAGGTCTGCATCTCAACGAAGACATCTACGCCGGTATGAACGCTGTCGGTCGAGGTGGTCGAATCAAGCATTCCGAATACTATCAATGCGGTAAAGGTCGAGATCTCGGTTTCGGTACCATCCTGAACTTCCAGACCAAGATCGGAACCGGTATGGGTGAACAGATGCTCAGTCGAGAATACTACTACTTGGGTACCCAGCTGCCCATCGATCGGTTCTTGACGTTCTACTACGGTCACCCGGGTTTCCATATCAACAACATCCTCGTCATCCTGTCGGTGCAGCTCTTCATGTTTGTGTTGGCGTACTTGGGAACACTCAATCATCAGCTGTCTGTCTGCCGATACAACAAAAACGGCGACATTCTTCCTGGTCAATCTGGTTGTTACAACTTGACCCCCACCTACAAGTGGGTCGAGCGATGTATTCTTTCCATCTTTATCGTCTTCTTCATCGCTTTCTTGCCGTTGTTCTTGCAAGGTACGTCCCTTCTCCGTATCTTATCGAGCCACCGCTGATCACTCGATGTTCCCGTAGAATTGAGTGAAAGGGGCGCGGGTCGAGCTTTGCTGCGTCTGGGTAAACACTTCTTGTCTGCCTCGCCGATCTTCGAAGTTTTCTCCACGCAGATCTACACTCACTCGATTCTCAGCAACTTGAACTTCGGTGGTGCTCGATACATCGCCACAGGACGAGGATTCGCAACAACTCGAATTTCATTCAGCATCCTCTACTCTCGTTTCGCGGGGCCATCCATCTACCTGGGCATTCGAACGGTCATCATTTTGCTCTTTGCCACTTTGACGGTGTGGACCTGGTACATGATCTACTTCTGGTTCACCGTCATGGCCCTCATCATCGCACCATTCTTGTTCAACCCGCATCAATTCTCGTTTGCCGACTTCATCATCGATTACCGAGAGTTCCTGCGATGGATGTCTCGAGGTAACTCTCGGACACATGCCAACTCCTGGGTCGGTTACTGTCGATTGTCGCGAACCCGAATCACCGGTTTCAAGCGAAAGCGTTTGGGTTTGCCTTCGGAAAAGCTTTCGAGCGATGTGCCTCGAGCGCCTTGGAGGGCAGTCTTGGTGTCTGAAATTCTCGGACCTTTGGCCTTGGCCATTGTCTGGGTGATCGCCTACCTGTTCGTCAAGTCGTTCCCCGTTGAAGGCCAGATACAACCCGGTCTGCTGCGAATCGCCGTCATCAGTTTGGGTCCCATTGTCTGGAATATGGCGTTGTTGATCGTCTTGTTCCTGGTCTCCTTGTTCCTCGGACCATGCGTAAGCCCAGCTACATTCTCGCGAAGATTAGATTGGCTGATCTCTCTGTATTTACCAGTTGAATGGCTACTCCAATCAGTTCGGTGCTGTCATGGCCGCCATCGCGCACTTCGGTGCCGTCGTGGGTCTCGTCGCATTCTTCGAATTCATGTGGTGGCTCGAACTCTGGAACACTTCGCACGTTGTGCTGGGTGTTATCGCCGTCATCGCCGTCCAACGTTGCATCTTCAAGATTCTTATCGCCGTCTTCCTCTCGCGAGAGTTCAAGCATGACGAGACGAACCGAGCTTGGTGGACCGGTGTCTGGTTCAACCGTGGTTTGGGTACGCATGTACTCAGTCAGCCCGCTCGAGAATTCATCGTCAAGGTCATTGAAATGGGCCTGTACTCGGCCGACTTTATCGCTTGCCATCTTGTCCTAATGATCTTGACGATCCCGACGTTGATCCCGGGCTTCGACCGACTTCACGCTACCATGTTGTTCTGGCTTCGACCGAGTCGACAAATTCGACCTCCGATCTACTCGTTCCGACAGCGCAGTCAGCGAAGGAAGATCGTCATCAAGTGTGAGTAGAGAATCAACCGGGGTGTGGTGAGCAGAAACTGATTTCGTTTCCTCTAGACACTTTGCTGTACGCACTCATGCAGGGCACTTTGATTGCCTGTATCGTGCTACCGTTGATCTTCAAGAACGTGCTCGACCTCACCCCTGGAAAGGCGCCTTTCGGAGCTCAGCTTTAAACCATAGAGCCTGCGAGTGCGCGGCGCGCCGTAACGAAATTTACGATACCACTTGACGACATCCTTTCGAATTGAAATGGGATGGTAACGACTCGAGTCAATGTTTCCTGGAAACACTATCACTGTAGCCGGCTTGGCGTCTTTGCCCCGTAGTATTACAACCCTAGAGTATACGTCGGTTCTTCTGTTTCACTAGTATATACCCACAAATTTTCTGTGACACGCTCGCTTTCATGTACTGCGTCTCCATATGAACATTCTCATTCACGTTTGGCATAATCTCCCTCGAGCATGATGTTATTGGGCAATTTTGTACGGTATCGAGAGACGATGCTGAGAAGTGAATGAAGCAGTTGTCATGTTTGAAGACGCGAACTTAGACGAGGATCGACGCGGAATCAAACGCGCAGAATTAGGTGAGTTGGCATGGAGCACAACTCGTCACTCGAATCAGATAGGAGCCCTTCGTGCTGTCTCTGTAGCCTGACTAGCCTGACTGCCCTCTCAAACCCACGCAACACCATGCCCGTCCTACAAGAAATGAAGCAAGCCTCCGCCCAGGCAGACGGCAACCCGACCGAAGTCTCTGCCTCACAACATGTTACTGCCATCGCCGACCAGGCAGCTGCAGCTACGAAGTCGACCACAGTCTCCGGTAACGAGACTGAAACCGCCTCTCCCGTCTTTGATAAGTCCAAGATCACCGTCATCTTTGTTCTCGGCGGTCCAGGTGTCGGCAAGGGAACACAATGTGAGAAGCTCGTGAAGGACTACGGATTCGTGCATCTCTCTGGTATGTACCCAATCACCCCTCGTGGAGCAAGTCTGATGCAGTGTTTATCACAGCTGGTGATCTCCTGCGAGCTGAACAAGCACGGCCCGGCTCAGAATTCGGCGAGATGATCAGCCGGTATATCCGAGAGGGATTGATCGTTCCCCAGGAAGTGACAATCAAGGTGAGTAGAGTCGCCGTTCGGTGTTCAAGAACATCGGCTGATCGGTTGCTCCTCAGCTCCTCGAGAATGCTATGCGAGACGCTCTATCGAAGGAACCTCTTGTCCCTGCCGGATCCTCTGCGAGGGAAGGCTGGGAAAGCGGTCGAGGCCGATTCTTGATTGACGGATTCCCGCGAAAGATGGATCAGGCAGTCACGTTCGACACGCAAGTTTGCGAGTCAACCTTCATCCTGTTCTTCAGCTGTACTGAGGAGGTCATGTTGGAGCGACTGATGGAGCGAGCCAAGACTTCGGGCAGGGAGGATGATAACCAGGAGAGCATTCTCAAGCGATTCCGTGAGTAGCGTTCGGCCGAGTTTCGGGTACCTTCGTTGAAGAGTCGTTCCATGAATCAGGTACATTCACCGAAACTTCTATGCCCGTCGTCAACTACTACCGCGAGCAGAACAAGGTCGTCGAGGTGAGTCCAAGTCCAGGGGAGGGCGCTGGGTCAGGCTGATAGATGTTGTCGAGCCCAGGTGGATGCCAAAGACACTATCGATGGAGTCTACGCGAAGGTCAAGGTTGCTGTTGACAAGAGCTTGGCCGCAAAACATCAATAGAGGCTTCCTCTAGAGCGACGGTCATATTAGATATGCTAATGTAATTCAGGATTGCATTTCATCTGGTGTCTCGAATGCGGCTATGGCGGAATTGAAAAGCGTTGAATTGAGCATTGCAACTTCGCAGCGACTTGATTCAGGCGACAAATGAGGTTTCATACAGCTATATGGATACAGTGTGGGATACAGATAAACATCTATTCTGTCATATTTCGCTTCAAGCTTGATATTTCGCTTCTTCGGCAGCATCAGATGCCCGCATCAAGCGCGTTAGGCGGTCTATTTCACCTCTGAGCTCCCTAGAGAGAGAAAGGTCGCTTCAGCTTCACAGCGGGTCTAAACAAGCGGAAGGCATACGTTGCCATTCTACGATTCTGCTCGTCCTGAGCTTCAGTGGTGCTAAGTGATTGCCTGATCTCCTGCAAATTGGGTTGGAAGAGCTCAAGAAGTTTATTGTCATTCCGTTCAAGGCCTGTTTGCATGTCCGCCAGTTTGCGTTGGTCGTCCCTGCGAACGGCAATATAGTCAGGAGAGCAAAATTGGCAGGGCTTGAGCAGTACTTACGACTGGATATTTAGCAATTCAAGAATCCGGTCATGCTTGTCATCCTATCGCATTTACAGTCAGGACGGCACACGATCGAAGAAAGAACGACTCACTGCCTCTTGGCGTTGCAGCTGAACAGCGTCGTCGGCCTCCTTGACTTCCGCCCGCAAAGCCTTGACTTCCTTCTTCCAAGAGTCTTTCAAGTTGGTGACCGCTTCCCGAAGAATAACGGCTTCACGCTCGCTCCGGGTCGCCGTGAGAGTGGCCGCTTCCATCTTGTCCTTTATCTCCGCCAAAGACTTTTTGATTGTTGCCTCGAGCTGCTTCCGTTCCTTGACTGACGTTGCGGCTGTGGCCTCTGCCGAGCGCGCACGCTCGAGGACCTCGGTCAACAATCGCTCCTTTCGGGAAATCATAACACCCAGTGAGTCATTCTCTGCGCGCATTCGCTCTTTGGTTTCCTTGAGATCCTCATTCTGCCGCGTCAACTGCGCAACGAGGCGCTGAGATGCACGAAGCTCGGCTTTGACGCGATCAAGGTGTTGTCGATGGGTTTCCACTTGCTGCTGAAGAGTCGAAATCATCTGCGTGGACGGATTGGCGCGAAGTCGGGGTCTCGGCGGTGATATAGCAACGATACCTGTAGCTGCGCCTGTAGCCGGGGCGTCGCCCGGGCGCGGTATACGGGTATTCATTCCGCCTCGCCCGGTCGGCGTGACGGACCTGCTCAAACCCGTCTCTTGAGCACTATCCTCGTCTCGCTCCGCTGTTTCATCCTGCAGAATCTCTTCCGCTCCACCTTCATCGTCCAGAGCCTCGGCCCCGTCTTTTCTCCGAGTTGGGAACAGCGGCGCATTCTCAGAATCGGTTGGACTAGGCGGAGCATCCCCGTTTATGCTGTTAGAGCGATATTGACGGGTCTTTGCGGGGGATGTGGAGTCCGCGAGAGAGATATGGCTTTGTACGACCGAGCTTGGAATGCCTGAGATCATGGGAAAGAGCATCAATGATACGATATCTTCAATACAGGCAACGAACGTACGATTGACTCCCTTCCTCTGGAGACCGCCATTACCATTGTCGCCCTGGGTCTGTCCTTCGAGCTTCAATGCCAAAGCCGCCCTGGCGTCCGAAGCCTGGGAGCCCAACTGTCCGGAGGCCTTTCGCCGTAAATCAAACATTGGCAGGCTGTGTGGTAGCGGGACATTGCCTGTGACGCCAGAGATCGGTGGATGAAGAGCTCCATTTCCAGAGGATTGAGGAGTAGGAATAGAGGGCATGCCCAGACCTATTCCAAGCATCCTGCCGTTCTTCCGTTCTCCTCCGGATTCTACAGATGTATCGCCATTCTCGAACCCGGAATCCGAACCCCGTATTGACGCTTCGAGCGAGGCAATATAGGATCTCGAGCTCGAGAGTGCCTGCGTTAGGCTCTCTACCTCTTTGCGAAGGGCGTCTACAAAGATGTGGTCAGAGAAAAGCCAAGCCCGTAGACGAGATGAGCATACCTGCTTCTCCTTCCGTTTCCGTCGAAGCTGGTCCGCCATTTATAGAATGTGCGGGCGGCGCTGGGGTATCCTGATTCGGCGTTTGCGGTATTGTCATTGCGGAAAGTACCAAGGTATGCTGCGGTTGACTAGCTGTATGAGTAGTCTCTCCTGCTAATCGTTACGTTTGTCAATGAATGGGTTGATTTGAACAATGTTTCATTCAGCGAGATTCATCGATTGTCCCTTTAATTTCGACGCGTCTCGCGTCTCGCGCCGCGTCCTCCGGAGTCGACACGACTCGAAACCCTCGACTACGAAGTACGACATGTTCAACGCCACACGGCTGGTCTTCCCTTTGCTCTAGGCGCTCGGCTACTCTGGGCTCGGGTCTCTCCGCCGAGATATAATTGCACCCTTATCACTACAACGGACCCTGGAAACGATACAACCTTCTTCCCTAGAAGCTCCTTAGACAACCGGTTCTACCCTTGTGAAAGCGCCGGACGCCTTGACGTCCTCTTCCTCTGGATCACTAGTCGGTTTCCCATCCGGAGCGTATGCCATCGAAGGAACGTGGGAGTTGCCCTTATCGATCTGGCCCATTTCGAGAGCTGCCTGGTCCGCATCGTATCGGACGATCGCTTCTTCGTCATCTGGGAGGATGTTCCACAGAATACAGCCGACCAGGAAGGCAGAAAGATCTAAGGGGCGTGGGTTTACGTTTTAGCATACCGCACTTCGCAGATCAGACTACGGTGGTACTCACAAGGCGCGCTTATAATGATGGTGATACTGCTCAAGAATCCGTTAAGACCCTTAGACGTGCTGGAGACATCATCGAACAGATGTTCAAACCAGCCCGAGGCGAGCATATTGCCCATGCCGAAGGTTAGAGACGCGGCCAACACGAAACGCTCTTTTCTGCCCCACTAAAGAGGAAACATAGGGTCAATTGAGAAGTGGTAATCATTGAAGTGAAATGAAAACATACCTTGAGGTAGCTCAGAATACGAATACCACTAGCCATGACCGAGGCGAACAGGAATGTGGTGACCCCTCCAAGACTGCGAGATTTGGAAGCGAAGCAAGATGATCAGTTCGACGTATTCGATATGAGACCCGACGAAGACGTACACAGGGTTCGGAATGGACAGGAAAACTCCAGAAATTTTGCCTAGAACACCAAAGATGATCAGGAAAATGGAACAGGCGAACCCTGCCTTGCGGTTGGCGCAGCGTGTGAGGGCGATGACACCGTTGTTCTGGGCGAAGATCGACATGGGCGTGACGGTGAACATGGCAGACCTGAACAAGGTATCAGAACGTCGTCGAGTTGCCCTGTAATGCGGGAGGCGCAACGTCGCTTACAGAAGGCCGGCAAATCCATCGGCCAAGACACCGCCTGAAGAGCACGAAAGCTTGAGTAAGCGACAGTAAAGAAAGGCCCCGGAATCAAGAGCCACGAACCTTGGATACGAGAGTCAAACTCGGGCCCATCAACCGGCAACCGCGAGACTTCGGAACTCGCAGTAATGTCTCCGATCGCTTCGAGCGCAAGAGCGATGTATACAGCCATGGCGGGAAGGATAGATGGAGCGTAAAGCTTAAGAGGGAAACGCTTGACCCAAAGGAAGGTGATCACTGGTGCGGATTTGATTTGGCTAGAGGGTGCAGGTCAGACGCGTTAGTGAGAGATATCTGCTTGACCCGAAGAATCCGCTCACGAGTCGCTCATATAGCCAGTCGATCCAGCAACAATGCAGCCGACTAATAATCCCAGGATAATCGAGGCATTGCGCATGAACGGACTGCCGAAGAGCTCGACCTGATTGAGACAAGTATGATTAGGTTTGCGACGGATTCCTAAGGAACCGCGAGACATACCAGGACAATCGTCATGAAACTGAGGAAGCCTAGACCCATGAACTGAGGTGATCCCCATGGCGCAGCCTTGGGAGCGTTGATGTTGGGACACAATTTGAAGAATCCAGTGTCAGGACGGAGATGACAGTCGTTGCTTCCACCGGCCCAGTTGAGCGCGCCCGAGTCTCCAATAAGGTTTGCGCCGATAAGGAGAACGGTGACACCAGTGACCAATGGTGGGAAGATCTTCTGTAGCTTCTTCGGTGGGACGAAGCTGAGGCACATCGTTGTCAAACTGCATAGCGCCGTTGTACCGAGAAGATATCCGAATGCCGCGGGACATGCGGCTTTGGTCTTGGTGCCATCGGCCAACGTCCTGTAGGTGCACGTGCCATCTGCGTACAAGGCGTTGAAAGTCGCAAACCCGACCGGCAACGTCGCTACGATGCCAAGACGTCAGGGATGATTCAAGCCCAAGAGCGAAAAGCTGCTTACCAAAAGAGGTGCCCATAACGCAAAGCAGACCTGAGCCAAGGTAGTATCCCCTGAATAGGTGAATTTTTGACATTTGCAACATGCTCAGGATCCCAGAGCTGATGAGCGAGGCTGAGATCATGTAAGACTGGTACGATGCGTCTAAAGCCAAGTAGTTGGCGAAGATGATGGGCGGCGTTATCAAACCTGCTCCGACAAGGTGGGTCAGCTGACTTCGAGATTGGACGAGTTGCTCTACGCACCTGCAATCATAGCAAGAGAGTGCTGGAACCCAACAATGATTGTCACCAGCAAGGGCAAGTCATCATGCAAGCCGTAGAACGGAGCTGCCTTCCGGTGTCTCCTCGCGTTTCCGAACGGTAGCTGAGGCATGCATAGGAACTTGAAGTCGAAATCGCCTAGCCATCCGTCCCTTGAGAAAAAACAGGCCACGCTTCAGCTGTTTGTTTTCCCAGATCCTATCACCAAACTTACTTGGTCCCGACTTTGTGCATGATACGCTCTTTAAGCCCTGGTCGAGCTGACATGGGATCGACAGCCCCTGGCTGTGTTGAGATTTCAGACATAGTGGGTTGTTCTCTTGGTTGCAAGGTGCCGCCGAGTTGCTACTGAACAAGAAGTGCGCACTTGTCGAAATTTCGACCTTGTCGCGTGCGTTTGACATACTTATAATCTTTTCAGCCCCGGACTATCAGAGCTCAACATTCAGTACACCACTGCATCTTTGGGTAGGGTTGTCTCACTCGTCATCCATAGTCGGAACGATCTCTCGGCCCCGTTGCAAGCGGAGTTTCTTCATTTGACGGGGAAGATAGGAAATACTGATAGTAATGTGTATTCGCGCTTCAAGGCGAATAGCAGGCGCTATCGACTCCTCCTTATCTTTTACCCTTCATGTGAATTACGATTCCTTATCAGTAAACCCGCGTTACAGCGGAGATGGAATCTGATCGTCCGTCATCCGGGGAGACCGAGGTGGGTCACCCTCGGGCCGTTCCTCCACTGCGGCAGCTATATACTACTGTAGGACGAGCTCTTGACAACGCTCCATGGGTCTATCAGATAGGCCTCAGCATCGATCCGTGGATCTCGGAACGACCCCAGTAGAAAAAAATAGGACTGATGTCGAACGAATAGTCCAGCTTGTAATGGTTTAGCATTCTCCCTTGTCGGGTCATCGCTGATCACTAGTACGACCAAGTTGCTCGTCCCGAGCCGTCGCGTCGCACGCCGATGGGACATCTGCTAATCGACATCCATCGCACCGCTTGCAGCCGAGGAACCTGCCCCTCCCATACCACGCTTCTGTCGCTTGACAGCCTCTCGGTGTCGCTTCTTGTATTCCTTGGTCAATTCTCGCTTCTGTTCGTTCCAGAGCTGGTTCATTTGCTCGCTGCGGGACGAAGTAGCGATCAGCATTCTTCCTCACATAAGATCCCTGAGAACTCAACGCACTCTGTTTCGGTTTGCCAAAACGGCTGGACTTCGACTTCCTTTTTCTCCAAACCGCCGACAGTGATCTTACTCATCCATCCTTCTTGCAAGTCTTCATTCCGCGCAGCTGGCCTGCCCGTAGTTCCGAAGAAGAAGGGTTCATCCGAAGACGACGCGTTGAATACTGCATTAACGTCTACGGTTGGAACGTGGGCGAAGGCTGCCACAGTGTTCTCCTCTTCCCGTGGAGTCACCTCCGGAGCTTGGAAAGGATTGGCTTCATCCAATTCGAGATCCGAATCCAGTTCGAGATCGAGCCCAGCCATCAAGGAGAATCCGGTCGCTACGAGAATGCGCCATCATCAAAAAGGCGGTCTCTATGTCAACCGACTCTACTCACATTCTGGTTGAGCGACAAACATGTCCTTGAGACTCTGCTTGCCATTGCCTCGATGCGCGGAAGATCCGTTTCCCTTCTCCGCCTCTGGCTTATCGGACGATGATGGCTCTTCCTCAGACTCCGAGGAAGAATCTGAGTCACTGTCGTCCTCGTCATTATCTCGCTCTCCTTTCAGGTTTCCGCTTCCTCCTCCTCGAAGACGCATGACGCCCTTTCCAGCAACAGTATCGACCGGTACGTCGTCTTCGTCGTCATCATCGTCGTAAAGCCATGCTGCCTGGGACTTTGTGCCAGTGGGCGCCGCTGTGACGCCATCATCCGCGTCCTCGTCTTCGAAGCTGATCGCTTTTCCTTCATCCGGTTCGATTGCAGACTCCTTCCGACCGGCGAAATCGATTCCCAGAGCTTGAAGGACCGACAAACCCTTCTGTTTCTCGGACCGAGCGAATTTGCTTAAAGACATGCCTGATCCCGTAGTCGTAGCCTTGTCTGCAATGGCCTCCACGGATTCGTCGTCACTTGACATCTCGACTTCGGGTTTACGGTTCTGGGTGGAAATTGTGTCGCTCGCGAAAAGGGATGAGACCTGCGCTCTGACCTCCTCGGTTTCGCCGAATAGTAAGTCGTCGTCGAGGAATTCGACGTCGGACAGACTTGCGGTTTCAATAGTGGCAGCAGGCTTCGACACTGTCTTTGGACCTACGGGGGCCGGGGCCACAGCCGCATGCCTCTTTTTCGAAGTGTTGGCGTCAAATAGGCTGACAGCCTCTTGCCCGTCAACAGTCGGCGCGGATCCCCATATATCATCGTCATCAAGGATCGGCATGTCCTCCTCCTCCAGTGCAGGTCGAGGAATATTCATAGAAGCTCCTGTCTTCGCCTTCTTGTTTATCTGTTTGCCCTCGACGTCTTGAAGAGTATCGGGGAAAACGGAAGTAGCAGCGATTGCCCCTAGTTGCTCTGCCACACGCTTTCTCTTTCCCGGTACGACCTGAGTCTTTGCGGTATCTGTTTGAGGTGCATTGTCCTGCGTGTGATCGCGGGCGCGATAAACCCATTTGCCTGAAACCAGCGACGGGTCCAATTGCGAGCTGATATCGTTGTCGCGAACATCCTCATACTGAAACTCCCACGTACCTTCCGCCGGCGAGGGAAGATCGCTGTCTGCGCCAGCGAGTAAAGCTCCGGCGAGATGCATCTGTCCGTATCGATACGGGTCGAGGATCATTCGCATCGCTCGTTTCGGCGGAAGGGATCGGGGCTTCTTGGCCTTTTTGCCTAATGTACCGAGGGCTTCGTATTTGTCGCCCTTGCCTGCCTTAGTAACAGGCTCCATGTTCTCTGAGGCCGTGGAGACAGGCTTCATATGCAGCGGATGCGTCGGACGGGTGAATATCGGTCGGATAAGATGGTGAGTTGGTGTCAAATGCCAGTACTGTGGTCCGGGATCCTTAGCGAGGCCGGCGAGAACTTGTTTGATGAGACTCACTTTTCCTCGCCAGATGTCACCCTCATTCTTCCAATTCTCTATCGTCATCGGACGCATATCGCCGCTCTGTCGGCCACCTCCCGCACGAGCCAGTCTCCTCTTCCGGTCTTTCCGTTCCTTGATCCGCAGCTTTCGGGCTTCCTTTTCATCCAATGTCGCCTTTCTTTCGACTTCCGTCAGCCTCTCAAGAGCTAGTCTACAAGTGGCAAGAATGAAGATCAGCGGTCCTGGCCACGAGGTTCATTCGCGGAGACCTACCTTTCCTCATAAGATTTCTTGGCAGGAGCGATTTTCAACTTAGCACCCCTCCAGATAGAGTTCTGCATAGAGTTGATACCTTGACGAAACCAGGTCAATTGTCATCCTAAGAACATAAACATGCTTCTCACATACATTTGGTCAAATCTTGCTGCTTTGCATTGATGGTCAAATAAACGAAATTGCGTGGCTGACCTGGGTTTCCGCGGCGTTCGGTCAGCTGTGGAACCCATAGAAGTGAAAAAATACGTACCAAGCGCATCGGGTCGGACAGTATCCACTGTTTCTACGTTGCCAAATCTCTGAAATCGTTCCTTCAGGTCGGCAGGTGTGATTTGCGGAGTGAGACCAGAAATGTGTAATCGGTGCTCCGTAGCTACAGCCGTCGTCGGTGCTGTAGAGCTAGACATCTCTAAGGTCTGAGCGGCCCGTGAGCTCGTGTCAAGAAAATAATATCCTCGCCTGAGCTGTGAGAGGGAAGTTTGGACCGAAGCGAACGAAGCTGAACTTGCGGACTTCTTCATGAACGAACGCTAATGCGGATCCAAATCTCGAAAATTGAGTGCGCAATCGACATCAGCGTCGTGCTCATCAGCGTCAGTATCTATTTTGTAAGCTTGTCCCTGTGCTTGCTATATCGCACAACTCCCCTCCCACAGCTCGTCTCCACTCTCGATGCCTCCTGAGGTGGTATTATTGTCTGGCTGCATGTTAGAAAGAGACTCGTCTATCCGATGTCCTGTGATAAGGTTTCGCAGGTTGTAGCAACGACAGTGTCAATGACAAGATCGGAACACATCATGCCATAGTTCCATGCGATGACAACATTCAACCGCTGACCCTCCCCTTATATTAGTTATATTCGTTCTTTTCCTCCAGCCATATCCAAACAGCATTCATCTAGCAAGACCAGGTCCGATTTTACAAAGTCTTGATGTCTGTGAGCCGGAACAAAAGCAAAAGTCAGAGACAGCATCCCAGTATCACATCTCGACGTGGACATACGCTCGAACGAGGCGGTGTTGGTAGCGTAACCAGTGACGGGGGTCTGAGCGTTAACTCGACCAGCCATCTGTCGGTACATGGGCTGAACAAAGGTCCTCCAGAGGACCTCGGCACCTCGGGTCGAGGGAAGCATGAGCCAGATAGTGAAGAGGGTCTTGAACAAGAAGTAGAAGGCTGGAGAATCGCACATTAGGGCGCCGTCACAGGATAGCTGGTAGCATAACTCACGCAAGTAGTACAAGATGACTCGCAAACCAGCGCTCTCGAGGAAGTTCAAGAGACCGACTGAAAGGGTGAGGGGATCAGTTTAACGACCCAAAGTCGGAGGGGGCGAATGACGTACAAATGACCCAGTAGGTCAACCACTGCTTGTCATCGTCCTTGCCGGGAGACTCCAAGGCGCCGCAAGACAAGTAAGCGGGAAGAGCCCATCCGATCAAGTTGGAGACGGGCGAAGCCAAGCCGAACAGGTTGAAGAAGATGAGGAAGATGAAGCTGAGGTGAGTATGGTCAGCATCAGGACCGCATCACACTGTCCAGACACTCACCTGCCAACCATGGAGAGGACACCGTAGACCTTGGGCACCTTAGTCTGCGCTTCCAAGTTGTTCAGGGTCGGGAACTGCGAGAGTTGCCTGTCGAGTTGCTTGAACTGGCCGTTGGCGATAGCCATGGCCTGTTGAGCGAAAGGGTGGGCCAAGAGCTGGTTGCCAGCTTGCTGAGCTTTGATTTGGGAGTTCTGGGCGGCGGACATGATGTCTGTCGAGATGGAGAAAACGACATCGTTAGAGCCGTGCTTCTTGAGGGGCATTTTCACCCTTACTACAGGATGAAGTGACACTCACAATGATGGCTTGCGGTACGAGTAGTAACGGTTGTTGAATAGGCAAATGAGAGACCTTATCCGATGTTGATGCGTCTTCTATCTCGGACGCGGATTCGCACAGCCAAAACGGACATTTCGAGAAACTCCTTGCTGAATCATCGGTTTTCCGCAAACGTCATGGCTGACGTGTCACGTGAAGCATGACTGCCCACAGCAACTAGTACTCCCGCAGCGCCGTCCGCGTTTGGTGTACTGGCACTTGGTGTGAGCTCCTGAAGTTCTGGTCCTGTTGTCGAGCACAGTTCCACGCATGGCGATCCCTGTCGCAATATGGCAGTACAGCTTCCCACCCATCAATGCGTATGGCTACTGAGAGCGATCAGAGGCAGTCGAGGCTCGATGCTGACTCGGCTTGTCCGATTAAAGACTCAGTCGCTCTCGCGCTCGCCATCCGGAATCACTGCGGTCGCTTGGAAAGCTAAAGAGCTCCTATACCTTGAGTCCCATAGACAACGGTTCGAATCTATGTACAACCCTCTTCTAGTCGGAAAAGACTGCAATCTTTTGTAGCGCGACTGCAGTCGGAGGGGCTAATTTTTCCCGAACAGCCTTCTATCCATTCCTAAAAGAGATTGACAGGTGTGTTCGGTGTGCCTGTTCGCGCAAACGCCTCGACGTTGGCGAACATTTCTTCTACATTCTCCCTTTCCAAGGTGTCGTCCAGCACTGCGGCATGCGGAAGAAGCGTAGTCCCAGGATGAGACAGAAGGCCAGGGTGAACGATCGGCTCGTTTTCAAAGACGTCGAGGGCCACACGAAGGACTAATATAACCGCAATCAAGCTTCAATATCAATGTTGTATGGTACCTTTCCTCAGATTGTCACGCACCTTTTCCGCTGTTCAGAGCATTGACCATCGCGTTCTCGTCCACTACGGCACCTCTTGCGGTGTTGACCAGAATGACATCTTGCTTCATCTTCTCGAATTCTGCGCGTGTATCATTTCGGTCAGGGTCGTTCACGAGTAATTTCATCATTGAAGACTTACGAGCAGCGCCGATAAGATGACGTGTTTGTGCTGTCAGGGGACACATCAGCGATATCACGTCCGACCGTTCCAGAAGCTCGTCGAGAGGGACGTATTCGTAACCCTTTTCCTCTACAAGCCAATATAGACACAGTTAGATACCTTTGCCCAAGTGGAATGACGGTTGTAAGCGGATTTCGTCGTACCTCTTGGAGGCAGTCGCGTGCGCTTCGTGTAAATGATCTTCATGCCGAACTGCGTCATGTTCTCGGCCACTATACGAGATAGTGAATGTCAATCCCTGATTATCTCTTGTAGATATTATCAACCTGTGACTCACCTATTGCACCGATATTTCCCATCCCGACGATACCCAGCGTCAAACCCCTGGGATTCTTCCCCTTGAGCGCTCGGTTCGCCCACTTTCCCTCACGAAGATTTCGTTCCTGCTGTGTCGCACCCTTGCACGCCATGAGAATCATCATCGCCGTACTATCCGCTGTACGGTGCGTGACTGTACGGGGGTTATTGGCGTACAGGACCCCGTTGGCCGTCAGGTAGGCGATGTCGACGCGGTCGTAGCCCGCGCCGCCCACAGTGATAAGTTTTAGTCCAGTCTGCACCAGAGGTCTGACCAATCCTTCGTTGATGGGGGCAGGAAAAGGCTTCGTCCAGTCAACGCTGTAGAGCATAGCTGAGCAGAAGGTAGCAAATTGGTTTGCAAGTCGGTCACGGTTTCCGGCATGAAAGTGCGGATCGGAATGCTGGCTTACCGTCGAAAGGCCCAGCTCGCTCTACGATTTCTTGTATAAGTGGAATTGCTTCATTATAGGGAGTCTGTCTTAGAACCTGGTCGAGGCGCAACAAACACACGTCAGTCTCTGCCAGTGGGAACGGAATGTGCGGTTTCTGAAAACCGCAAGCCAGGAAATGACTTACGTGGAATTCGATGATATCTTTATACCTCTCTTTTCGCTCCTGCTCTAGGGTTCCTACTACCAAGACCTTGCTTCGCTTCGTCGACATGTCGAATACCGATTGGACACGTCTCGCGTTTCGTTGGGATTTGAGAAGCGACTCTGCTTCGTGGAGCGGCAAATTCTACCGAGAGGACGTTTTTGTCAAAGGTCGAGGTGAGCTCCGTCGGGGGGTTCCTCTCGTAGATATGCTCGCTCAGACCAGGTCATGATGTATTTCACTGACCAGATTGGAAGAAGTGAGACGAAAAGTGGAATGCTGTTGAACACCGGTCGGTGAGCCACTAGATCGCCGAATTACCGACTGGGCGCTAAGATAAACACGGGATTGGTCCGGTGATGAGAGTGAGATATTTGTTGGCAGCTGGTGAGCTTGCTGGTGAAGTTATGCTCGTACGTGACCAGTCCCTGCGTGCTCGCTTGGACAGCTCTCTGGAAGGCAGATTGAAGGGAGAATGACTCGCGAAATCTGGTCGTGCCTCTAGGTGTATAGCTGTCTGACTTGATTTCGTTTGCAGGAGGAATAACATGTCATGTGCAGATAGGCGCAAGATGCTCGGGACGCGCACGTCCTTTTCCACGCAGGACTTTGCGCAAGACACGAACAGATGAACATGTCAAGATACAATGCGAATTATACGACTCAAGGATACAACGTGTGAAGAAACAGCATACAACTTGAAGTGAATGATGTCGGCATTATAGTGTTGGTCAAGAATTGATTGCGCTCTGTTTTTACTTGACGGTGCCGGAGTTCAAGCCGGAATGAGGATGCTACTCCTCCAACCATTTACTAGACTGCTGGAGATGCTTGGTCTGCGGAACAATCGGGTGAGCTGCTTGCACGATGGTGGCAGTAATCGCACTCACGAGGAACAATTTCAAATCTTGAAAGACGAAACGCAAGATCACGTCGGAGAAGAATCCCGATATTCGGTGTAGTTTCGACTTCAGGGTAGAAAGCGATTGCATTGGGAGAGTTCTGCCAGACGACTCCCCTGTGGCCCAAGCAAGACACAAATCTGCGCGTAAAGGAGTAAATGATGAGAGATGAGCATTTCACTAATGGATTGCACGAACCTATGATTTGGGCATCATTGCACAATCGAAGCAGACTGTCATTATACATAGACATCGAATCCGGGCTACGTGGTATGCTCAAGTTTAGGCCTGACGTCCACACGGTGATAATTTCAACCGACGTACCTCTTCGCTATGGTGATCTTGTCCAACGTCTTGCCAAACTTTGAACCCCAACTACTGATAGAACTCTGTCACATCCATCAGTACGGATATAGCAATCCATGAAGTTGAAAAGTCTTACGGTATTCGACTTGCGCGGCTTTGCAAGGCTTTTCCCGTCACCAAGCTTCTTCGCGAGAATCTTCTGTGTCTCCACTGTCAAGGCTTCCAATTCGTCCAGAGCCCCATTGATCGCTCGCAAGTCGGACGTCCCGCTGGTTTTGGATGCCGGAGCGGCGGCATGGCTGCCCTCCCCAACGTGATGCGTATCCACATCCGCGAGGAACGTCGCCCCCCTACGCACGCCCTGCAGACTCTCCGACAAGAGCTCCATGATTCGGACCTTGGTCTCCACGGCTGAGATCTTTACACCCATTTGCGCCCATGTCGCACGGGGGAGAAACAGTCCACGACCGATGAACGCGCCGTCTGGTGATGTCATACTATTTTTGATTTGGCGCAGTACGTAGAACGGTGTGGCGTTGGCGTTTGGCGGAAGAGTGTCCGTGTTTGGTGTTGGCAGAGGCGCGAGTCGTACCGCCTTGGCGCTCTGGCTTGATCCGTTTCTCTGAAGCTTGTAGTCGGAGACGGACGTGGTATTCTCTTGATCGCGCGATGGGATCCCGCCGTCTTTCGAGGCGACAATCGGGATGTGGTTCTCCGGGGATACCAAAGTCCGCGAGCTCGGATGCCGGTTCATTTGCGTGCCGCCTGATTCCGTCTCGCGCGATGGGGGACCCGCTATTGGCGAGCCGTCACCTTGCGTCTGCCCACAGGCTGCGATTCGAAGTGGATTCCTCGACGGACGCGACGGCGCGGAGCCGCTGGATGAATGCACCCCCGAATGAGGCTTGCCTGGCGCTGTGCCCACTTGCGGCGATTGCAATTCCGCCTTTTCAACGAGTTCGTAGGAAAAGTCACGGCCATGTCCCGGGCTGACTGATGCTTGCGTATATGTCGGACGTGATTCTGGATGAGTGTACTTAGGCGATACTGGCATTGTCGGCGATGGTAAGGTCTGGTAAGCTGATAGACTGGTGACTCTCGGCGTGATAGCTGGTCGCGAATCCGGAAAGGTGTTCTGTAGCGGCGAAGAGCGTATGGTCGACTGGGTTTCGCTGTGCTGCGGATGTCGTGTTTCGCCCTGAATGACATTCTTGGTATATTCCTTCGGCATTTCGAAGCCGAGTCCATCTAGTTCGATGTCTTGACGTGGTATCACTTGAGACTGTGACGCGGATGTACTGGTCACCGGAGGTATCGACGTGGCAGTGAAAGCGGACAGGGTTGAATGCGGTGTCTGCCGTATCTGTCCCGCCATCTGACAGAGCAGTACGATCCTCGCGACGTAGGCATCATGCTATGTAGCATTCGCTCGGATCAGATCATGGTGCCGTGACCTTCAAAGACGACTCACGATTCCCGACAACGTCTTGCCCTCCTGCTCCCTCCCCGTACTACCCCTTCTCCTCTTTCCCGCCGCCCTTCTGATATCCTCCCTCTCCTCTTCACACGGCTCAGATACTCCCAACCCCGCATCCAGCGGCTCTAAATCGATCCCTACCCTCCCCATCACGCTCCGCAACTTTGCAACCGCGTCACGGTACATCTCCAACGCGGCGGGAATATCATTCGCTCCATCGGCTGCGACGGCACGTTGTGCGAGGTCGAGGGCGGATTGAAGGATGTCGCGGGACGATATCCTCGTCCGATGTCGATTTGGGGAAGTGAGCGAAATCGAAGAGCTCGCGGTTGTGGAGCGGGATCGAGAAGTCGGGCGTCGGCTGGGGGATACGTGTAGTGCCGGGAGTTGGGAAGGCGGTGAGACTGGCAATGACGACATCGCTGTTGTTCCGTTCATACCATTCCTGCCGGTGCGAGATAGCGGACTTGCTTCACCCTGCGACGGTGCTCGTTCTCCAAGACTCATTCTCCCGAATTGTTCTCCGCCCTGCAACCCATCATTGCGATCCACCTGCGCTATTGGCCCCATGAAATCGGCCGGCCCAGAGTGCTTCGCTATGCAAGGTCGGGGATGCGAACGACCTTGCGAGGCGAATGGATGCCCCTCAGACACAGGGTCTTGATGTTTGTCCGATGTTGCCTGCCGGAGCAATTCATACCCCGAATTTTGGATTTCCGAGGGGTCTGCCGGTAGCGCTATCGGTTTCGCTGCCATTTCGGACGGGAGCACGGGAGTCTGTCCCTGCCCATGAGCCCTCTACACGAGAGGTGCCCATCCTCGAATCCTAATCAATATTGATGAGCTAGCTTGCTATCCGAAACACCTTCCCGCCGATCAACTCGCGCCAAGAATGTGCTCCCCAGTATTTTGGGCACATGAAGAGGAGAGCTTTGAGGAGCCAGGGGATAGTGACAATATGAGCGGGCTTTGGAGGATCGGAGAAGAAGTCGCATGAATCGGAAGATCGAAAGGAGTCGTCTAGCTGGTGGTAACTATCGACATCCGCCTGCTAACTACAATCAACGCCTCGGCCCTCACCACGACCCAAGCTCACTGCACTCTACCTGCAGAACACCAGCCTCTGTTCGAATGCAACATCCATTCACACTCCTCAACGGCTAATCGCTAGTCTTCGACTTCTCATACAACCTGCATGGCATCTCGACTGTAGTGCCACGAACATGGGCAGCTTCTCCCTCCAAAGGCTCTGGCACAGCAAAGCCGGTCTCGCTCCCTCGGGTTCCGATAATTCGTTCACGAGCTTCC
Source organism: Naganishia albida (assembly GCA_001599735.1). NCBI lineage: Eukaryota > Fungi > Basidiomycota > Tremellomycetes > Filobasidiales > Filobasidiaceae > Naganishia > Naganishia albida. Next base: position 428,828 of record BCHV01000017.1, on the reverse strand, counting down.
CCGTATGGGCGGATACCAAGCATCCAAGGCTTCCGGGCGAGGTAGCGCCGCACGTCGTTTCGGCTGCTTTGCGTGGGGAAGGGATGGGAGGGAAGGAGAATGTTTCGGCGGAGAAGAAACCGCTGCGACACCAAAGAAGTCTACACCTTCGACGACCAATGACGCAGAAACACGACGCGAATGTACCCTTGACGACGAACCCGCCTGAACAAGCCGCATCCGACGACAGTATCAAGCCCCGCACCCGCGCTCTTCGACGAACGCTCTCCAAAGTCAAATCCATGACCGACGTGCAATGGGATCATCCCACCCGAGCGTACGAAAAGCAACCGTCAATGGACACCCTACGCTCTCCCGGCCACGCATTCTCGCCTCCCATTCCAGCCAAGCAGCACGTTCAACAGCCGCCTTCGGGCTTGAAGACATTCATCAAGCGCAAGATCTCGGTCGATTCGTTGGTCTCGCTGCGTTTCAAGGACAAGACAGCGGCCCGCAGCCCTTCGGACTTTGGTTCTCCGGCAGCATCATTGGCATCCCCTCGGTCCTATCGCGAAATGTCGTCGCTTGACGAACGACAAAGCATTGCCAGCCCTCGATCCGTTCAGTTTCCGGGATCGCCAATGTCAATCGAGTCGGGTCACGTCGGGTCTCCGTGTCTCGCTGGAATCGAGGAGGAGGGCGACGCGGAGCGAACGGGTGTGCTCGTTGCGCAAGGGATTGGGCTGGGATTGGTGTTGGATTCGGGCGGAGTGTCGCGACAGATGGAGATGCCTTGTAGAGCGTGAGTGCGGCCATGAGTATGAGAAAAAACGTGCGGTTCCTAATCTCATAGATTGGTCGCTGTAGTAGATCCCTCAATCGTCGTTCCGTTGCCAGTCGTCGACAAAGCATCACTTTCGCACCCAAGGATGCCGTGCGTGTCCTCCATTCCTACTCGACAGTTGTCCTTCGCTGATATGCAACTGTTTTTGCAACGTACAGGACGGGTTCATGTTCAAGCCTCTCCCACTCCCGCCGTGCCAAACCAAGACCCCTTCCAAGCCCGATTCCAGTGGGTGGTTCGCGGCTTCTGACTGAACCACGATGGTTCAGTCAAAGCACTTGTCGCCAACTATAGCATTGTTTCCGTAACGCTCGTGCAAGATCATGCTACTCGATCTGATTTCGAAACCCCTATAATCAAGATCTCCGTCGCCGAACTCGGGTCACTTTACCGCACCGAACATCCTTTCAACGCGCCCAACGCTCATTTTCGCCACCTTCGCTTCTCCTCTTGAAATCCGATCACCATCGTCCGCGTCAAACACAATAATGACATTACGATGGCGATGTTTGACCGCCTTTCGCCGTCCTTGCACTGTATACACACTCTAGAAGAACAAGTCCAAGCCTATCTGTATGAACCTCGCTCTATCTCTGACGCGTCATTTCGCGGTCATGACCTCCGTTGTATCCAAGTCAACCATGAATCATCTACGATATCTGCCTTCCCGCCTCAGGTTTGCGCCCATAGACCTTCCGCCGAATCCGCCAAAGTCTGGGTTTCCGCCTCTGCCGGTTGGCGTGGTATCTTTCTGGTAGATGGCATTGAAGCGGTCCGTGAGCTGCAAGAGTGGTGATGAGCTAGTGATCATGTCTGTCGCATAAGGACCCACGTCGTTCAGTGTTGCCAAGGACTTTGTCATGTTCGCAAGGTAGGACGTAAGTTGAACATCAGAGTATTCCTAGGTAGGCTGCCGATTCAGCTCTAGCTCCACATGCTAAGCTTGTCAAGCTTACGGTAAGGAATTCGTTCTGAAAGCCCGACTCCGTCATGACTGGAAGAGTGGAAACGATAGCAGATATCTGTCGGAGGACTGCATGATCGACTTGTGCGGTACCTGTGAATACCCATTTCAGCTGCAACTCATATCGTGGAAACCTGAGATGCTTACCATTGATCACTCCGACGATGTATTTCAACAACACTCGCATTCGCTCATGTAACATTGCCACAGCATTCCTCTGTGTCGTCAAGCTTGTAACCACTGTCAAGAGTGTCAACGTCGGATCAACAGAAACGACGAGAAACACCCTCACGTGCACTTCCTCCAGAACCGTCGTCATCCCCAGCTTTCGCGGCCCCATCAACAGCAATCCTTTCTGCCTCTCCCGTCTCCACGGTATAATTGAGCTCGATGAACTGGAAACCGCGAGTCGTTTCCGCATCACCGCCGATGCCCAAGTCGTCGTTTGCTCCTAATGCGGATTCGAAGATTCGGATGGGGATCTCGCCGTTTGTGCGGAGAGGAGATGTTTCCGACTCATAAGGAGATAATTGTATAAAGATTGGTGCTTCGATGATGGCAGAGAACTGCGCAAAAGGGATTAGGTCCGCATTTACCAGGATAGGGGAAAGCGCACACCTGATGCTGGATGCGGCTGTCTACCTCCGTCGGCTCTGACCCGAGGGTATACCATCCTATGAGGTCGAGCGTAGGAAAGACTTGCTTGACTATATGCGCCGGCAAACGTCAGGCAGATGCGAAGACACCGACGTCAAGCTCGACGTACACTGCTCTCTCCTCGTCTCCAAAAAGTCCGTGTCAACGTTGAACGCGTTTGTCTTCCCCTCCGTATCCATATCCACATCGCCTGCGTCCATTAACGCTATCTCAAACGAGTTTGTGATTGATACTTCTCGTCCGGACTGAGTTCCCAGAAGAGCACCGACAACTGTAGTGGACTTGTTAATGCGATATTCGCGTCGTGACATCCATGATCTTACCTTTGCATGACGAGCCTTTTGCCAACATATCCCTCGTGTAATGTTCGGACATACTGAGAATAGGTAGAGGATGCCTGAGAGTACTGATCAGCCTTCAAGTTTGAACATGAAATGAAGAGCTACAAACAAGCTGATGGCCAACCCGGAATTGTTGCTTGCACGGGCAACGAGAGACGACTCTCCCTGTGGCGTCGAGGAGTCGGCGGTAGCTGTGATTGGAGTCATTTTGATATATGGTGCAAGCAATGCTGACAAGTGGGATGTCCCTGGAAGTACGTTGTCATAGGGCAAGAACCTGTTCAGACCTGCTTCATGCTCGAATCACTGCTGCCGCTGAACGATCGCTAGGATGTACACGTCATCTAAAAGGTGGGATGCAGAGCTATGCGCAGCTTACAGTGGGCAGAGGATGAAGGAATCATCCATGTCCATGATGCATCTCTTCCCCTTGCTCCTGTTTTACTGCCGTGTCCGTCTTTTGGTGTGCACCCACCTCTTGTGTTCTTCAAGAGCGATGCGGCATCATCGAACTCGGAGAGGCGACAGGGACGGGGAGAAAATGGCAGTGTTTCTATATGTCGTGTATACAACCCTGGTTTACTGCATCGCTCTCTAGCTTCACCCACAGACATACTGATTCCCTACTCTAGAAAGCCATGAACAACGCAATCATGGCAGCTTCGAGACCAGCAACACTGAGGACAGTCCTGACCGCGTGACCCTTCTGCCACTTGCTGAGCAATGCCTGGGCCTGTGCCTCCTCCGTAGGGTGTAATCCGCCGTGCTCCTGGTGCTCGGATGCGTAGACGGAGCCCGTCTTGGCGGACGGCTTGGATGCGTCGGTGGGATAGACCTGGCCGGCGCTGGACTTGTTCTTGACGATCTTCTGGTTCAACTGAAGGAGGACCTTGTCGTTGGGACCCACTGGAAGAGGGATTGTCAGCCTGTGTGTCGCCTTTCAAAGGAATGTATACGCACTGATGAGAGCGCTGTATGGCAATGGGGCCAACACAAGGGCGGCGGCACCCCAGAGGAGCCTTCGGAGGTCTCGGGGGTAGGTCGAGAATGACGATGGGGGAATCAGGAATCCCGCGCCGATAAGACCCAAGGAACCGATCAGGGAAGATGCCGTGGCATGGAGCTGAGAAATGGTTGCATAAGTAAACGGCTTACGAAACGTCGCATGCCCATGACTGCAACTCACGGTAGCGGTTTCGAAAAACCATTCCCAAAGCTGGACGGCCTGGCCGACATCCTTCTTCAAGCCAAGCTTCTCCTCGTTGATGGCAGCTACTGGTCCGAAAAAGTAGGACGAGACGTTGGCGAATGCATGGTATGATGCTGCACCGACACCGACGCCCAAGCAGATGGAGAACGGCGAGGTGAGACGTTGCTGCAGAACGTCGGAGAAGGAGTGCAGCGATGTTGTTGGGTAGGTCGACATGTTGATAAATGAGTGCAGCCAAGCCGGAGTGAGAGGGTTTGTAACCGTCTGAAGCTCACTTGGATCGTGTGCTTATTGTTGAGGTTCGTTGGCGAGGCATGACGGAATGGCTCGCATCGGTATCCTGAGAATGCGGATGCGGAAAACGCCGGAACGCGTAGTGACGTAGCCGCCAATATGAAGCAGTATTCGTAGCTGTAGTGAGTCTATTCTAGCTGCTGTGATAGCCTAGGGCGCTCCAGACTTTCCTAGTTGACCGAGTCTATTGCAGCTCTACCGCCCTCCTTGTTATCTGTACTCAAAGTCCCGCGAAGTTCCCGCCAAAGCCACGTCCATTGGCGAGGGTCTAGTGTTTCGTACATGGTATCTGGTATCATCATACTTCTCTTCCATGACTCATGGATATCGTTCTCGCTTCCCCACACTTGAAACAGCTTCCTCAGGTAGTCAGACTATATATTATCATGCATCGAGAGTAGCCTGCATGGGCCCTGGGAGTGAGATCCCTGCCCCAGCAAGTCAACCAAACCATCCAGGACAGCAGCCAACATGACCCCGACTTCCCCACGACCAGTGATGAACACCTCACAAGGCTACTTTGACATCACTCCCCGCCCATATGACAGCGAAGGCGCAGCTCGAGGTAGGCGGCCCTTATCGTTGCACCTATCAAGCCCGCAGCTGAGATTGTCTTGATGCAGAGTCCGAAATGTCGCGAAAGGAAAAGGCAAAGAGGAGGTACTCGCAAGACATATTTCAGCATACCATGGACATGTGGCAGACTATGTCGACTGGCCTGAGGTGAGCTCCAACCTCGCGCCGACGTTCCATGCACACGTGTCTAATCCCTGTCATCCGAACTTGGTAGATCCCAGCGCTCCGGCTCCATCTCGTCGACGATGTCAAACGGGTCGCATGGACCGTTGACCAGCGCCGGATCGAACGGTATCCAGGGTCTCGCAGAGGAAAAGGCGTCTGTCAAAGTTTAGGTTGACCGATCCGCCCTCACTGTATCGATAGAAGGTACGTTGCAGTTGCGGCCGTCCAAGCGATATGGGCTTACCCTCAGTGAACCCTTAGTTCTCAAGTCAAAATGAAGGAACAAGTTGTATACATACCAGAAAGATGTAGATGAAAGGGAACCGTCATGCGCTTATGCGCCGACATACAAATGGACAATCGAATAACATCTTGCGAGAGAATTGACACTGACATACAAATGATGCTTCGGGACACACATGTGATGGCCCCTTCTATACAACCACTATCTTTCTTAACGAGGATCCCACACAGCTCCCTAATCGGTATAGAGCCCCGACTCACTCGACATCTCGACGTTACCCTGACCCTCTGGCGCAGCTACCGGCTCGCCCTTCTGCATACCCTCGACCTCGTCTCTCCACGCTTCAAACTTGGCAATCAACGCCCGACCGACACCGCCGATGCCCGTAGGCGCTTCGTCTTTAATGGCGTTGATGGTTTCGGTGAGGGAGTGGGAGAGCTTGCCCATTACTTCTTGGAAGAGCATGGGCTGCGAGCGAGTAGGCATGGGAGATCAGTCCGGTTTGTCGTAGCAAGAGCTCGTGATGGAGCGGACGTACGTTGGAGAAAACGACACGCGGATCATGCTCCGTATCAGATGGGTTGCCTGTCCCTGGAATACCTCGAGTCCCCGCTGGTAGAGCTCCTGCCTGTTCCCCTTCCGCTCCTGATTGCATTGGCAGCCCTCGTCGGTTCTGCTGAGCCGCGTCTGCCGCTGTGTTGTCATATGAAGATTCAATTTTCGTTCGACAGGTGAGTAGTGCAAGGATTGACTAACGTTCAGGCGCGGAATGGGGGAAGACCTTTGTGCCGCAGGATTGTCAGGTTCGGCTCGTTCTTGGTGAAACATTCACTCACGCCTGCAGGGTTTTCTTTAGATGGCCCTGGTCCTACCGGTCCATCCCCGTAGTGCAGCTGCTCATCCCCTGCCTTTTGTTCGTCTGTTGAGGCGGGATGAAACCTGTATCAGATAGCGGTCGACGGTGACTACCAGAGGAAAGATACTGACTGACTGATAAACCTCCGGCTTGCATGCTAAGGATCCGCTGATAAATGAGCTGCTAAGGACCTCTGTTGTGACGAAGGTGTGAGAGTACGAGAACTGGTGGGTCGGAGCCGCTGTTTATCGACAAAAGGGAGTATACAGCATCGAGCATGATGTCATTCTCGCTATGTTTCACATGTCAAAAGAGGAGCCCCGTTATCTGCGCTTTCTTGCGATTCAACTGCGCTTAGATTATTCTTGATCGACTTGACTCCATGTTTCATGTTTACATTGTCGACCTGCTTCATTGCTTCATCCTGTCGCTTTGTCGCTTCGTACTGTCTGTTAGCAGGCCTTGACGAACAGGATGGCCGGCACCGACTCCGGCAACAAGTCCGGGATCCACACATCCGTACAACAACACGCCAAAGTGCCTCGTCAAGCCAAGCTCAAAGACAGTCGGCAGATCCAAACGCAAGATAATGGCAACCCCGCAGGATCTACATCTGCGAAGAAGGCCAATTTCCGAGAAGCGGCGAAGGCGGTCGGCATGGGGAATCGGGAGATCTTGTCCAGTAAGCGTCTATTTTGCCTCTCACATCTTCTGAGCCTGATCATAAGATTTGTGAACAGCTATGAGGCCTCTGCCAGGAGCGATAGACGTTGAAAAGTTCGTGATGGTGAGGGAATACGATATTTCTGCTTGCGAGCGCCGAAGGCTAATCTACAATTATGCAGTCAAGGGCTTTCGAGATCACCTCGATGAAATCTGCCATGAAAGCTGCTGCGTAAGTAGGTTAACCGAATGATCTCGCTTTGTGTTCTTAAAAGCACGAACCCCTTTGCCGTGATGCAGAGCTTCAGCGACCACACGTGCGTTCCAGTCCCTGCCCCGGCACCTGCGACGTAGAGCTGCTTCCCACAATCCGCGACGCGTGCCCAAACGTTTGCGGGAAAAGGCTGCTTTCGAGGTGAGTCTGTTTCTGGCGACATTCTCGCCGATTTCTGACTGCCCCATATCTGTTACAGATCGATTCGAAGGACAGTACGGTCAGGGCGCAGAAGAAGCGAGCGAAAGCAAAGGCAAAGTTCCTGAAGAAGAAGGGGCTCACGAAGACAGATATATACCTCAAGCGACAAGGTGAGCGCGGGAATTTCATGCTTGAACTATCCTGCTCCTTATACTTACTCGCCCTTGGCTAGTCGACAAAACGTGGCTCGAGACACATGTTTGGCATGCCAAGCGGATGAAGATGGAAAATGTTTGGGGTTACCGTATCGTCAGTGACCATCTTCAGAAGAATGGCCCGGAACTCATCAATTATACAGGCTCGAACGCCGAACCGGAAATCGCATCGTCCGGCACATAGAGCGGCACACAACGGCTGCATTATTCACGACGCTTCGTACTACTCCACAATCGAGCTCTCTGGCGATAGGGATGACCTCGTGGAAATACTGTCCAGCTGCAGCGCCGGTGGCACATTTGCAGGAAGCCGATACGAAACAGGTGGCCGAATGGCAGAAGTCACCTTGCACCGGTATCGGGAATGGCCAGCGGGGATGATAGGGCCAGCGGAGATCCTTTGGCGGCCTCAAGCGACCGCAGGTTCCAGCGATCGCAAGGGAAAGAGGAAACAGATCGGTTATCCGGTTGAAGACGGTATGAGCAAGAGATACCTCTGGATTAGGATACACCCCTCGATATTCGACGAGACGTACAAGACGCTCGTAAAGGCGATCTCCAGCTATTATCAGCGACAGGACGCTAGTGGGTCGACCCGGGATGTCGGCGTCGAGATGAAGGATCTTCGCGGAACGATGAATAACTTTGAGATTATGGGGCCGCGATCCATGCAGATCCTTGAGGGTATCTTGGATCCCTCTCGTAGTGAGCCTGCGCCGAAAAAGGCTGTGAGTACGAAGAGTGCCATCTAGACCGGGCCATGGCTGAAATCTTATCCTCAAGTTCCTAAGCCACTTCAAATATGCCCAGACACCGCAGAATATACCAGAGAGATTGGTTGCCGGGATAAATGTGTACGACCCCAGGCTAAGGTAAACTGTCTCGTATATCGCGTACCTGTCGCTACATCCTTACCTCTCACCTGATCAGGTTTCCACAAAAAGCCGCAAAGCTATTATCAGAAACGGACAGTGGCCAGGGAGATTCTTCCTCATATCTTCGATTTATGCAGCCGAATGCGATTCTTGCTGAAAGCGCGCTTTGGGACGAGCAGACGAGGGATGGGTTATTGAAACCTCGGTACAGAAAAGCTGATTTGGATAAAAGACGTCAGGCTGTAAGTCGTTGCCAAAGCTGAATTCCAGAAACGACACTTCGCTTACTCATATTATGCTTTACAGCTCGGCATTCCAGGCAAACCTTTAGCTGCTCGTGCGGATGACGATCGGATCCCCATCATGTTGGTTCAACGTTCCGTCAAGGGCGCCATCGGCAACAATCAGGCCAACACGGCGGTCTATGGATTCACCTTAATCGTTCCGGCCGGATGGGGAATGCCATTCTGGCAGTCGCTCGTTTTTACTGGATCTCTTATCGCGGGCCTAAAAGAGCGGCGCAACCAGCATCTTGAAGCTGGGAAACCGAGCTTTCCCGAAGATTATCCCCACACGCAAGCGGGAAAAGCGTATTGGAATACCCGTGCAGCACAAGATCAACTACGGTGGCTACGCAAACCCGCCTCAAAACGTTTGAACTTTACTCGTCTGCATGGAAGCGATCCGTGGAAACCAAACTGGTCGCAGCTGCTAGCGGCGCAGGAGAAGAGGTTATACACCGTCGAGGAGGAAGAGATGAACGGAAGTATCCCGAAGCAGTTCGAAACATGGTTATTGTCGGCTTGGCTGGCGCATCCCGGCGAGATTTCCAGCATCGCCTCCAGTACGGTCCCTGAACTCGCCTTACAGCAAGCTGTGAATCGCTATCGTGAAGCTCTTTCGCTCAACTCATTGCATGCTGCAAATGCCTCGGCATTGTATCGAAGTTGCATCGTTCGAGGTCTGCTCAGCTTTGACGAGGGAGGATCGCCCAAAGACATGGCATTCATCTTTCAGTTCGATGAACACCTTGAGGATCATGTAAGCCGCCTTTATGCGAGCTGCTATACAGAGCTGACTAGACTCGTGTCGCAGGATTCCATGCAGGGTTGGATAGGCTACGTCGTAAGCGGGACTCAATCGCTCGCCCGCGGCAAAGGCCATGGGATCGGTATGGTGACGTTGTCTGGGCTCTTGGCCAAGGCATGCCGAACACCGGACGGAGAGGTGTTGAGGGTCCTGGTTGGCAATCGGCAAGGCGGACCGCAGCGGACTGCCACGTTTCAAGTAATACCTTGACGCTTCATCTGTATTCTTTGACTTGTAGCATACAACGCGGCCGCAGCCTCAGCCCACTTTACATGCCTCCGTTGGCCTTTACTCTAACATTGTTCTACAACTTTGCCTGCAACCGCTCGAGCTCCCAGATGCCCTCCTTTCCGCGGCCCTTTGCCAAGGATTCGGGCATAATGACCAGTGCCCGGCCACCCTTCTCGTCCGTGATGAGCCTCGTCGCCGCTTCGATAACCTTCTCAATCTTGCTGAGCGCGACAAAGTCCGGCAATGCCTTGTTGCCCGCTTCATCCCGAATGATGTTGGTGTCCGTAAAGTACGGGCACAGCAAGTTGACCTTGACCTGCGTCTTGCCGTCTTTACTCTTGTTCCTGTTGGTGTCGGTGAACAAGTGAGGTGTTCGCAAAGACCGGAAGAGACCGAGAACACCGTGCTTCGCGGCGCCGTAGAGAGGCGTTTCGGGGGTGTTCGTCAAGGACGCGACGGATCCCAAAAGGAGAAGCGAGCCGGTCCGGGCCGACGACGAGTTCTTGTTTGGCTGACCAAAGGCCCAGTAGGCGAGGTGGCTGGTGTAAACGAGAGCGTTGAGGTCGACGTCGAGGGTAAGAAGATCGGGCTTCTTGGGCTCTGCAAAGAGAAGTGTCAGACATGCCTGATGATCTTACGGAGAATGGAAAACTCACCTTTTGGTCCGTCAAGTGAGAAGGCTTGCTTGTCGCTCTCCCCGATACCGGCGTTGGCGACGACGACGTCGATACCACCGTTAGGGCTGGCGCTGATGGCGGCCTTGAACATGGCTACTTGGGCTTCCCAGGAAGTGACGTTGCACTTGATGAAGGCGTGGCTGAGGGGCAGTCAATTAGCGCCGTATCCGGAACGTCAACACGCTTCTCTTACCTGTTGTTTCCTGAGATCTTCTTGAGTTCCTCGACGGTCGCCTTGCCTGCCTTTTCGTTCAGATCCGCTACAACGACGGTTGCACTGCAGCGGTGTAGCATTAGAACAAGACGAGTCACGAAAATTCAAAGCCACGCACCCATTTTTGGCCCACTCCAGGGCCATGCCTCGACCAAGTCCTCCGGCCGCACCAGTAATCAACGCCGTCTTGCCCTTGACGGCGCTGTAGTCGATAGATTTGCTCAGATCCATGGCTGATGTCTCGAGTGTCGATAAGTGAGGGAATAACAAATCTTTAACTTTGTCTTCGAGTACTTGTTGAGCGTCTTTCCTAGCTCTCCTCATTCCTTGGCTGATCCCCGAATCGAGCTCGCCTTGATGGAGATCCGGAAGATTGCGTTATATCGAAGATGAATACACGAACATTCGGGCTGTGATTAACCGGCGTAAGCGGAGGGGCCCAAAGGTGCGCTCTGCAGAATAGCAGCTTCTGCTCGGCCGCCGTTTCTTTGTTCTTTGAGGGAGGAGCTCGAGCGATGATGAATGGGTGGACGAGTCTAGAGCGAGTGAACAGTCTTGAATGGCCATAAATCAGGAATAATCGACAGACCGCAGCCCTACACTTACCTCTATAAGGAAAGGATGATTTTCTAGGGCAAGGTATCAGCATATCTCCAAGACGAAGGCAGACCGCCATCGGCAAACGTCTTGTCAGGCTCTCAGCCAACGTTACAATATGGCGGAAACGGACGTGAACCATCTGGCAGGATCAGAGAAGGAAGAGAGCCCAGAGATCACAGGGAAGGAGGCAGGCTCGGCCCCGCCAGCTGTCGAGGGAACTGAAGATCTACAATCGGAGCAGCTGCAACGTCAACCGATGGATCTGCCAAAGTTGTCTCAGCCATACCGTCCGCATCCATCATTGATCTCCGAATTCGATCCATTTGCGTCATCGCACAACATCGGTCCTGAGAAGCCAGCTCCAAGCTCGGAGCCAAAGACACCTCTACCGTCGAAAGCGACATCACAAGCGCGACAACTCGTGCCATCTCTCGATGTCAAGGAAACACCTTCTGGGCCTGTGGATAGTGCCAACGTTACTCTGGCGCCGCGGAAACAGGTGCAGAAGCAGCAGCATCACATAGGAACAGAGAGCGAATCCGCTTCCCCGTCAACAGCACGGCAACTGCAGACTCGGACAAGCGTATCCAGAAGAGCGGAGCAACAGCATCAGCATGCGGGCTCTCTTCTCATGGAAGGCGAATCGCGGACAAATACAAAACCGAAAGAGATGGCTTTCGACTTTCAGGGGTTTCTTTCGCAGCTGAGGACCAGGCCGGCCGAGCCGATTCAGAAGTACCTCAAGAGGTGAGTAATGTGTCTTTAGTATCACCCGTGCCAGACTGACCGAATGCTATCGTCCAGCTTCCTAGTCAGCTTTGCTAAGCGCTCTTTCACGGTCAGCGAGCAGATCAAGTTGATCCACGACTTTCTAGGCGTAAGTGCCTCGAAGCCATCACCGCTTAGGCACACTTCTCAATTCGTTGCACCAGTTCATCGCGCTTAAGATGAAGCAAATCGAACCGTGGAGATCGCAGACGGCAGCAGAGTTTGACAACGCCATGGAGGCAATGGAGAAGCTAGTGATGAACAGGCTATACACATAGTAGGTCTCGCGGGGCGTGTAGCCGACCTCGTGCTGATGAATCGCTTTCCACGTAGCACATTTACACCGATGATGGATCCCTCTACGCATCCAGTGACAACAGACGATCTGGAGCGCGACGCGGTTTTGCACCAGCGAATCAGCCTCTTTGGCTGGGTTCGGGAGAAGCACCTGGATGTACCGGAGGGTGAAGCCAGCCAGGGCTTCTTGGCATTTGCGGAGCAGGGTATGGTCTCGTTGCCTTCCCCCGAATAGAAGTAGTGATGTTGTTTCTGCTCCCGAAGAATTGCTCAAGATCAATCACTACAAGGCACCTAGGGATAAGATGATCTGCATCCTGAATTGCTGCAAAGTTATATTCGGTGCGTGAACCTTCTATTTGCGAACTGACACCTGGAACTGAACTCGCATTACGTCGATCAGGGCTCATTCGCCACGAGGCTGGATCAGAACAAACATCGGCAGACGCATTCTTGCCGATTTTGATCTTTGTGGTCTTGAGGGCTAATCCGGAGCATATGGTCTCAAATATCGAGTGAGTAGTCGTCACCTGACCATCAGCCAGAAACGGCGGGCTCAATTGACATTGCTGCAGATACATCAATCGCTTTAGGAGCGCGAATAAGCTGGATGGCGAACCAGGTTACTACCTCTCGAGTCTGGTATGTAATTCCTCTCCAGGTCCGTCGCCAACTGTCAGTATACTGACTCGTATGCTGCAGACCGGCGCAATATCCTTCATCGAAACCATGGACGCCTCCGGACTCAGTAATATCACTCCCGAGGAGTTCGAGCGCAATGTAGAGGCTGCAATCGCAGAGCTGCCTCCGGGATCGCCTGTCGACTACACCAAGACAAGATCTCCTCTGCTGACATCACAGGTGTCGGCGCCATTCGGCAATACCGCCGAGGGCGAAGAACCCGCTCGAGCATTGACATCCCTTCCCGCCAACTTTGCGGCAAATACAAAGCAATTTTTCCAAAGGACTGGAGAATTGGCTTCAGACGCTGTCAATCGCCCGCTCAATGCGTTGGCCAGTATGATTGACAACATCGCCCTCGGTAATACAAGTGAAGATGGAGACAGCGAGGGGGAATATCCAGGTAATGCTGGAAGACGTTTACGGTTCCAGCAAGGAGACGGTATGAGCACTCCCCCGCGTAATCCAGCGCAATCGAATATACACGGTCCCTTGCCTTCAAGACCAGATCATGGCAGCCCCATGTCTGGGTGGTTTGGCCGGTCGGCAAATGCGGCACCGAATCCGCCCAACGACGATCGCATGCAGGTGGATGAGATGTATATTCGCAGTCAAATCGACCTCTCACGTCCACCTTCAGGGGTGTAAGTCTTTTCCCGAATCATGCAATACATCGTTACTAACTCAAACAACTGCCAGACAAACTCCCTCAAACGATCCAACATTCAATTTTTCGGAGATTACAGCGGAAATCGATCGAACACATGCGACAGCAAGACAGGCAGGGATAGAGACATTGCATCAAATGTTCCCCAACATCGACGAGGAAGTAGCAGGCGTTATATTAGACTCTTGCGGCGGTGAGCTTGGATTGGCAATCGATCGGATGCTAGAGATGGCAGCTGGATGAAGCTCCATGACATTATACAATGGGATCGACCTTTACTCTTCGTCCGAGAGCAGTGCGAACTCCTCATCCCACTTCTTGACCCATTCCACGACCACATCCCAATTTGCAGCCCTTTCGACCCCGGTCAACAACTCGAGCTCGGCCGCGGGGATAGACAACCCGGCCTGTTTCCTTTCTTCAAAGTGCATCGCGTCCTCTGGAGTCTGCATTCCCCATCGCCTTCGGTTCCATCGGTAGTTCTCGCCGAATAGCAAGCACTGGATGCCCGCCTCTGCAGCCTTGTCGACGTTGAGGACGTGGTCATCGATCAAAAGCTTCGCATTAATGCTATCCAGAACCTAAACGGCCACACATAATATCATCAACGAGGGATACCAATGCGCCATGTGAGATGCGATGTATCACTTACCGCGACTTTTCCGTTCTTGTCCGCATTCTTCAGGTAGGCCTCCTTCAAACGACGCTCGATGTCACTTGCGTCGCTTTTGCCGTCTCCGGGCACTTCAGGTAGACCGGAGCTCTCTTCTGGTTTCTCTTTGACTTCCGTCACGAATTGGAAAGCGCCTATGAAATGAATACCGTCCCACAGGTTGTCTAGGTCGTGCCGTACCAGCCAGTCGAGGACGAATGGCTGAGTTGGAAGCAACCCCGAACAATTCCCCTGTATCAGCGACGGAAGGCATAGCGGGATTACGGTTTATCTTACCCTCTCCGCTTCAGACCGGGCAGTGACAATGTGCAGGGGATGCCCCATCTTCTTGATTCGGAGCAGAGCGTCCCGAACCGAGGGTACGGGAGACGCCCACTGCAAGACATTCAACTCTTTGTGAAAGAAGGCAAGCTTCTGATTCGTTTCTGAGATCCAGATGTACCGTTTGCAAGTTAGTCGGAACTTGCCGTCCTCAGGACCGAAATACTGTCTCACCCTCCACTGATCCCCAACCTGTGCTTCCAGATGATTAAAGTTGTATGTTAGAAAGCTGTGCTCAGTGAATTTGTCAATAGGGACGTACCTCGGTTCCTGTGAGGATAGTAACTCTCGAAATCATCCAGGGTCAAGTTCGTGCCATAGTGCTTGTTATGCGCCTCAGTCAGTGCGACACAACTTTGAGCGAGGACATCATCCTGCAAGGTTTACGCTTTAGCAAGGTTCGCTCAGCCCGATCTAGAGGGCGAGTGATCGGGCACTCGACCATTCCCATAATCCGGGAAGGATACACGCACAAAATCTACTGCGATGACCCGAGTGCTCTTGGTCTCTGGCTCTGCTCTGAAGTCGGTAGGCCTCGCACACCTAATCACGGCCACCTCGGAAAGCCCAGTCGGGGCAGAGGTTGTAGAGAGGGGTTTGTCGGTAGTGGGTAGCATTCTCAGATCTTCAACGGCGCATTTCGCGTCAATGTGGAGCATGTCTTCTACGGCAAGTTCTGCGAAATCGAATGGCATGGGTGAGGTTTTGGATTCGGATTGATGTGAGAAAGGGTGGGACGAAGGGCGGAAGTTGGCCAAACAGGCTACAGGACTGATAGGGCACGGGGAATGGGGAATGAATGGGGCTGCCAGGCGACTAATGACGAAGGTCCATCGAGAGGCCCATACTTATATCCCACACAGCCGAACAACCTTTGAGGAAGATATCATGGTCAGAGATAGGAGGAGGCTTCGACAAAGGATTGTTCTGGTGAAGGACCCTTTGGTCCAGTCCGCCAGGATGGGCAAGGCTGAGAAGCTCTACGAGGGCAGATTTGCGACTCCCTCTACGGGTATTGGATGTTTGTCCGCCCGGTTCTATCTCTCCTCAGAAGTCCAAGTAAGAAGGTCGAAGATAGCTAACGGTCGCAGCTCAAACATAGACATGGGAGTCATTCAAACTATTGACATTCCTCGTCTCTCGCTTCGGTTCAACTTAAGGAGACCCAGTCGATACACGATGACTGGCGAGCTGTGACTGACGTACCGGATGAGCTTTTCCATATACTACTCTTGGGCACTGTGACCAACATCAGTGCTCGCAAGTCGAGGAGCTGTTCGATACTATTGACCGGAGAACTATTCATGCAACGCGCAAGTAGCTGTGCGAATTCACAAATCATATAGTCTTGTAGCTGATAGACTTCACCAGTATATTCCTCGGTCGGCTTAGCGCGGCGCAGCTGGCCGGGCGTTTCACCTGTTTCTATCGAACCCGGTGCACAGCAACATACAGCCTCGTTGCTCTGGACAATCAGATCGCGCATACCATACATCACTCGCTCAGCCCAAATATTTTCGTTCTCCACTCTCTGAAGATATTCAACCATCTCTGACTCTCTCAACATACTCCCGCTCACTCCCCCGGCAGAGATCTCCACTCAATACTCGGCTGCACGATCGCTTACGACTCGAGGTCTCGGCTCCGCGCATCACCTGCAACTTCGCCGAGAGGTTCTCCACAGCTAGAACTTGCTTCAAGGTTCAAGACGTAGCGGAGCTCTCAAAAGGCAGACACGTCGATAGCCCTCGAATACAACGTTCAATCCAACTTGGATTCACTCCCGATATTCAACAGCAAGTGTCCTTCGCTCGTGCGGCAACTTCGGGATAGCGGCCCTACTTTCCACAATGTCATCAACCAGATCTCTCCCACTCAGCACCAGCAATAACAGCGCACCCATCTTCGCTACCCAGCGCGGAGGACACGCAACGCCCATTCGACAGCATCCAAGCTCGACGTCGCCCCACGTAGTAGTCTCCTCGCAACGATCATCAGCAGGACATGCGCGGTTGACGCACGAACAGGCCTTGGAAAGCCTTCGCAATTTCCTGCACAGTCAGAGCTCGTACGACGTCTTTCCCGTCAGCTTTCGACTCATCGTGATGGACAGCGCATTAGTTGTCAAGAAGGCAGTGTCGTCAATGCTTCAGAATGGTACGCACCGGAGAAGCTGCAATGCAAACGATGGGGAAGAGTGTTGACACAATCTTGCATCACAGGTGTCGTATCAGCTCCTCTATGGAATTCACGGACGTCATCGTTTGCTGGTACGCCGTATGTTCAGCACTCCAAAGTCTGACGCTGACCATCGAGTTGGGCACCACGATAGGGATGTTCACGGTGTCGGATATCATCCATCTCATACAATACTATTACCAGTCCACCTCATATGAGGGTGCAGCAGCAGACGTGGAGCGGTTCAGGTTAGAAAGCATAAGAGGTAAGAGCTAAAACTTCGATCACTGGTCTCCAATGCTGACATGCGCCTTTCATAACAGACATCGAGAAAGTACTGCACGTCCCACCACCACCGCTTCTCTCGGTCCATCCGATGAAACCATTATTCGACGCCTGCCGACTACTCATCCAGACGCATGCAAGGAGACTACCGCTTATCGATCAGGACGATCAGACAGGGAAGGAAGTGGTCTTGAGCGTGTTGACGCAGTACAGAGTGTTGAAGTTTATGGCCGTAAATGTGAGTCTTTCAGACGGCTTCAAGCGTGGCATATGCTTACTTTCCCTATCAGTGTCGAGAAACAGTCTATCTCGACAAGTCTCTGCGAGATCTCGGAATCGGAACCTATGTCAACCCATCCCGGGAACATCCGGAGAACCCGTACTATCCCCTTGCTACAGCAACAATGCAGACAACGGTGTTCGACGTCGTACACATGTTTTCCGAGCTCGGGATCTCCGCGGTCCCGATCGTCGATTCACAAGGCAAGGTCATCAACCTGTACGAGACGGTCGACGTCATAGTGAGTACCTTTAGATCAGCTGCTGAACATGCTTGACTCACGGCCTCTTCGCCTTGGCAGACTCTAGTCCGCATGGGAGCATACCACGATTTGGATTTGACCATCGCGCAAGCGCTGGCGAGACGGTCAGCCGACTTCGCCGGCGTCGTGACGTGTACACCGGACGATTCCCTCGCTTCCGTGTTCCACTTGATACGAATGCGCAGAATACATCGGCTAGTCATTGTCGAAGGGGGGAAGCCGAAAGCGGGGGAGACGTCGGAAGAGGCCGCCGTGAGAACGGATAGGAAAGGCAAGCTGCTGGGAATGATATCGCTGAGCGATGTTTTGAAGCATATTATCGTACGTCCACATCCCACTTGCCCTTCAAATCGTTGATTACCTTGAATCGGCATTTAGGGCAACGTCGACATCGGAGGTGGCGGTGTAGGAGCTGTGCCAGTCGAAGCCGTCCTAGCGGCCGAAGCACAGGCTCGAAGGGAACAGTCTGCGTGATTCAGTATCGGATCTGAGGATGCCGAGCGGTGTCAAGGTCGCTTGAGCTTCCGCCAATCCGCGTCTCATAACAGCGGCAAAGATGCATGCGGTCCAACTCGCCAACGCAATGAAGGTTATTGCTCACCATGATATCTGTCCATCTCGACCGCGAGATATCGCCCTTTTCCTGCCATTTAACGCCCTGGCAGGTCCAGTAGACATCAAGTCACCTTTCAAGCATTGAAGACACCTGTTGTATCTCCTGTATAACAACATCAAAGACGTGCGTACTCTTGGATGGCGTACGTAAATGCATGACATCGCGCATAGTCTTTCATACTATATTGCACATGCATTTGCACATGCTATAGACAACTTTTCTGGCACATTATAATCGTTGACGATAGCACAGGGGTTTCGTCATCTTCACGTATCGAATAAGAACCTCACTGCCTTTTTATCGAGGGTATGCGTCTCTCGAGCTTCCCAATACCCTCCAGCATAGGTCCACTCGGCATCTGCGGGACCCGAGGGTTTGAACCACCGAGGTTGCACTTCATGTCCTTCGTTTCTCCGTTTTCGCTGGATTTCTTCCAGCTGCGCTTTAAGATGATCTGCCTCGGTAAAGCGACCTTCTTCCAGTAGGCGTTGATCCGGACGTAATCTTGAATCGGACGGCGCTATCACGCCAACGAGGTCGGGCGTAAGTTCGTTCAGTTCGATGGCCCATTTAGTGAAGCCGTAATTCAGTTCCGGCTTTGCTGGCCATGGATGGACGATCCACAGCGGATGTGCGGGATCCTTCGGGCCACCATAACGGACGTCGAGATGCGAATCCCAAACTCCATCGATCCATGCTGCTTTCGTCTTGCCGTCCGCCTTGTAACATATCCCAGTGACGTGATTTCGAGTTGACCCGGACCAGCCGGCGTCCTTGAAAGTAATGACGCACTTTTCGCCATTGGTTTCGTTCGTGACGACCATTTCTCCAATTGTTTCAAGGTATTTGGTTCCAGCGATAAGGTTGCGCATATAGCTCAACGGCTTCGTCCACGTATATCTCTCTCCTCGGTCTTCTAGCATGACATGCTGTGCGCCTAGGGGCTGGATCTCCAGGCTCATACCTGGCGCGGAGCAGCTGGTATAAGCCAAAGTACCCTGAGTTGCCGCAGCCGCAAGCACTTACCTGCAAGCCGGTTCTTTCCTGCGCTTGTGCATGAGTAATTCCAGCCTTTTCCATCCGCCTTCGCCGCGAATCGAGGAGGATGATGAGTAACCTTTTCAGATATGAAACGAAGCCCTGCGAATCCGGAGTCAGCTATGACCACGCTAGGATATAGATCTCTCGCTCACCTAGATCTTCCCGATATAGCTCATACGTTTCGCCTTGCAGCGGATTGAACGGCTTCCGCACGGTACGATATTTTGCCGATGCGTACTGCGAGACAGCAAACGCTGCGACATGTGCTAAGCGCTCGATAGAGTCGATAGCAAGGTTGGCTCTAATCGGGAAAAGACGTCCAGATTCAGCAGCCGAAACAGCGAGATGCACGTTGCGGCTGCTTACAGTCTCAGCAAGTCAAAGTACTCGACTTCTTCTGCCAGCTTCTGCAGCAGAGATATTGGTTCATTGAACGTAACGTCGAAAGCTATTGTGGACATATCCTAAGAATGGTTGCATATGTTCGCCTCAGCTTCGGGGTACAATGTAGCTGCGGGAAAGACTCCACTCACCTTGCCAACGTTCTTTTTCAGCATGCTTATCAAACTGGGCTCAGCCTTGGGTGCCGGCGCTGGTAATGCCTTTCGCCTGACAATAGGGCCCGTGTATGCCTGAGGCACAGTAGTGCCCGAGTCCGATGGCGTCATGACTGCGGGAGATTGATGCTGTGTGGTCGTGTGTAGTGTATCGCTGTGACTGTGTTCACTATGGCGCGATACTTCCCGCTGCAGCACTCTCTCGATTTCGTCCGCGTCCGCGTCATGAATACTGTTGCGTGAGGGATAGTCGCCGTTCTGGGCAGGAGTGCTGGGCGGCTCTTCCAGCTCGTCGCCGAGATCGGCGTCATAATAGATACTGGCGACTTCCGCATACATGGACGATAACGAGGAGCGAGCCTTGTGATTGATTTTGCGCTGATTTTGTTCCGGAGAATCTCGGTGTGACTGGCGATGATGGTGATGATGGTGGTGGCGATAATGGTTCTTCGGCGTTGTCTGGGCGTGGTGATCTGCATAAGGTTTGAGCGGGACATGCGGCTCTCCTAGATGCATCTCCGTGGGCAGACTGTCACCTTGCGTGGTGACAGCTTTAGGCGAAATCATCTCCGAAACAAGACTCGGTCTGCGACTTGTTCCCTGCGTTGGCGTTCCAAAGTGATCCTCATCGCTATCGCCCTCACTGATAGTCGAACTCTGCGATGTCGTCAATGTGCCTGAGCGCGAACTGGGTTGTATCGAAAGTGGCAGCAGTGTCAAGATTGACGAATGCTGATGTCTGAGGTCGCGAATATGGGTCTCCATCTCTGCCAAAATTGTCAGGGGATCCAGTATCGGGAATTCTGAAGGCTCAAACCCGGAGACGCCTTGGGGTGAGGGTATCATGGGTGTAGCTGGAGCGCTGTGGATGTTCAGTGCGTGGGCGGGATGCGGGACGGATATGGTATTGCGATGGCCGGATCGGTGAAGAGCTGCAATGCGGAGTGTATCAGAAGCCTTTCATTAGACCGTTGTGAGCTACTCACATCGCTTGTGAAACAGCTGCTCAAACAGCTTGGCCCCGGAATGGCTGTGGCTGCGCTTCACCCTTCCCTTCTTGCTTGTCCCGTTCTCCGTCGCCGTCGCAACGTCCGACCTACTGCCTTGCGGCTCGACTATGGATGGCACAATAGTACTCGAAGAATCGTCTCTGATGTGTTTGTTTCCGAACGGCTTGTGCTTGGGATGGCATGATTTGCCGATAGAATGCTTTGATCTTGACGGAGACGAAAGCGGCTGAAGATGGGTGTCATCCGGAATCTCATGGACCATCAAGCTTGGACTAGAGGCGTGTCGTTCTGGTAGTGAAGGAAAGGCGTCAATGCTCGATCATCGCAAACCTGGCACAAAGGGACTTACTGCCGAGTTTCGAACGCCTCGACTTTTTCTCCTTCTTGGGCTTGGCGAGTCCCTCCAAGATATGTTCTGCCTGAACAATGACCGGCGGTGAGTGTGTTATTGTCGAATGCTCCAGAGCCTTTCGCATGAGCACGGCCGCGTCCTCCAGTCCCTCAAGGCTCTGTGGCGCCAAAGGGCTGATCAGTGATCGCCCGAATGCCATCCATGAAGCAGCCTACCTCTCTCATGCTCTCCATCTCGCGCTCTATCATCTGCGCAGCCCTAATCTCGTCTCCATCCGCGAGCGTGGAGGTGGTTTCATCGAAAACCATGATGGCATCTAACGGCCGGAAGGTGTTGTATTACGGATGTGGATCCTGAATTTGCGCGCAATGTCGTCGTAACTTTTAGCTCGACGCCATGCCGCGAGGAGCCTGAGATGCTGGCAGTTTCTTTATAGTCGGGGGCACTGCAGTGTTGCTATCGACGTCGTCTATTTCTCAGAAGCGACAGGGAAATCTTTGAGCAAACTCGCGAGTTCGCGCCGAGGTGATTACCAATTCATCACTTCGTAAACGAGATCTGGAGCTTTGGATCCGGTGCCGCACCGGGCATCCATAAAAGACGCAGATCCCGGCTCAGCCGCCAGTCTAACTAGCTGTCTGACTCGTCATATCGGCGGCCTCGCTCATGGGCACACGGAAGACCAGACCGGCCACCAGCGGCAGCCTCAGTGGTTCTACCTGCGAGGTCTATGACGAATCCGGCAGAGAGCGGCTCCCCGGGTCCATGTTGCGTTGTAGAAGGAATCCTCGACAGGTGTCTCCCGGCCATCCCTCCTTCCATATTCCGTTCATGCTACATATTCATCTATGATCTCGATCCGCTGATACAATCAGGCTTGCCCGGCCGACCTGGCTAACACTGTATGCTGCGCCTGGGGAAAGGCCAGTCCTCTTCACCGAGAGGCGTACTGCAAACGCGAGCGAGGCCCGTATAGGTGTCCCATGTCACTGTGTTTCTGTGGCAACTCCCGTAAAACGGTGTGCTTTTTACAACTTGCTGATGATTCGTTCAGTGAATTCCGAGGTCGAGGCCTTTCCGCCCAAGTCGCCAGTGATGTGTTTACCTTCAGCAATCGTGCTGAGGATGGCCTTTTCGATCTGCTCGGCCTTGTCGAAGAGGTTCATGTGCCTGTAGCGAGGAAGTTAGTGGCTGGGAGGTGCGGCCGGACAGGCAAGGCGTACCTCAACATCATCAAACTCGAGAGCAGCAGAGCGGAGGGGTTGGCGAGACCCTTGCCGGCGATATCGGGAGCGGAACCGTGGACGGCCTCGAAGATGGAGGCGTCCTGTTTCGTGTCAAGGTAAGTTTATGCCAAGCGAATGCAGGATTAGACCCACCTTTCCGATGTTACCCGAAGGCGTCAGACCCAAACCACCGATCAAACCGGCGCACATGTCGGACAAGATGTCACCGTACAAGTTGGGCATGACCATGACCCGGTCGGCATAAGGTGCCGGGTCCTGCACGATTCGCAAACATGCTCGGTCCAACAAGTCCTCGTCGTACTGGATGTGCGGGTACTCCTTGGCGACCGCTCGACAAGCCTGCAGGAACATGCCGTCGGACATCTTCATAATGTTGGCCTTGTGGACGGCGGTGACCTTGTTTCGGCCGTGTTCCGAAGCGTAGTGGAAGGCGTATCGGGCGACTCGTTCGGAAGCGTCGTAAGTGATCAACTTGATCGACTGGACGACACCGTCAACGATCTGAAAAAAAAAGCATAGAGCTTGAGCTTTCGAAATTCCGCCGGCCGACGACTTCAACACACCTCGTGTTCGATACCACTGTATTCACCCTCGGTGTTTTCTCGGATCAGAACGGTGTTGACGTTGTCATAGGCAGTCTTGTAACCCTGGATGGAAACACAAGGTCGAACGTTGGCGAACAGGGAGAATGTCCTTCGCAAGGTCAAGTTGAGGGAAACGTGACCCTTTCCGACTGAAGGTCACACTGGTCAGACGCCTTGCCCAGTCTGAGAGCCAAGAGCAGTCACTCACTGGGAGTAGCCAAGGGACCCTTCAAGGCGACAGTGTTCTTCTTGATCGACTTGATGGCATCCTCCGGGATCGAGGTCTTGCCGTTCACGAGGATAGGGGTGACATCAACTTCCTCCCACTTGATGGGGACCTGCCGGAGGGAAGGGTATGAGCATTCTTCATCCGAGCATGTCAACTTCCCATGTAGACTCCGTGCAACGGTGCAACGCTGCGAACGACCTCGAGCCCGGCTGGAATGCTCACCTTGGCGGCCGTGTAGATATCCTTGACACTCTGACTGATTTCCGGACCAATACCATCACCTTGAAAAAGTCACCGGAGCATAAGCCAAGGGAAACGCGACCCAGCTGCGGCCAGTGCTCACCAGGAATCAAGGAGACGGTGTAGTTTCCAGATGCATCGGGCTTGGATGCGAAGGCGGAGGAGGGCGCGGAAGACTGGAAAGCGGAGGCGTAGGATCGAACACTTGCGGCCTGAAGGGTTTGAGAGAAGTGAGCGAGGTGAATAAGTACGGCTTAAGCAACATGCCTGGAAGCTTCGCAAGGCATTGGCGATGGTGGAAGGAGAGGGCTTGGCGAGCATCGTGACGGCGGATAAGTGGTTGAACAAGTAAAGTAGAAGGACTCGGGCACCGGAAACGTGGATGACAGGTGAAGCAGGTCGTGAATGTGTGTGTTCACCGAAAAAGCAAGGTTCACGATATGAACGAGAGTCCAAGGCAGCTTTGGGCTGAAACTCTGCTTGGGCGCACCCATACGTCACAGCCAATGCGAAGTTCAGATCGGACTTGCTCGGCAGAGTCGAGGGAGCGATTAGGTAAGGCGGATCCGTGGAGATTGGTGATCCTCATTCGTCATCTCGTCGAATCTGCATCGACATGGTACGGTAGACTGGTAGACTTTTAATTGTTCATGCCGCTGTCGTTCTGCGCTCGCCATGTTCAACACTCGCCATCGCCCACGCCTCGTAGCGGTCGTCTTGACTGTCATTGCTGCTTCCTTTTTCATCACGGCCGTCAGCGCCTCATCTGGAGACCGCCATCCGCTCTACCAAAAATGCGTACAAAATTGCGTCACAACCCAGTGCGACCCGGCGTCGCCTACACGCACACTCTCACCCATGCTCCGACTCTTCCGCTGGACATGCCGCGATGACTGTTCCTACCAATGCACGCATCAAGTCACGTCCGCGCTCCTTCAACACCACGACCCGCGCGAGCGCGTGCACCATCAGTATCACGGAAAGTGGCCGTTCTGGCGCATATGGGGAATGCAGGAACCGGCGAGCGTGTTGTTCTCGCTGGGTAACTTTTGGGTACACTGGAATGGATGGAGAAAGGTGAAGAGGCGTGTCAGCGATTCGATTGCCGTCAAGTGGTGGATGTTGGCGCTTGCGGTGGTGCAAATGAATACGTGGTTTTGGTCTGCCGTCTTTCATATCCGAGGTGAGCTATCCCGTCGGAGTGTAAATATCATATCTCACCCTCTGTTGTAGACACGCCATTCACCGAAAAGATGGACTACTTTTCCGCAACGTTGACCATCACCTTTACCGTCCACTATACGCTGCTCCGCCTATTCAATCTCTTCCCCTATCCACCACAACGGCCATCAACGCCCCGTGCACGCTACCTACTCAGCCTGGCATTCATCATCCTCTACGTCTCGCACATCTCGTACCTGCTCAGTACCCCTCGATTTGATTATGGGTGGAACATCCTATTCAACACCTCCCTCGGCGCTATCCACCTCAGCCTGTGGTCGCTCTTCTCACTCCGATTTAGCGTCAAGCTACCATTCCCGCTCTCCCTCCTTCCTACGCCGTATCCACCACTGGATCCGCTTCAAATCTCACCCAAACCGAGATACTCAAAAATGTCAGCCGTCCTCGTCCTCGCAACGACCGCCGCCATGTCCTTTGAACTGTTCGACTTTCCGCCTTTTGCACGGATCCTGGACGCCCATAGTCTCTGGCACGCCGCGACGATCGGGATTGCCAGGGGATGGTACGAGTTCATGATTCGGGATGCGTCCATGCTCGAGGCTGCGAGGATGACGTATGATCCGACAGGCGTGGGGAGGATGGCGGATAAGATGGCGGGTGAGGCAAAAGCGTCGGCATCGCTGGGCGGGTCGAGGGAGTTTGTAGAGCATCATCGTTAATGGGAATACTGGATGTGGTTCATTGTCATATGTGTATATGGGTTGTACGTGTATGATTATAGAATGATTATACATTCCGACTTGCTTTTGTTTGGACAGAATTTTTTCGAAACTCTGTCACACTATCAGACTCGCTCAGTACTATACAATTTGTTATTTTCGTCTTCATGGACGATTGACCACTTTGCGAAAGTATACGTCGCGCCAAACTCTTTCTCGTGCAGTCACCACAACGCTCGAGCTTCGGTCCAGTTGCCAGCCTTCTTTCCACAATAGGCATCTTCATCCGAGTCGAAGTCCTCTTCGGCACCGCTAGGTTCGTAAGCGCTCTCGGTATTGGCGTCAGATCGTTCGTCTCCATCTCGAGGTCGATGATGTCTTCATCGCAAATTTCCCACGCGTCGTCGTCGGTTTCTCCGTCGGCATCGCTGTCTTCACCGTCAGTCATAGTCAAGTCGCTGACTTCTCGTCGAGCTCGAGTATCCTGAGGCTTGTTGACCGGCAAAATTGGTCCGAGGGAAAGAGAGGCGGAACCGAGACGAGCAGCTCCAACAGTGGTGTAAGTTCGTCCGAATCGAGTCCACGTACTAGGCCTTTCGGCGGGTTCAACCGCCTGAGGGACAGGCGGTGCAGTGCCTTGCATGCCGACCGGAGCTCGAGCGAGCATTTGGATTTCGGAGTCTTCCTTGTCTTCATCTTCAATTTCAGATGAAGCGTCATCGATTTCTCCGTCCGGACCGTCGGCATCGCTGTCTTCGTTATCCGTCAAAGTCAAGTCGATGGTTTCTCCTCGAATTTGAGTAACCTGAGGCTCATTGACCGACTTTTCCGGTCCGTGAGGGATCGAAGCAGATCCCGAACGAGCAGCTTCGACAGTGGTGTAGGTCCTTCCGAACATGGTCCAAGTGCTAGGCTTTTCGACAGGTCCGACCGCCTGCTGAACATATTCCGCACCTTGCATGTCGCTCGAGGCTTGGGCGAGCATGTGTTTGTCGACGTGTTGAGCGACTTTCGCTGCAACCGCTCGGCTCGGGAGCTTGGCGATAGGGCGACGTTCCTTGATTTCCCGAGCCAGGAGGACTGACAAGGGCGTGTCTTCATCGGAATCTTCCTCCATAGCGTTGGAGTCCTGGAAGTCGGAGCGAGCGAACTCGAGAGTTCGAATTTTTCCACTTGGCTCAACAATGACCTTGGTTTCCATCCCGTTGACAAGTAGGTAACAGATGACTTCGGTTCCTTCTTGAAGACCGGCGGGCTTCAAGCCTTGCTGAATCTCCTCGCCAAAGTCCGGTCCCAAGGTGGCGGTGACCCAATCGATGGGCGCGGCGTCGGTCTCGATGTCCTTGCCTTCGAGTGAGAGTTCAGTCAGAGCCGGTGACGGAGGAAGCAGCGTCTTTTGCACGGCCGGAACCGTCGATCTGCGGACGAGTTTCGCCTTTCGATACGTGAAGAGCCTTTCTTGCGGGCCTTGGGTTGCAGAGTAGGCCCTCGAATTGACAAAGCTCTCCTGCGAATGGGGAAGACGATAGTTCTAGTCAGAAAAGCACCCCCTCGAGTCATGTCACGAAGAGACTCACAGAGCCATCCTTGGCTTCTCGGCAAGCTCGACATATCAAAACCATGAGATTCCCATCGGTATCCAGGGACAACTCGCCACAGTTGGGGTACTTGCAACCCAAAGGGCAGAAGGGGCGGCACATCTTGACCGATAGCACTGGTAGCAGTTGACAGTGAAGCGGTGGTGAATGACTTTGCTGTTGTAATGTCGAGGGAAGAGGTGTTGGAGAAGTTGAAAGGTTCGATTGGAAACGCCATTTCCCCTCGTACTCTTATAGGCATCCCTCTCACGACTTTGTGGTATGCGGCCACCAGATACCCGCGAGTTGGCATTCTGTTAAGTCGTTCTTGATGATGACTGACGGCGAGCGAGTATGAACGCTAGAAGAGTCGACAGATGTTGTCATGAAAAGTGTTCAAAAGACGTGTCTAGACATGACTCAGGGTGAAACACTTCGCCCCTGAAATCGCGTTCTTCCTTGTTGCGTGACGGTCTTTGCTAGCTACAGATCTCAACGCTCGGGAAGAGAACAAGTGGTCTTTAAGCTCATAGGACACCTCTTTGATTGCCTCTCGACCCCCAAACAGACACCAGATCCCTGTCACTCAACATGGGACGACATCTGTGCGTATTCAGGCGTCGCTCGGTCGCAAGCAGCGAAAATCTTACAAGAGGGTTACTCTGACGCCTCCGCTACATCAACGTGCATCGAGCCCAAGAGCTAGTCCTCTTCAGACCTTCTATGCGTCTATCTTGCTTGACTATCCGCCTGCGAACCACGCCGAAAGTCAAAGGTCAAACTGGTTATTGCGATCTTACCAAAAGTCTATTGAACGGTGAATCAGCATGGTTAGTGGAACAGAGTGACAGGACAGTCGATATGCTTCTCATACGGCTGCTCATGTATTCCGGGCAACTGTCATCGGATCTCGTCTCGTGGTACGGCTTAAGTGCCCTGCACAAAGAAATGGTCAGCCACACTAGGCATTCCATGCCAGTACGGTCAACACGCCCTCGATTTAGGACTTTGAGTCAACGGAAAGCGGGACCGGACAAACACAAAGTCGTTGAACTTTGCGTGCTTGGACATTATCACTCGCACTGAGGTGTCCAGCAAGCGAAGTGAACGTCTCTTCGTGACTCGACGTCGACGGCGCTGGTAAGTCGTCGACTAATTGTCGATGGACATGGTCAACTCAGCTGACAACGCGGCAGTAGATCTCTGATTTTTGACAATTATAGCGCGCGCGACGGAAGGACCTGGTCTCGTGGCAAGGAACACCGCTGATCCTAGGTGACTCGCGACCTGGGGGCCGTGTGTCCTGAGGACGGGACGGGAGGGCTGTGCAGCTCGTTCGGACAGCATCTCAAAAGGGCAGGGACAGCACCCGCTCAACTCGCGCGTCTCCCGGGTGCAAGATCTGGAGATCGGCTTGAAGGTCGAGCAATCGCTCAGAACGCACGAAATCTGTGGAGTGACCTGCCGCCACCTGAAATCGGGCGCTCGAGATTCTCTTTCCGGGCAGGAGCGCTTGTTCCGTATCCAATCATCGAGTCGACTTACTTTGTGCTTGTCCATTCAGCGGTCAGACCTGTCAAATCTCAAAAGGTTTCTCGGTTGTGGCAGCATGGTGTTCAGTGAAACTTATTCGGTGACAAAGCGCATCTCGAGGTGACAGACGGGATCAACCAGCATGGCCGAAACCGAGCGCATCGCAAATCTCTCGCTCCTAATCTCCCGCTTACCAGAGTATCCATATCTCGCATCTGCTTCACTTTCGCCATTTGTGAGGAACCACGTACCACCTTGACACCTTGTGGACGATTGGGCCTCAGAACACGACAGCCGAGCTGGTGTCCAAGACGCCTTTTACAACCGGCAGGAATTCTCAAAAGGACGACATGCATCGGGCCAACGTTGTGTGGCTTCAACGCGAAATTCAGCTGCGTAGATGCGAGAACATGTTTTACACCAGAACTCACGCATACGTCGCTTTTGCGAGATTCTTCCAGGTGTTGAGATACGATTCTCCATCATTGCGAGATGGAGTATTCGGTTCAATATTACTCACGAAGTCCTTACAAAAGATACAACCACGATTCTGCATTCACAATATAGAAACTTACAACCGACAGCGTAATCGTTCCGGAAAGAATGACTCTTTCGATACCCGACACCACTCACTCATCGCTCATATCGGAACCGGACTCTGACTGCGAAGGATCACTCTCCTCTCGTCCATGCCCCAAGAACGCCATCCGAGCGACTTCCTCGTCCATTTCTTGGTTGAACTGCTGTAGCGTGTCTTCTGCGCGCGTCATCGGTGGCAACGATGTTCCAGGAAAGTACCAGAACGGACCGTTCGGGGAAAGCTGTTCCCTCTGTACCGCGCTCCAGATACCAACGATCCCGCGTTTACTGCCGCGTCCGCCGATTTGGATTCCCGTTAAGCGCCAACGGTCCTCGCCCGCCATACCGACGACCCATGTCCAGCGCACTTGGGGCGGGTTGTCGGTAGTAAGGCTGACGCTACCTCGGATTTCGGACGTGATGCGCTGATGCGCTGCATAATGATTGACACCATGGAAGTGGAGCGTTGGAAGGAGGTCGGAACTTGGCAATGGGCTGAGGACGTCGTCTCGTTCCGGATTCGAGTTGGGCTTGCGACCCGCGCAGAGGTGCATGGTCATAAAGTTGCCAACTGCCTCGCTGTATGATTCAATCGACACGGTCGCCGGCTGGAAATTGTATCGGACCCAGTCTTGATAACTAGAGACGAGGTAAGGTTATTCCTAGGTGATGAATGCGCCGACGCACCGACTTACTCCATGAACGCATATGTCCCTCGCCAGGTCCCTTCCACGTCCGCCCAATCCGCCAACTCGTCAGCGCTCAACCCCGTCAGCGGCTTGCCCACACACCCTCGCACGCCCAACTCGCTCGGCGGCTTTGCCAGACGCCAGCTATCCGTCGCTGCCCACCCAAGCAATGCCGGAAGCTCAGCATAACTATGTTCCCTCGCTTCATTGACGTTGAGCTGCATCAAACTCGCAATGGAATCCACCATGGGCCAGTTAACGGTCCCGTCGTCCCCGAACGGACCCCAGTCGTTCCAGTCGTCAAAGTTTCCCGCATTGTAGACGCACTTGCGATGTTGACCCATGATCACGCGGTACTCCGAGCGGGATGATTGCGCACCTGCGCTATCTGGTCCCCCTCCATGTCGAATCTTGGCGCGGTCTGCCATTCGACGTTCCGCTTCAGGCGTGTTCCAGCCGTGGAGGGTATTCAGCTGGGCAATACGATCCACCGTCACTCCAGGGATAACAGCCGTAGAGCTGCTGGAGGGGATAGGTATGAGTGAAGGCTGATTCGTTCGAACTTGCATGTATCGCAGGTAGAGTTCCCAGAAAGCTGCCGAGTCCAAAGCGCGTTTAAGCTGGCCGACATTGCGGCCATCTTCGTCGCGTGACACTTCGTGAAACATCGTCAACAAGGTCTGGGGAATAAGCTCGACATCCTTCTCGGTCAAATCCTGTCAACGCATCACAAAACGATCAGCACGCGCCCTTGTTGAACTTGCTTGCTGTACTTACCGTTGGCGGAGTGTACGAGTCTTTGCATATTTGCTGCACCCTGTACCGATCCGTCACTTGCGCTTGCCAATCCACTGTCATGATTGATCCCGGTAGCACGTATGTTCCTTGTCGAGGGTCATCATATAAAGCTTGATGTATCTCTCGCCACAGTACCTTGTCCGGATTCTACGAGGCGAAGAATCAGCTGACGTCATGTACACCAGTGCCTCTTTGCCTCTTGACGAAGCCATTCGACCTGTTGCTGCACTCACCTTGTAGATGATGTCCCTGAATAAGCGACACGAAGCGGCACAATGAGCGACACCAGAGACATCCGAGATCCCGGTGTAGACAAAAATATGTTCGAGGATTTCTGGCGCGAGGTCTTGGAGATTGAAACGTTCGAACGCCGATGCCTCGCGGGAGTTGGCCATGGGCGATGCTGAGCGACTTGAGGCGGCGGAAGATGCTCTGATGTGGTTGAACTTCGATTGGCGTGACATGTTGCGGTTGTGAGCGGTGGTCGGGACGATCACGACACCCGAGATCGATATCGATAGCAGCTCTTGACTCATATATGCCTCGGTTCCCCGCAACCTCCACATGGACGCCGAATTCAGCATCTCCGCTCAAGTCCACCATCGTGAATGTCTTGAATGTCTTTGATCTCTATGTTCACCCCATGCCACTTGTCCGCTCCTGCATATATCCCAGACCTGAACCTGTTACTCTGACTGGCCATGGCTTCCACCGAACCACTCACCAACGCAGATGCCGGCCCCTCTCAGCCCAAACCCGCCGGCGCACAGCAACCGGCAAACATCACCGTCCTCGCCAATAGGCGGTTCCCCGTTCCACCATCATACTACACCGAGTTCACGCCTGATCGATGGAAGCGGTATGCTCGGACAAGAGCAGGGGAAGATAGCGGCAAGGGAAAGGCTAGGGAGGATGCACACGGCGTAGTCATGGATTCCGAGCGCGAGGAAAAAGGTCACGAGTCGATCGATTCGGAGGAGGTGGCCATCTTTCGGCCTCCACGGATAGACTGGATCAAACGAGAGGAAACGTGGAATGCATTTGGACGGGTGTATGAGGTATGGTGGTCCCTCTGCTAGTTGTGTCTTTGTCCATGTGCTTATGCAAGTAACAATCGTTGTTGGACATTCAGAGAAGACCAAAAGCCATGACAGCTGAACAGCTAGGGATTCCTGATTTCCGACCGCCAGGGACGGACCGTAAGTTACCCCTCTGGCCATTCGCCCCTATCAATTTGAGCGTCTTCCTACACAGTCACCGACAAACAATACATGCACCTCCTGTTACGCTCCATCATCCATACAAAGCTCAAACTCCTCGAAGCATATACCAAGAGCGTACGCCCGACCTATGTCCTTGAGCAACATTTCGGGATACCGCATGAAGGTGAACATGTGAGCTGGTTCCCTTCCTCTTCCGACCGATGTTCGTGTGCACTGATGATCAATGGGTAGTATGTGCAACATATAGCGAACTTAGCGGCCACGATGATCACTATTGCGAATGGGCTTCGCGAGACTCAGGTGAATTCCCATTGCACTCTCTGGACCAGCTGACTCGATTGACGCATATTGCTCACGGCGCTTCGTAGGCACGTCTAACGCTCGAACTTACCATTCGCCGGCAGATAGACCGGAGAGTAGAACAGACGAGGCTGCTTCGAACGTAAGCCCGATCCGCGTCAACCACTCATACGGCTCCCTGACGCTGGTATCTGCCATGACTCTAGGAAATATCAAGAGCTGGCTGGAAAGTTGAAATCATTGCGGGATGAAATGCGGGCTGTGGATCTGCCGGAAGAGAGGAAGCCGATAGAAGGCAAGGTAGAGATGATGGATTTGTCGTGATGGGCCGTGCATTTGCCAGCTGCAGAGCGGCTTTCCTGAAGCGCCGCGGACCAGATGCTTGATGCACGAGCTATGTAACGGCGGGTGACGGTCTTCCCAACCCACATCGCATGCCATGTAAGCTCAGGGGCTCTCTCGTCGGTATCAGACAGCATTGGTATTTCGGCGGAGTAGTCGCACTCGCTGACAGGCGCAGGACCACATCCTGCCATTCACATTGCATCGAAGCATGCTATTCTTCTCGACCTGACGCGTCGTAATGTCCTCAAGATATCCGTCTTCGCTCGGAATGTCAAGTGCTCGAGGAAGGCAGGATTTGAGAGTAGCCGGCGATGATCCTGAATCGTACTATGGCGCGAACTGTATAGCGGTCTTCTTGGCTACGTGGGTTACAAGGAAAGTGCTACCTGAATACCTTGTCCGACACAGCTATCAATGGCTCGGGTGCGCCACACATAGGCAGAGCAATTCCACCTCAATCTCCATGAATCGACTGTACATAGATTGATTGCGAAGACAGTGATGCTGCGCATCAACATCGAGGACAACGATTGTAACTTGTATAGATTATATGTCGATTATTCTTTCAGGCTCACAATTTTCGATACAACTTGACACAAGTTAGTCTGGATTTTAAATCTTTAGATTCAACTCGGAAACTTTGGTAACTTGTTCAGACTCGCTCAATACTATACAGTTTGTGATCGTCTTCATGGACGTTTCACCATTTTGAGTTGACCGTTGCGTTGAACTTTTCGTCTTGCGGTTACCACAACGCTCGAGCTTCAGTCCAATCGACAGCGTTCTCTCCATAGTCGAAATCTTCGTCCGAGTCGATGTCCATGTCGGTGTCGCCGGATACTTCGTCATCGAAAAGGCTCTCGGTACCGTCGTCGGACGCTTCGCCGTCCATGTCGAGATCCAAGTCTCGATCGAAAAAGGCCCAGGTAGCATCGTCGATCTCGCCCTCTGCATCGCTATCTTCACCGTCGCAGCCGGACGACTGGACACGCTCTCCCTCGAGGGAAGACGAGGCGGACCATCGACGAGCAGCTTCCCGGGTAGCGAATTTTCGACCCGACTTGGTCCAGAAGGTGGGTTCGTCCGCGGGTTCGGCCTCCTTTTCAACGGGGGTGGCATATCCATTCGTGTTGCTCTGAGTTCGAGCGAGCATGGACTTGTCGCATTGTTCGGAACCCAGAACTCGAATGAGACCTTGTCGAAGCTCGTTGATTGCGAAAAGGCGTTCGCGAACTTCTCGAGCGACGACGGTCGATATGGCCTCCTCGTCGGAGTCGGAATCTTCCTCCATGGATTCGTCCGAGTCGTAATCTTCTTCGACGACGTTCGAGTTGGCACGAGCTTGCCTCTCGTTGACATGTTGAGGGGCGACGACGGGTCCTTGCTGAGTAGTGTCGACTCGGAGTATCGATCGCTGCATCCCTTGAGCTACTTGAGTAGACTCCCAAGAGCTCGAGGGCCAAGGCCTCGCCAAGGGTTGAGGGGTGAAGTCTTGAACTCGCGATCCGTCCTTTTCGTAGAACGCCGGCGAGGTTGCAACTTCCCTATGCACCTTTGAACTGACATAGGCATTCTGGAAACGGGCACAAAGAACTCAGGTCAGTATCTGTATGGGATCCTCGAGTAACTGTACGAAATCACTTACGAAGATCATCTTGACTACATGACACGATTCACAGATAACAAAGTTGTAGGCTCCGTTGGCGTCGTAGCCGACTCCGATGCAGGCGTTAAACGCGCAGCCTCCATTGCAGAAGTCGAAACACATCTTGGCTGATGGCAGGTGATGACGGTCGACAGTGGGGCAGAGGCGAATGACTTTGCTGGTGCAGTGTCAAGGGATGGAAGATGGATGAGTCGTCCGGCTTGAACAGCGCCATTTTCTCTCGCATTCTTATAGGCATCCCTCTCAAGACTTTGTATTATGCGGCCACCAGATATCCGCGAGTTGGCATTCTAATAAGTCGTTCTTGACGATGACTGACGGCGAGCGAGTATGAACGCTAGAAGAGTCGACAGATGTTGTCATGAAAAGTGCTCAAAAGACGTGACTAGGCGTGACTCAGGGTGAAACACTTCGCCCCTGACATCGCGTTCCTCCTTGTCGCGTGCTGGTTGTTGCTCGAAGAGCTGTGCAACGCTCGAACCGAGTAGATCACACACTCAGAGCGTCTTGGTGAGCTTTCCGGTATCTCCTGGGTGGCGCAAGAGTGCAAAGCCAGACCACGTCGTATACTCCTAAGCATGACGGACGAATTCACGCTTCTCTTGGTCGCAAAGCGCAGCAGTCTTGCCAGGAAAACGTCAGAGACTTCAAGCAGACGGCACACGCAAAGCATAGCTTTCTGCTGCCTAAAGAGTAGGTCACTCGAGGAAGGACAGGAGCATCGCACGATCATGCGGAGCAGAAGCGATTCGCCATCCTTGCGGGAGGCCCTGTGGAAGTTTATTTCCCAGACATATGAATAAGCAAGGCCAAATGACAAAGTCGTCACGAAATACCTTTTACAAGCCTCTATCATATCGCAGAAGACTTTGACCTGCTCCCTTCTCTTTCAACTCTCCCGACGAAAAGCTGCTGGTACCCACATGTCTGCTTGTCATCGCAGGTGCCACCTTGCTCTTGCGCTCGATCCAGAATTTCCTACCGACGGCCGCCTAGCAGTGACTCTGAGAGGTTGGGAATCTGCGCTGCAGAGAGAAAGCCCGCCCTAGATGAGACCTACGATCCTAATCGGTTGACCCCCGCAGTACTGTGGCAACGGCCGGACGGGTGGGACTTGTCATTGAAGGGAGAGTAGGAAGTCGACGCTGAATCATCACTGATTTGGGTCTTGGGAGTAGCTCGGCGCCGCCACGCGGAGAGAAGACGTGACACATAACACGAAAGACTGCCAGACTCCTAAGAGGCTGTGCCCTCGAGTCAGGAGGCTCGCTCATCTCTACTCCAAATATCAGTCTAGATCTCTGCCGCGTCTCCCGATTGTCCACGGACGGATGTTTGGCAAGGTCGAACGGACCATCGATTCGCGAAGAACGACGAGACTGGAAATATGTATTACGCAGCACTGCACTGCAAAGCGCTATGACGAGTTTGCAGCGAGATCCCGCACTCCGTCATGGAGCTAGAGAAGCATCAGGAGGTGCTGAGGGGATGCAGACTAGCCGCACGAGTGGCAAAATTCAGTTGTCCATGATGCCTCAGAGGAGAGGTTGAGTCGGTCGCACGGTCCAAGAATCATAATTTTGCGGTAGCAGGAGATCTGTGTGCGTACACCAGCACCTCCTTCGACTGTCTCGTATAGTCACCGATCTGTCAGTAGCTCTCACCACTCAACAATGAGTTTCCATCACACATTCTAATAAAACGAGAAGAAAATGGGAGATTGAAAGTCGTTCTGATGGAAATGCGCTCGAACTTCGCCCGAAAGGATGAGAACCCTAAGAGAAGCTCAAAAGGAGGCAGGAGTCCGAAAGCACCCTGCCTTTGAGCCGAAAAGGACCTCGTCTGTTTGTTTACGTCTCGAAAGGGTTCTATAGCATCGGAGAGACGGTGACACCCACAAGTACGTCAAAGTTCAACTGGAACGCGAGCGCTGGCGAAGGAAAAGGTCTTGCCCTGTCCTGTCAAGTACATATAAGCATCCTGCCGCAATGACACTCCACCCATTCACCGCGACATCGAGGCTTCCCACAACGGCAGTGCAGAGAAACGACATGGCCAACCTTCTTCGACTCTTCATCCGGATCGAACCCGATGGTGTCCCCACCATGGACGTCTCTGGAACGCCCGAGGCTCTCCACTATCTCTTTCCCCAAACGCCGCACCCAGGCTTCGATCCATGTCCTTTCACAATACAACTCGTCCCGAGGAACAAGTTGCAACAGTTCTCGGATCTCACCACCGTTCTCAACACCGGCCACCTCAAGCCAAACGAAGACCATTACCGACTCCTGCCGTCGCGAGATCGGATCCTTGAATTAATCAACCAACAACGAGAAGTCTATCCTCCTCCTTCGGCCCAACCCATGCACCTGCGACGAGACAGGTCTCGAACGCCCGACGACCCCGAGATTGCCTCTCTTCCGGGCTACCGACGAATCTGGATCTTCCCTGCCGACATATTGAAGTACCTCGAGAAGATGGGATACAAGTACATGGGCAGTCACGCCGAAGCTTGTGATCCTCATAGCGGGGATATCTGGGACATCCATACCTTCATCGCCAACGCGAAGTTGCAGGGGATCTTCGCGATGATGACACCGCCCGTGAGCGAGAGCGAGATGTCGCCGGACTTGGAAGGGACGCCGAGGATTGGTGGTGCGAGAGTGACCTTTCAAGAACCCGAATGTGAGCCGAATTCACCTGGCTTCGGGTTGACCGCTGACATCCTTGTTCCGAATCCGTCAATAGGAATCAAGAACTATCTCGAGCGATAAGTACCACATGAGCAGACAGCGGGCAGCCGGACGGCGATGACAAGATCATAGCAGATGTGGTCCGTACGGATTCTCTCAGAAAGCTTGACTGAAGTTGTATATTGCACATCTCGTTTGTACACGTTCATACAAGGCAAAAAGGTGGCGCTCAGCATGCCGATTAGCGGATACAACAAAGAGATCAATCCACAAGCACCAAATACAATATCATACAAAAGAACCCATTGACTTTGAGGGATGTAGCGTGGGCAATGACTCAGAAGTCCCCACCGAAATGCATTCCCGTCCCTCCGCCACCTCCCTCACTGTCTGATGCCGGCTTTACTGGAACAAACTCGAGATTGGCGACGACATAAGGCCAGACTTCCTCAAAGCCTTGATGTTTGCCAGACCGAATATGGCTCCAGATATCCCGCATGGCAGGCGAACTCCTGATCTCGTTCCAATGTTGTAGGAAGAATGCTGTTTCGATCTGATCAAGATGAGAGAAACGTTGAATCAGTATCTTTTCATCCGATTCCCGTTTATTCGCCTTTGGGCGGCTGCTCACCTTTCGCACTTCCTCATATGTCGCACTAAACTGGGAAAAGACCTCGTACGGGATGTTGTGTATCGTCAACTGCGAGATGATATGTTGAAACGCGCGCTGTCGTAGGGATGGCAAGTCTAGTTTCTGCAGATATAGAGTATTTCAGCAAATGCAGAGTCATTACCATCTGCATATTGAAACGGCACTCACATCCGCCAATCTAAAGATTGCTTTAGCGCTGACCGGGCGCGGAGCGTTTGCTGGCCAATCTCCAGAAGCCTGCCTTTCCGCCACCCACGTCTCGATCCACACTCTACGGCCTGCAGCGGCGCTCTCCGGCAAGCGAGCTGATGTACTGATCGAATCCGGCCTGGTCTGACGGAATGCAGCTGTCTTTGTCGAGGTCGTTTGAGTCATCGGATCAGCAGCAGCAGGGATGAAGGATGAAGCTAGAGGTGCGAAAGTGATGTCGTAGGTGTACAGATAGTAGATCAATGCTTGCCAGGTGTAGTAAGCGGCATCTCGAATGACGATTTTGATCTTGCGTGGTCCATTGTCGGACGGCTGTCTTACGACCC
The DNA here is from genome assembly GCA_001599735.1 of Naganishia albida. Taxonomy (NCBI): domain Eukaryota; kingdom Fungi; phylum Basidiomycota; class Tremellomycetes; order Filobasidiales; family Filobasidiaceae; genus Naganishia; species Naganishia albida. The sequence goes on along the minus strand of BCHV01000017.1, from coordinate 390,939 downwards.
GTCGCCTGGACATTTCCTCATCTTCGCTGTCGGATTGCATTTCCTCTTCTATGTCGGAATCATCCCATCCATACATGTCCGAGTCTAGGCCGGGCGAGTCGGGTTGAGACTATAACGGAAAGATTCGTCAGTGAGCGCTTGCATTCAACAAACACATCACTTACAGGCGGGTCATTTCCTTCAGTAAAACCGCCGAACAACAGATCACTGAAGAATTCTCCTCTTCGAAGTATCTTCCTGTTCGCCCATATCTTGCGGTAGTATGGATCAGCCGGTGGAGCGCGTGGAGTGCTGATTTCGGGCCCATCCATCGCCATCGCCTGTTCGTTGAGTATCGACTCGGTAGTACTGTGTGGTGAGGCGACCGAAGCAGCGGAAAGCATCTCAGCATCATTCGAAAGACTTGTCGTCCGAGCATTTGTTCTAGTGATGATTGGGCTTGTGGAATGCGCGCCACCGATCGTTGTGGTTGTATTCGTCGTCGCGAATTCCTGTTCCTTCGCTCGATCGTCCATCTCCGTCAGCAAGGTTTCATGTTCGCATCCCGCACGGGCATTCGACCTGGTTCGTCGTCGTCGCCTCATCGGTATCCAAAACTCGACATCCGAATACGTCTCATCGTCAAACAAGCTTCCAAACGAATTCACGACCGACTTAGGAATGAGCTTTCGCGAACCCGCCATAGCACCGTTTCCGCCGCCGAGCCCTCTCCATCCTCCTTCCGAGCCTTTCCATGCGGCGCCAGAAGACGAAAAAGCGTTGGCGGTAGGGGAAGCCGCGGGAGGCAGATTTCCGTAGAGGCTCAACCATGTTCCTGCTGGGGGACATGCGCCGGAGGAAACGGTACAAGTCAAGGTAAAGCAATCGTTTGCGCGGACTTGTGGAGCGTTGTAGAACAAGGTATCTCGACGGGCGAAGCTTTGGTCAATGGTGGCGGGTTAGGGAGGATACTGAATTGCATTGGAATGCCTCACCTCTGCCATCCCCAGTTGACAGTCTTTGAGCTAAAGACGTGATTTGCAGCCTCTTTTGCTGTGATCTGAATGACGTCTGGCACGTCAGAACCGATGTTGCACCAAAGAGAGAGGGTCACTCACAGCCGGACCTCCCTTCCTGGATTGCCGAGATACGTAAACCAATCAGCACGGAAACGATGGTTACCATCAAGCACGACACTCACGTCTTCACTTCGAATCGAAACGCATACAGACCCTTCCTTGACCACTTTCCCTTAATACTGTGAGCCTTCTCTTCATCCGTCGGGACGGCACTCAGATAGAAGCTTGCATATTCGCCGATGCCGTTGTTAGGCGGTCCGGGCGGCTGGTTTGTCAGAGATGTGTTTGGGCTTCCAGCTACGGAGGGATGATCTGATAAACAACAAAGAAAGGATGTCAACACCAAGAACCCATCTTACAGTTCGGATAGCTGTTCAGGAGAATGGCCGTAAGAAGAAGTTGTGGAACGCGGTCTATAGATACGCACAAGATGACTTCCCACAGGTTGTCGGGATCTCCGAAGACAGCGCTCTTGATACACTTCCTGTAGATGTATTCAGAGTCAGCGCCATCGACACCGAGGCGAAGTTCCACTCATTTCTCGTGAATGCTCACGACTTGCTCTCCCCTTTACTCTTGTCAAAGATCTCCTTCAATCCCGTAATCTCCCAGGTCAGCGTCACGCTCTGCGTCTCCGCAAACTCGAGGTTCGAGGGCTCGGTGGTCGGGTGTGTTGCCATGGGATTCACTGGAAGCCAAGTAGGTCGAAAATAAGGAAACCGATCAGCGAAGAGGTGAAATCACATACTGCCTGGTAGAGTGATTTGAGCGGTGTTCATCGCACCTTGCTTGATCAGGACGGAGGCGCGACCTGAAGCTCTTATACATCAGCGGTGGAAAAGCTGATGGCGCGGGGAATGTGCATAGGTCCCACAGCGAACGATCAATGGAGCGTTGAAGCTGATCCAGGATGATCTTTCCTCTTGCATGAGCGTCAATTTGATCCCTTAACTGTTTGAGACAATCCGTGACCCGCGTTTGATTCGTCATCAGGCTGGGATCACGTGCACAGAAGGTAGTGGGCATTCTTGGTGCATCGTAGGCAGCTCCTGTTCTAAGACCAATCTCAATGAAAGCATGAAGGCATGGTCACAGGGATGAAGTACACGCGAAGAGAAAACCTGCGCGGGGGATTCCTCTCCCGCTGGGGGAGTCTACTCCAGCTGTTCCGCCAGTCGCCATCTATCTAATCCCACGCACGCCACCAGGCCATTCCGCGTGACATACCCTAGGAATCGCTCGAGGCTATTCCGCGACTCGTCGTAGGACGGTAATGTTGACAGAGCGGCGTGGATTTCATCTGTGGACAGCTCATATCTTGCAGCCAGGAGACCTGAAATACGAAGCTGGGATTAGGGGCGTCTCAGGGAAAATCTTCCGCTAGGTGTGGCTTACCTTGTATCTCCTGTCATTGTAAACCCGAAAGGGAGATCAGTTGACTTGTTTAAGCCATGGGAATCAAGTGAATTTCCTTACCGGCCAATGTTTCTCATGGAGATCATGGCGAATCTCTTCCGCGCTCTCCAGATCGACCGGTTCATCAAGCGCTAAAGCAGACGCCCAATATTTCGCGTCAGTGTCCGATCTCTGGAAAACGGTTTCGGAGGACTCACGCAAGTCCCCAGCGCCGTCCTGTTCCATGTCCTGCTCGGCTGAGACTTCGAGCAGAACAAACGATCCATCCGTGTCGGGGTATAATACACCAACCTTGACCCAATAGTCGACCGCATGCTGTACTTGTGGTTGGTCTTTATGCTTTAGCAGCTTTGTCAAAGCGTCTAGCGTCATGCGATCTACGACCATCTGTCAATGCCTGTGCCTTCGCTCTGAGGATCCCTTGTGACAAACGGGAACTGACCTCGTTTCGAGAACGCTTCTAGTATAGCAGCTTGTAGTAGCGTGACCTCGAGCTCGAGTCGCCGATCCTGCAGATGAACCTCAATGGCGACTGTTCCCTGGTGGTAGAACCTAAGCTTTTTGTCTTGTCGGAATTGATGGTATGCATTGGCGTATTCATCTTGCATTCTGCGCGTCATCAAATCAGTACCGGCAGTCACTTCTTGACTGCACATGCTCACTTCTGCAAACGCTTGGGCAGACGGAATTTCGGCTCTTTGATGGCCGGCCAGTATAGATGTGACAAGATCTTCGGCTTGACAGGCAGCTATACAACATATATTAGCGCGGCTTTTTTCGGCAAAGATTTTACTTACCTTTCGCTCCGATTGTATTCTGGTGTTCGTACGCTTCGAGTCTGCTAGATCTTTTAGCATGATATCACAAACGTGGAGAGCCGCATCGCCGAATCGCAGCTTCAATTTCTCAATTTCCATAATCTTGACAACGGCAGAGGTCAGTGAATTAAAGTCAACAGGCGATGTAAAACAAAAAGAACACACCTCGGCATCGACGTCGTAATCTTGTGCAACCAAGAGACGTTTCGCAAGCCACTGCTGCAGCTCAATTACGATGGTTTCGCGAGAATCGTACATGCCAACAAGAGTGCTGATAATATCGTTGGCCTTTTGACTCTTGAACTCTGCGTTGAGTGACATATCAGCTCGCCCGGGAGAATGCGACGGCCACCTCTCGTACCTGGAGCAGCATCGATAGGCTCCGGATCCCAATTGGGGTTGGACCAGTCTTCCGCCTGTTCGTGTTTCACCTGAATGGGCTTGATCTTGTCCGGCTGATCTTCACCGGCTTCCACCAAGTCGTTGCCATCGACCAACATGCTGACAAGGCAGCTGATGGTGTCCTTTCTCTTTCTATCAGATGGTGTCGATCAGTAGGCCAGAACGGTGGCGCAGAAGTCCTATCACGCACTTCAGATACTCTTGTATAGGACCCGTAATGGAGTAGAGCAGTACACCAGACGAATCGACAATCTTGACGGCCCGAATGGTGGAAACGTATTGAACGATGATGTCTTTCGTCTCCGCGCCTGGATGTAGTAACCGTTTCCGTATGCTGATTGTCGAAATACGAAACGCTCAACATGACACGGTTGCGTTCAGCAGGCAGATCACGTACGCTGCGCCCAGCTCCTCGATCATTCTAGCCCGCTTCAAGGGCTTGTGTATCGCCGAGCAGTCCTAAGGTTCGCAAGGGGGTGTCAATGAAGGTTCCAAGCTGCGAAGATTTGACTTACCCGGATATCCTCCAACCCCGGCTGCGAGTCAGGGAAATCCACGATAATGTCGAAAAGTTCTCCAACCCTAAGATTTTGGATGGTAAAATTTAGCTGAATCACTTGATTTGCCCGAAACTCTCATGACGCCTACCTTCTTTCAAACAGAGCCGACTGCAACGCGTACTCGATCCTCGCGTCAATGTTGGGCTTCCGCTGATAATCTCTTTCATTGCCGGCTGACAAGAAGGCCTAAGTAAGCAACACGGCAGCGTCTCCCATGATTGATCGGTAGCGTACCGTTGATATAGATGTAGAGCCACGCGACGACCTGCCGTTGTATTTCCTTCCGCAAGATACCCAACATCGGTCTCGACCAGGACGGCACATCCTCCTCTTCCTCATCCTCGTCCGCCTCTGGTTCCACATCCCCATCACTTTGCACTAATCGCTTGATTCGTTCATACGCGAGATCCACCAACATACTAGAATACTTCGGCAAGTAGCCCAGTCGATGTAGCTCTTTATGTGGCTTCATCGCCGCGGGGAGTAGCTTGCTAGTGTTCTGACTGCTCGAGTTGAAATTCACTTTTACAAGTGGCGGGAGGGTCGACCGGAAGTAGATCTCGAGGTAGCGATGGAATTTTGTGGATCGGGTATAGCTGTGTAGGAGGCTTTGGAAGTGGGCTATGAAATTGGTGCAGAGGAAATAAGAAAGGACGGGACGACCAGATGATTCGGGAAGGGCGCCTTTCAAATCCATCAAGCTGCGATGCGGCACATGTCAGCATGAATTTACGTCTATTTGCCCATTCTGGAACGTACAGGACGTCAATGTGCTTGAGTGGACGATTCCAACCGCTTTGCCAGAGAATCAACGTATCGAACAAGTTGCTCATCATTCGCGCGATATTGTGCTGCTCCGTCAATCCGAAACTTTCAGAAGGAGGCTGAGAACGGGAGGCGAATCAGCCTGATGTTGTCAAGCTCGACAACAAGACTCACCGGAACACTTGCAAAGTGCTGCTCGATGTCATGCTCGACCAGGTGAAACATAGTAGTCACGTCCTCTATGCGAATCCGTAAAGAGTAAGCTTCGCGACCGTCGCGGAAGGTAGATGATCTCTCATCTCACGTAGGAAATCCGCCAGCAACAAAGATATTTGGTCGGCACCGCTATGGAGGACACACGTCTTGAGCGCGTCAACGACGTCCAATGGTGCTGGGACAAGAATCAACGGATGATCAGACCAAGGCTCTTATCAATGAGCATTGAAGTACATACGAGGCTTCTGTTTTCCAGATATTCGAATGTTTCTCGGAGACATGTATGACGACATCGTGCTATACGCCTACATGCAAGGCTATCTTTAACAAACGCATGAAGGAGTCGGAACAATCGGGAACTTACCTTGCCCACCAACCTCTCTTGCCGTACCCAATCGGGATCTGCTAATTCCGGTATGACCTCTGTTGCGGGCCTGTCCATTCCCTCGACATCCATTCCATATGTTTCGGACGAGATCAAGACGGCATCCTCCTCACTGTGCGGTGACAACATTCCCTGTTCCACCAACAGCTCTTGCAAGCTGATTCCTGTCGAGTTGTACATTACGTTGCGCGTCTACGATGGCAAAGGATGTGATCGGAATGTCGAGGTTCAAGGTCTCCTGTCCACTCAACGCATACCGTGTGCTCCGCTGTAACGCATAGGAGAATTGTATAAGTGGATGAAGACGGTTGACGAACTAAACGAAGTGTGATTAACAAGGTCAACACTGTCTCAGATTCTTACCTAATTCTCGGCTCCGAAGCCACGGAGTGCACAAGATTTTGACAAGCGCGATCAGCTCTGATGTCTCTTCCACTGTAAACGAGGCAAACTAACCCATTCGATCAGCCCAACTCGTTCACACACACACCATCTCACGGCCCCTCGTGCGCCATCATATAATACCGGGAGAGGAATAAGTCGCCCTTGGCTCGACAATCACACAAAACACGGACATAATGGCGTCCAACGGCAACCCTTACCTGTATGCATTGCCTTTTACCGTGTCGCTCGTTTCCAAACTAATTGATTCGTTTCTCAGAGCACACATGAATAACGGCAATTCAAGTCGCAATGCATCCAAGCATCCCCTCGAAGGCCTCGTCCCTGGAAAGGTCACCCTCGAGCAAGCTCAAGCTATCATGGACGGCGAGATCAACCCATTCAAGGGTGATGGCACGACACCGTTCTCGGCCAACTACAAGAAGATCCTTCAGGGGCGAAAGCAGCTTCCTGTTTATCAGAAAATGAAGGAGTTTTATGATGTCTTCGAGAAGCATCAGATTGTGGTGATGGAAGGGCAGACGGGTTCGGGTAAAACGACACAGTACGTCTCTATGCAGGTTCACCAAGAAGGATATCGCTTATCCTATCCTTTGCAGGATTCCGCAATTCGTGTGTTACAACGATCTGCCAAATCTCAAAGGTCGAATGGTCGCTTGTACTCAGCCAAGACGAGTCGCCGCCATGTCCGTAGCGAAGCGTGTGGCGGATGAGATGGATGGTACGCAAAGCATCGCTCTCGAGGAACAACGCCGATACTGACCCTTCGTCTTTTGCAGTGCAACTCGGAAAGGAAGTCGGTTATTCGATTCGATTCGAGGATATGACCGAGCCCGGGACGACTATGCTCAAGTACATGACGGATGGTATGCTGTTGCGTGAGGCGATGAACGACCCAAAACTCGAGAGGTATTCGACTATCATTCTGGATGAGGCCCACGAAAGGACATTGGCTACGGATATCCTTATGGGTTTGCTGAAGGACGTGAGTTGGGAGTGTAAGCCGTAAAGCGTTTCGTTCTTACAGCTTCCCTCGCTTCATAGATCGCGAAAAATAGGCCAGACTTGAAGATCATCGTCATGTCCGCCACACTTGACGTCGACAAGTTTGCGCGATACTTCGGCGATGGAACGGAAGCCGGCAAGGCACCCGTCGTTAGGGTATCAGGTCGAACGTTCCCCGTCGAAACGTTCTACACTCAAGAACCGGAAACCAACTACGTTGAGGCGGCCATCCGGACGGTGCTGATGATCCACCAAGCGGAAGACAAGGGCGATGTGTTACTTTTCCTGACGGGTGAAGAGGAAATCGAGGACGCATGCCGGCGTATCAAGGCGGAAGGTGATGAACTGCAATCGAACGGACTGGCTGGACCGTTACTCGTCGTACCGCTCTACTCGTCCCTCCCACCCCAGCAACAACAGCGAATCTTCGACGCCGCGCCGGAGAACAAGGATCCTAAGGGTCCACCTGGGCGCAAGGTGGTTGTGTCGACCAACATTGCGGAAACTTCGCTCACGATCGATGGAATCGTTTACGTGGTTGATCCAGGGTTCTTCAAGCAAAAAGTCTACAATCCGCGAATCCGAGTCGAGTCGCTGCTCGTCAGTCCGATCTCGAAGGCCAGTGCACAACAGCGAGCCGGTCGTGCCGGTCGTACGCGTCCCGGAAAGTGTTTCCGTCTTTATACCGAAAAGGATTTCGTTCGGGAATTGGAAGACCAGACACATCCGGAAATCCTGCGAAGTAATTTGGCCAACACTGTCCTTGAATTGCTCAAGCTGGGCATCAAGGATCTTGTTCACTTCGACTACATGGATGCGCCGGCACCGGAAACCATCATGCGAGCACTCGAGCTCCTTAACTACCTCGCCGCCCTTGATGACGAGGGCAACCTTACGGAACTCGGCCGAATTATGGCAGAATTCCCCCTCGACCCGCAGCTGGCGAAAATGCTGATCTGCAGTCCCGAGTTCGGTTGCAGCAATGAAATCCTGAGCTTGGTCGCCATGCTGTCCGTGCCCAACGTCTTTGTTCGACCGAACAACGCACGAAGGGAAGCCGATCAGGCAAAGGCGCAGTTCACGCATCCTGACGGGGACCACTTGACGTTGCTCAACGTGTACCATGCGTTCAAGCAGAATGAGGGGGACAAAAACTGGGCGTACAACAACTTCTTGTCGGCTCGATCATTGCAGCAGGCCGATAACGTTCGAATGCAGTTGCGCAGACATATGGAGAGTCAGTCCAGGGAACAGGTCCGCAGCGGTGTCAGGGCTGATCACTATGTTCAACAGAATTTGACCTCGATCTGGTGTCCACCGCATGGGAGGACAAGAATTACTGGGTCAACATCCGAAAGGCGTTGACGTGCGGTTTCTTTATGCAAGTCGCACACCGGTCCGGCGAGAAAGGGTCCTACACCACAGTCAAGGACAACCAGGTATGTTTTGGTTTGAGCCGGATGCGAGCTCTGACAAGTACTGATCTGTCCTCGCTTAGATTGTCCGATTGCACCGATCCACGGGTCTGGATACCTCTCCGGAATGGGTGATATACAATGAATTCGTCCTGACCACCGGTAACGTAAGTGGTCACTCATTTGGTTCTGGAGGTCACGTCTGACAATCGTCTCCTCTTAAACAGTTTATTCGAACTGTTACGGACATCCGAGGCGAATGGTTGCTCGAATACGCCCCTACATACTTTGATCCAAGTAACTGGAACGATGCCGAGAAGAAGAGTCCGATCTACCAAGCCCTTGAGAGGCTGAGGAATGGACGCAAGGATAAGAAGCGGTTGAGGGGTGAAGGTGTGGACGGCGATCGATCCAAGAAGAGAAAGGATCGACGTTGATGGATGATGTGATAGTGTTCGAAGGAGGGCGCCGTGTTGTATTGGTGAAGTAGATCGTGTCGCTGTCAGCTTGATAGAGACGGACCGACATGGTGGATTTCCGGCTCGAAACAGCTTGTCCATAATAATTTCCAAGATCGATTAAGATTGGGCGCACCCGGCGTGAGGAATACCCGACGGTTATTGCGTTTCGTCAGTCGTCATGGCAGAGCATTTAGACAACTGTCGTGTATTCAACCAGCATCTACTCGGCGACCCTCTCAAGCTCGCCAGACTTCATCCCAACATGCCGTCCCGGAGAACCAAACCGCGTCATCATCGCATCATCTTGGATCGCTCAACCGCGCTGATATCCCGGATCTTCCGATTACCATCGACGTCGACAATTACATTCCTGCTTGGAATCGGAGCGTCGATATGGGTGATGGTGGGATATGCCGGACTGAAGATCAAGGAGAATGCACTTCGTGCGGCGGGCGAACGGAGGAGGAATGATCGGTATGTCTCTTTCGCTCGGCTGCACCAATCTCCATGTTGATCGATCATCATGGATCTTACAGGGTCAAGACACATTTTCAAGCGACATTGAGCAACATCTCGTTCACCGTTTATGCTCTTTTGCCTACACTCTCGACACAGTTGCTAGCTCATCTCAATGTCGAAGCGCTCACTGACGAACTCAAGAGCATCGCAGCAGCCACCGCTCCACAAGCATCGAAACCCCCGAGAACGACGGACAGCGGAATGGTGAGCTGGGCAGCTAGCTCGGAATCCGACGTAAATTCAAGGAGCCTCGAGAGCAGCGCCATACTATCTTCGAATGAAGGCGAACGTGAAGGGGACGGATCATCGGCGTCTAGGGCGAAGGAACAGACGACCGGATTGGGCATACAGACTGGTTCCCAGGGAGAGCCCCAATCCAGCTCTTCCTGGGTGCAAGAGTTTGCCAGTACGCAGTCGAACGTGTCGACTGCAATCGAGAGTGATATGAGCGATATGGGAGCTACATCGGCAGGGGAAGAAGGGGTAAGCAGAAGCTGATGCTTCAAGAGTTCCACTGACACAGTTGTCTAGCCCATGACGTCTACCGAGTCACATCCGATCAGTCTTCCACCTACTTCACCATCAAGCTCGTCCGTCTCTCCATTTCCACACCAAGAAGCCGACGAGAAATCATCAACCAAAGCCGCACAATCTTCCCTAAATCCGTCAGAACATGCAGAATCCATCTCATCCCCAGTTCCAGCTTCAACTGCCTCCATCTCCGGAACGGATGCGTCATTCACAGACCAATCCTCGGAATCGGGGTCATCCCCGCCGTACTTGCACTCTCCGCCCGGATCGCCTAGCGTGAGTCCCTTCAGACGGCCACGTCAGGTCGACCAGCAGAGGTTGGCCAAGACGGAGGAGCAGAACGTACCCAAGGACGTGTCATTCGTCCCGGAGCGAGACGAACGTGCGGGTGTGTCCGAATCGTCCGCAACGCCAGCAGCGCCGAAGAAGACAAAAGCTCAGCTTTGGAATGAAATCAAGATCAAATGTGCGGCGGTGTGAAAATCTATCCTTGCTGGTGTGGCTGATTCGGATCCGTAATCTCATAGCTATCACCCGCACAATGACCTCGATGTACCTACTCCCGTTACTGGTACTGCAAGCCACATCGCAATTGACACTTCTCTCCCGCCTACATCTCCTCCGCACGTTGGCAGCGGAACATCACGGAATATCGCCGGAGCGGGATGAAGGAGACGATGACGATGTGTCCAACATTTCAGCGTCGATGTCGCCCACCTCGACCACGTTTGGAAGACTGATGAAGGCAAAAGAGGCGATCGTCCGGCCCTGGTCGTACTTTTCGCTTCAGGAGATGGGACTGCAGGATATCGCACAAGAGGACGAACAAGCGGGTCAGGGCGGCATCGCCGGTTTCGTGGGGAGCGTATGGACAGAGCTCTCATCCGGAATCCTCGGCAACTCTGCGTCGACAGCGGGACCTGCAGCACCGGAGCCACCGCAAGAGCCTCTGCATGCTCGTTTGGATTCGGAAACGGAACGCCTGTTCCTGTGCATGAGCTGGTGGTTCTTGCATATTGGATGGCGCATTCTCGAAGGTGAGGCAGCGAAAGCTGTCACCGAGACGTGCCAGAGGTAAGTTTTCGTGTGCACAGCTTTTTGTGAATGGATGCTGATAACGAGTATTGCTTAGTCTGCCACTCAAGAAGGAAATGACCCTGGACGACTGGAACGACACTCTTACGAACATCAGAAAGAAAATGGATGAGAATCTCAGCAGTTCAAAGTGAGTGCGCCCGTCAGAACCCACCGCCGCCGCCTCTTACGATTGCTCCCTGTAGACTGCTGCATATTCTGCTCCCGCCGCCCAGCCAAACCGAATTCGATTCATTGATGGAACAATGTCCGACGGAATCCACTTGCCCCTTTGCTGCGCCCCCGTACTCGCCGATCCTCACAGAGTTGCTGGACCAAACAGCGGCTCATCTTACATCTATCGACTTCATCTATGTATTCTCCCACAGTATCCTGCTGATGCAAGGCGCGCTGCTCTCTCGAATTGCGACTGAGATTTACAAGCAAGAAGATTTCGGCCAGTACGCTGCACCTGAAGCTCGGGCGTCGGTACAGGAGCTCGAGTCCAAGAAGCTAGTACAGTGCTTGCCAACGTTGACGAGATGGAGTCAGAGCGTTTGGCACGCCATACCTGACGAAGCCATTGACGTGAGTGCTTTCCAGCAGTGGCATCTTCCAAGGATGAAACTAATGGTTCCTGGCTCATGAATATAGCATTTGACCGGGTCGCACAATGTGGAAGCATTTACCGCTTTGATTTACGGTGACTTTGGCCCAGATCTATGAGATCATGCGAAGCGGATTGTACTAGGGGGAAATGACTAATAGCATAAGCAGAGCTATCGGGTTTCGCGATAGCGGTGCAATTGGGGATAATCTCTAGACAGCATTATCCATATATCCCCGAAACAACTGGACTAGTCGCCATGAAGCGATCTTCGAGGCAATGCGAGGGCTGTTTACGTTGTGCTATGCGATCTCTCCGGTCGCTTCTGCTGTACTTGCTGCCACTGATCTCGTGAGTTTCTGCACATACAGGCAATCAATAAACGGACGACACTATAGAGGATATTCACTCACTTCATCCTGATTGTGAACCTTATGGCATGCGCAACACTTTTCAGAGTGAATCGGCTTTGGGATTTTACGGCAGGCGGATATCCCATCGATGCGATCAACGCGAGTGTCTCTTGCTCACTAGTCCATCCGAGGAGAATCAGCGGTGCTCACGAGTGGCTTGCGCGTTCTCGGCATGAACTTACGTCTGTCGAAACTTCCCGAGTAGCCTCAACAGATACTGCTTCTGCACTAGCAACCCATCCCGGAATGTATTCTCGCGAGCATATAGCGCATGAAGGTACCGAACTTGACTGGTCAGAGTCTTCCGATCTGATATCAGGCGAGATTGCGTCTCCCGTAGCTGTCCCACTTCGGCAGAACTGTAATGCGAAGAGCTAAGTCCATATCTTCGCCGCTACGTGTTCTCAGCAGACTCACCCTGCGACATCGTGGCCAGTCGCTGAGCCCCGACTCATGCGGCTCTCTACACTTGCGAGCTCTTTTTCCAGTCTTTCGATGGTCCACATGGCTTGGTCCTTTTCTCGCTGCAGACTATCAACGTTGTTCGCCTTCTGCTTGTCCGCGTCATGCTGCGTTTGCATCAACTTCAAAGCCTGGCTGAAGTCCTCCGCTTCCTTCCGATGATGTTTAAGAGAAGTTTCCAGTGATCCAAGTTGTTGGCGAAGGTTCTCATGCGACTTGGCTTCTTTGAGCAGTTCTTCTTCGGTGGAGGCCAGACGACGCTGTAAGACACTGAGCTGTCCCTTGAGCTGATCACGTTCCTATGGGAAGACGACAGTTCAGCAAAGACAAGCTGTTGGACGAGTTTCCCTCGACCCCACCTGTTCCGTGCGTCGTGTCCTTTCCACAGATGCGCGATGCTGCGCTTGGAGTGCTTGAATGTCGGACTTCAGTCCCTGCGACTCTACGTGAGGGAAGCATACGTGAGTTCGAGATACAAATCTCCCCTTGTGACGTGGGCAAACCTTTTGCAGACTGTTCGGCGATCTTGAGGCGCTTCTGTACAGCTGAAGCCTCCTGCAGTGACAAGCGGGTGTTCAGTTTCCCCTGCCTTTACATTAACAAAAGCAATATGGCTGTACTCACGGAAGAAAGGTTGTTGTTCTCGTTCCGCAATTCGCTGCCTTCACTTTTCAGGCCATGGATGCGCATATTTGCAGTATCCAGATCACGCTGTAAAGCTCTGGTCCTCCTTTGCTCAAGTTCCACTTCCTTCTGAACCTGAGCCAGTCGCTGCGTGACACATCGAATTAGCTGAAGAAACAGTATATCTCCGAAGCTCACGTACTGTTTCCATTCCATGCCTTTCATCTTCTAATCCTTCTTTTTCCGCCCTCAGCTTTCTAGTTTGTTTGACGTGTTCGTTCTCAAGATCGATAATGGTCTTGCGGTTTTGATCTGTAACTTGCATTTTCTCCTTCACCAGAGAATCGATCTCGTCATTCATCGCCTTGATTTCGGTGTCATGACGCTCTCGGTGCTTTTGATGTTCACGCTGTAGCTCTTCGTATTGCTCTCTCAAGTTCGCCAAGCTCTGACGTAAGCGCGACCAGTCAGGATGAGAACCCGAGGTAACCAATTCGCTAGTAAGGGAAAAGGGGGTCAGCATTCTTGGAGACCTGTTCAGCCGTAGACCAAATCACCTGTAGTCCAGACCGCCTTCGGCTACAGCTTTCCGCAATGGCTCTGCTGCATCAAATAGCAAGTCGCATCCTGGACAGCCGGTGGAGACGAGCTGGTCTATGGCCCTGTTATGCTGTTGGCGGAGTTTCGAGAGGCGCTCTTTGAGATCAGCCACCTGGCTATGGGCATCCGCGAGCTCATCCGCCAAAGAGCAGCCCAACAAGCCGCGTCGCTCGAGTTGTTCAAAGTTTTCGTCGATATGTCGGTTGGCCCTTCGCAGTTCCTCCTCCATAGCCTGTAACTGTGCCACCATCACCTCCTCGGCATCGCCGCCAACAGAAGAACCACTGAGCCATGTCACCTACAGCAGAAGGGGTTTCAGATCAGCCAAGTTAGACAGGACTCGCAACAAGAATTTGAACCGACTTCAGACAGCTGTCCTGGCGTTCGAGGAGTCCGCAAGTTCAACAAGACCCGGTTGATAGGGCGCAGCGCGCTGAAAGGAGTAGTTGGAGCCAGCGAATGGGCGCCCTTCCCAGGTGTCTTCTGATTCTTCACTACGCTGAGGTTGCTTTGTTGCTCGGCAAGTAACTGAACACGCTGCACCAGAGCAGTCTTCTCCGCCAACAATGCCTCAATTTTGACGTCCTTCTGTCGGATCGTCGCCATTTGTCGCGCTTGGGTGGCGGCCTGATGCTGCGCACTCGCCAGTTCCTCTTCACAGGCTGCGAGGCGTTCTTGCAAGTGTTTGACTGCACTCTGAGCCTGAGTAAGCTCGGAAGATAAGTGTCGGACAGCGTCACCGTCGATCGATTTGTCGCCCCGACCGTCGAGCTCCTGTTCCAAAGTGCGAACCTCGGTTCGAACGGCATCCAGTGCCGCGTGAGATGCTTGCAATTGGTCTTGCAGATCATTGACCCGTCGCGTCTCGAGAAGGTACTTTTCCTCTGTTTGTCGAAGATCGTTCCTGGAGGCATCGAGGGATTGGCGGAGTTCTTCAACGTCCTCTTGCAAAGCATGTGTCTCCGCAGCGAGGTCCTCCTTCTCTTGATATAATTTCGCCAACTTCTCGTTAAGCTCATCGATCTCTTCGAGATTGTCAGCCTCTACTTCCTGGTGATGTCCAAATTTTTGCTCCATCTCGGCAACGGTATGCTTTAAGGTCTGGATCTCTGCCTGCAAAGCTGTATTGGCTTCCCGTTGACGTTCGACGTCCGACTCCAAATTGTGCCGTGTGACGGATGCATCTTTAGCAGCGTCCTCAGCTTGGAAGGCGTCGCCTATAAAGCGAGCATTCTCGTCCACTGCATTCTGAAGTTTCGCCTGGAGATCGCGAATCGTTTGCTCGTATTCTTGTAACTGTTCCGTGTTCTTGTCGACTTCTTCGCGCAGATCGTAAATTTCGTCGTGAAATTGACTGGGACCTTCTTCGGAAGCTTGAGTATTCACAATTCGGATCAAACGCTCGTTCTCCTGCGTCAAAGCATTGATCTTGTTCTCGAGCTCACGGATATCGACTTCGAATGCCTCCTTTTCCCTCTTAGCAGACTCACTCCGTGTCGCCAATTGTTGCTGCAAGTCTGCGATCCGAAGTCGATCATTTTCGGCGTCCTTCTCCCTTGACTCCATATCTTGTTGGAGGCGCTGAATTTCCGATTCGAGGTTGTCGGCGAGTCCCAGCCTTTCTTTCAGTTGCGATATTTCGTCATCTTTCTGTTCGCAGTCTTCCTCCGCCTCTCGAAGTCGTTGTTTGAGCTCGATTTGATCGCTTTGGGTGGCGGGAGAAGCGTCGGTCTGGCTGTCCATGGCTTCTCCTAGTCCGCCCGAAAGAAGATTTGAGGGAAGCTGGAATCCCTTTGATCTACACCATCGGATGATATTCTCCTTCTCCCGATTGACACTCTCGTTTTCTCGTTGCAAGCCGATATTGATCAAACGCATCTCCTTCACGAGATTTGATGGATCAACTCCTTCCTGAACGGCACCGTCTGACAGGTTGATTTCGGGTACAGATAGGTTGCCTCGTCCGCGACGAGCAGTTGACATTCGTTTATCCGTTGTCAAGTCGATTGAAGAGGAAACCGAGACACTGGAAATTTCGCCAACTTCGAATTCCTCTTCTGCGGGCGCGCCTGGAACTTGAGCAATCGACTGTCCCAGAAGACTGATTTCAGCTGGGTTGTGACGATTAAGTTCACTTGCTCCAGCAAGAGACATTCGTCCCCGGATTGCCTTGTACCGAAGCGGCTTGCTGGTCGATTCGAGTCGCGAGAGCAGGAATTCTGCCCGACTCTTTTCTCCCGCTTTAGGAGTTTGTAGTGATGCAGCTTTCGAGCCGAGAAGATATTCGCTGGGAGCAGGCGAGTCGTAGGCGGCATTCTGCATACTGTATGTGATATCGCGCAAAGACTGGTCCCGAATCATAGTGTTGAAGGAAGGAGGTTGAGTCTGCTGCAGAGGTGTTTCCATCAGAGAAGCGTTTCTCGCGACACCCGGGGTTGACAATGTTGACTGGTGAGGCGAATAAGCTCCTGCTGGAGTTGTCGAATATGCAGTGATAGTCTGCCTTCTTGCCGGGGTCGTGCCGTCGCTGTACCGGCCTGAGTATTCGTCTTCTTCGGGTACATCTTCGAGCTCGGAGAGGTTGGTCCTGACCGATACGGCAGAGTCCGGAATCGCCTTCGAGCTACCCTGACGTGCGGGAGTCTCCAATGTCTGACCTAATTCTTGCTCGCTGTATTCGATGACAGGTGTTTGGGCGACGTGTTCGGATGCGCCGGAACGATCACTCCTGTCAGACCCTGAACGAGATAGCGAGGGAATCCGTTCCTGCACTCTGTCGTTCTGGCTCGCCATCAGCGCTCGCGGATGAGGGGAGCGTGGCAGCGCGGATCGTTGCAGGTTAGGGGATTGCGAACGATAGCGAGGTCGAGCGTCAACCCAATTAGGTACGGGAGAATCGGTCTACACGAAGAGGATGAGTCTGTGATGATCGTGCCGTTTCAAAACATCAGCTTACTAAATCGACCGTTTCATCTGGCATCCGCACAACCATGTCAACCACACCTTCCCTGCCAGCATTCGCCTCTTCTCCGTCCGTAAAGTCCGACATGTCCTGACCTCTCTCGCTGTCAGTACGCTCGCTTTGAGAGTAATTGAAGTTCGCTTGATCTTCCAAGGAGGTTTCGCATCTGTCATCCGGAACCCTGGGAGAGATCGATGGCGCCTTCTGCAAGGATTCACGAGGATTCGGGATCCTCCGTGCCGTCGGCTCGTCCTGAGAATCCTCGCCCCCCTTGATCGGGGTGGCGTAGTCCCGGTACTGCACTCTTTCGGGGAGGTCATGATCCGTTAGTCGAGGAAGATCGAGGCTGTTGTTGCTGTGCACCTCCGAACGTTGGTGATCGCCGTAAAGAGCATCGGCGTCGCCATGTTGGATCGTTGCCATACTGAAACTATCGTTCACCGAAGATCCGACGGAGAGTCTCGCGACCTTGATGTCATTCCGATGGCGAAGCGACCTGGCAAAGCGCCGCTCCGAGTCCGCGGGGGGTTTGATGGTTGAGGCAGTGTTCGACTGGCGAAGTTCGTTTCGGTTGGGCGCTGGGGTCGAAGAGACGGGGACACCGTTGCTGGAAGATCCCGACTCGTTGGGCAAAGAGGGCAACTGATCCGATGACGCTGTCGAAGCCGAAGGGGATCTGAGCGCCTGCAGGACACGGTTCGTCGGCTGGAACGGAGGAGTGGTGCTTCGCTGAGATTTTTGAGCTTGACTGAAGATAGGCTGCTTGGACACTCTCGTTGGTACTGGCGTTTCCAAATCCTGGAGTCGTCAAACCGTAAGCTTCAGAGTATCTGTACGCACAAACCGAAATCATGTACTCACGTCCTCATGCACAGCTCCTCGGTTCTCCTTGTCGTTCTCCTCCCGTGCTCGCTCCCGATTCTCTTGGAAAATCCGTTGAATCCTCTCTCTCTCTTCTTCTTCGTCACTGCCTTCGTAGTCCGATGTCTGCTCTAGTGACGGTAGACTGGACAGATTCTGTTCTCGAAGTCGGTGCTGCTCGATCTTCCGCAGAAGGACCGATTGATCCTCGAGATCGATATTCATGATAGGGCCAGATTTATGTCGTAATCATATGTACCAGTGCGTAAGGGGTGTCCTGAGGTCGGCGTGGGTTGTGTCAAGTCGTAATCGATGCCAGACGAAGGAATGGTGACAAAACGTCACCGACTTGTTGTTGTTTTTGTAGAACCTCATCGTGGTTCAAGCAGGATCTAGCTCCGCGCTCGCGTGTCGGCCGCCGTCAGAGAGCTCGTCAGACTTGAGTCATCGCCTCCAATGAGTCTGTCTCATCAGCTCGCACCATCAGTTTCTCAAGATGAAGTTCCTGGTTCTAGCTAGGTGCTCTGCAACTCTGATGCGAAGATCGTCGGTCAGGGTTCAACAAGCCGGGCAGAAAGCTACACCTTAGCAAAAACAGCAAAATTCATGCATACGACCGCTGGTCGCGATCATGACACTTGTCTCCACCTACAACCATTGTTTGACGACTTAGTGTTCCCTGATTCTCTAGTTCTTATTTATAATACTTGGCGGGCACAAATGGCATGGGCTTCACCACGGCCTCCCGCATATTCCTCCTGACTTTCACCTTGACTTGCGTGTTCTTCTTGTGGTAGCCGTTCTTGACGTAACCCATCGCGATGTATGAACCCAAGGTGGGTGACGGGATTCCGGAAGTGATAACCCCTGGAACCGGCGATGATCAAGTCCATACCCCGGAAGGGAGGACGAAACAATGGCTCACCAATTTGTACCGCCTCGTCGTCACTAAAGATTTCGGCGCCCTGTCGGGCCGGAGCACCCAAAATTTCCAGACCCACTCTTCTCCTCGTAGGTCCCTCCTTCAACTCCTTGAGGACACGCTGAGCACCAATAAAGTCACCTGTAGCGCGTCTGTCCTTGCCTGTAATTGAGAAGGAGAAAGATGGTAAGACTAGACGGGAGAAGTCCGTCGACAGACTCACCAACAACCCACGACAGCCCAGCCTCCACGGGAGAAATGGACTCATCCAGGTCGTTCCCGTAGAGGCACATACCCGCTTCCAGACGAAGCGAGTCCCGGGCGCCCAGACCAGTGAGTTGGACTCCCTGGCTAGACGCGAGTTTTTCGGTAATAGAAACGGCGGCAGCAGGCGGCAAAGAAATCTGCGAACCCGGAACTCAGCATATCGCTCTTCACTTGGGGAGTATAAAGTCCTCTTCTCCATTCAAGCATAGACTGACCTCGAAACCATCCTCGCCGGTATAGCCTCCTCGAGCCACATGGCACTTGACCCCCTGGATATCCATATACGAGGCCTGTCCAAACTTGAGCGACGACACGTCAAAGGACGTCAAGCTTTGCAAGATCTCCCCGGCCTTGGGTCCTGAGAGAGTGAAGGAGTGAGTCATTGCCATCACAATTCGTGCATCTGGCTCACCCTGAAGAGCCACGAGCCCGTAACCATCCAGCTTTTTCCAGTCCACTTCCTTGCCTTTACCCTTTCCTTCAGTGGCATTCCACTCCCTCAGCTGGTTCGAGATCCATTCTCCATCCTCCTTTGCCCTTCCGGCGTTGGTCACGACGTAGAATTCATTGTCATTTGCGTGTTTGGTAACGATCATGTCGTCAATAATTCCACCAGATTCGTTTAGCAGAACAGAGAGGCTTGAGGAATAAGGGCGGAGACCCGAGATCGAGGTGGGGCAAATATGAGATAGGAATGCTTGAGCAGATGGTCCCTGGAAAGTTTGCTGGATCATGTGCGATACGTCGAACAGTCCAGCGGATGTCCGAACATGGTTATGGGAAGCGACTAGCAGAAACACGGACTTCAGCGATAGTTCACTGGTGACTTGCTACGTTCGCATACCTTGTCCAACGTCCCCGTAGCTCAAGGGCATACTCCAGCCAGCAAAGGGCACCATCTTTCCACCATTCTTGACATGGAACTCGTACAACGGAGTCCGCTTCAACGGTTCCTGCAGGATGACGTCAACAGTAGGGGTATAGTGGAATGGTAAGCTGGAGACGGCCACGAAAGAGCTTTCAAGGGAGACGTACCGTAATCCCGGCAGATGCATAGGAGCGCACGGTTTGTGGGATCGATCCGGTAACGCAGGAAGAGGGAATGACAAGTCGGCTAGGTGCGTTCCGACACACTGCCTTGACGGCGTTCAAGGTGGAAGGTCGAGCAAGCAACATCGAGATGAATGATATTTCGGACAAGGCAGCGACGAGGCCGGAGAGACGAGATCGAGACCAGAGTTACACACGACATGATATATACCCGTTCCATCACCCTCCGACAAAAGCGTTCGATATCAAGTGTTGGAAATCACATGGTGGCTTGGCTGGTGAAATGGAAATAAACGTCCAACCGCTAATCTCTCGGTTTTTAGCATCCGCAGCTTGATACCTTGCGCGCGCTGCACCACGAATACCTCGATAGTGTTTGGTAAGTCCGGACGTCCGGGCCCAGCCATATGGCAAGTCGGGCGCCTCGATACAACGTTGGATGGACAGTATCATGAATTGGAATCAATGTACAACCGGAACACGAGAGAAAACGGGTACAAAACAGGATAGGAGGCATGCTACCGGCGGTCAAGACCATAGTCT
The DNA here is from genome assembly GCA_001599735.1 of Naganishia albida. NCBI lineage: Eukaryota > Fungi > Basidiomycota > Tremellomycetes > Filobasidiales > Filobasidiaceae > Naganishia > Naganishia albida. Next base: position 370,601 of record BCHV01000017.1, on the reverse strand, counting down.
CACACGGAATGTCACCCCTAATCTACTACCATGAGCTCTTCCACAACACCATCATCGTCATCGGCGTTGCCATCGTCACCCGATGCCCCGTCAGAGCCGTCGCCAAACGAATACTTGATCCTGTCATCAGCGACATCACCCTCGTCGCTCTTTCCAATTTCTTCCTCGTCGCTCTTTCCACTTTCTTCCTCGTCGCCGTCCGAGCTGTCATCCTCGTCCTCTTCATCATCTTCATCCTGATCGACATCGTCCAGATCTGCAAATTGAATAAAGTCTTCTTGCCTTTCAAAGTCATTGCCAGAAGGCGCGGCCTGGTCCGCCGCGTGCAAAGCCTGGTTTTGAGCCACGTGCTGTTCCGCCTCGATGGTCTTCTCCGGCACAAGAGGGATTCCAGGTATCGGAAGTTCAACGTCGTCCGGTTGCTGGATTCCGCGGCTCGATTTAGCGGTGGAGTCGTTTGCATTTCCTTCGGAAGGAGGCTGGACAGACTTGGCTTTCAAGATGTGGGCCAATCCACATTTCGCGCCTCGACTGCAAACTCCCTTTTCGCTGTACTCTCTGCATTCCCATGCATGTCGTTCCTGGCAGTCCGCTCCCTTGTCGCACCACCCTTCCGTCGAAAATGCCACGCAGACAGGAGCATTATCTGCAACCTTGACATGCGGGTACAGGCATGCATCGTCGTCCCTGCAAAAGCCGTTTTTCTGGAAATGTGCACAAGAGGGAGTATTGTGTGGTGATGGCTTGTGGGAGACCGGACATGTTTCTGCTGTAAGAGGGCATTTGTTACGCAAGAAACGAGAGCAAATGGCGATACGGTGTGGATCGTGGATGTAGGGACAGCGGTCGGCTCGAAGACATGTTCCTGTATACAACGATATTGGGGCCGAGGCGGCGTTGAGCGAAGGGAGAACAGTCAGATAGGACGACTCACCCGTCTTTGTGAAGAAGCGACAATGTGTTTCGATGGACCGTTTTGCCTTTTTCCTCCTGTGTGTCGTCAGATGGGAGACAAGGGTAGAGGACATACCGATAAGATAGCGCAGCGCAACAGCGTCAAAGGTGGACACGAGGTATATGTCAGTCCAAACAGGAGCAGGACCGAGCGTCCGATTTTGTAGCAGCAGCAAGAGAGCACAACATGCAAGGGTTAGCTTGGACGCTTCGCTGACCTTTCTTATCCTTGCATCCCAGCTCAAGAACGGCGGATTGGGGTTGCAGGCCGGATCCGAGTAAAGACTCGCTGTAGACGTCCGACATACGTTTGAGACCCTTCCCGATTGTCCAACTTCCTCTTCTTCTGTTTGACGGACGGCGCATCTGGACACAGTGCGAAGAGGATCAGACATGATAATCAACGTCAGGGGAAAGAACAGACCTTCAACTCGCTTGAGATTTCCATCCTCTGCAAACTCGTACGTCGCGCCATCAATGACCACACGTTTAGCCACACTCGTTCCTCCATTGGCGCAAGACAGTTGTGAGGTATATGTCTTCTTGCCAGAATGGCCCCGTTTTCCGCCAAGTACGAGGTTCGATCCGCCGGTGGCGTTGAAAGACTGGGAGGATGGGCGTTTCCCGGGGTATCCGGTGTGGGCGAGCTTGCCAGACTTGGTGGGCGGTTTGACTGGTCTGCTAAGCCGGGCCTTCTCGCTGTAATGCCATCGCGTCAATGATGCAAGTGTACGCCCGGAAGGAAATCTCTTACAATTTGCCATAGATTTCGGGTTTCACGAGACTCATATTGCCCTTCTTGGTCGTGTGATGGACGTATGTCGTTTTCGGCTGGGGTCCTGCTGTGGTGTTCATTGTTGGCTGCGCTGAAGCTAGAACCGGGGTAGTGATGGGCGTACTTGATGCCGACGCGGCCGCGGGAGTGAATGGAGCTGCTTCAGCGTGAAGTGTGGACGTTAGAGGTACCTGACAAACGGCCGACGACGCTGTCGGCGGCGTGCTGCTGCTCTTGTTCCGGTTGTCTAGTACGAGACTTCGATTCCGCTTTCCCGATGCCTGCGTCGAGCTGGCGCGAGCGTTGGCCGCAGGAGCATACCATTTCCCAGGATAGGGGGAGTGTCGAGGTTGATGCTGCGCAGCATACGATCTGGCTGCATTGCTTGCTGCTGTACGGTTGATTCTTTCTACAAGAGATAAGGCGGTGTAGGTGAACGGGTATGTTAACACTTAAAGGGAAGGTGGATATACCTGATAGCTTTGCAATCTCGCGTTGAAGCTTCTCCTTTTCCGTAAGGACTGCCATGACTCTTCGAGGCGAAAAGAAAGATACTGGGCAACTGGTGCTCTTGGAGTCAGTCACTTGAAGGATCGGAGGACCAGGATATGGCGCAGAGATGAGGGGATACTGATGGGTTGGAAGAAGCAGCTGATGAAGTGACAAAGGCGAGGCTGACTCGACAGCCATATCAAGGGATCCGTGGCTGATCTGCGCTTTCATTTGGCAATTCGCTTCTTGACAAAGTCCGCTGAGACAATTGCTTGATCGCTTGGTATGAGTAATCTCACCTGAAACGCCTGTAATTGAATCTAGAACCTGGGCCAACCTCGGTTCCTCTCGACCTGCCTCGGTTCCCCTAACTCCTATCGGATTCGATGAACAGAAGCGGTTTCCATTCGTACATATGTGGACTTACGCCCGTCCCTATCTTTTATCGTAAACGCGGTCGATAACACCACTGGGTATGCCAGAGCAACGCATTTGCAACCAGTTGTGGAATGCCTGTCGAGCTTACAGCTTCTCCTCCAGTCTCGTCCGGAACCCTCTACTTTGACATCGCTTCCACAATTGATGGGACACAACGCTCGCTCTTCAAAATATTCGCAATTAAGACAGTCCACCATGCTTTGCCTCAGGAAGCGCAAGTCAGCTGCCTTCATTTCGCTATTGATCTCGGTCGTCTACGCTGCATATACACTCGTCTTCGCTCTTTCTCCGTCGAAATACTGCAAGAGCGGACATGGCCAGACATCTCGTGAACTAGGAGAAGGGAGGGCTTGGGGATCGAGGAACAAAAGTCGTCTACAATGGGACAAGCAAGTGCCTCGGACTGAAGTGGTACGAGGTGAGTATCTCGCCTCACGACCAAGCCGGAATACAGGATACTCACCCCCGGCACAGACTTTCCTGGATTCATTGTGTTTGACAACCTTTTCACGTTTCAAGGACGATACATCGCCGTATCGGACGACAGGAGAACCCGCCATATTGCGAGATCCGCGATAACCGGGACGGTACCGGAGCTCCTGGTGTTGAATGAATTTCAGGCATCGCAGAAGCTTGGTACGGCCGGCATGATCGTTCCCGGAACTACCGTGAGCTGTTCAAGATCTCTCTGCCAACCGCCATCGAGCCAAAGACTGATCACGCATGAGGTAGATCATTTTCAACGATCCGCCAGGTCCGGACGGCTACATGATCTATCCTTCCAACTTCATCGGTGAAGCCGTTCTTGGCGCATGGAAAGCTTTGGCAACTTCGCCGACGACGACTGCCTTGCGAAGAAATGGGAGTGTCGGAATCGACATCGAAAACGGGGGAACAGGAGTTGTCGCGCTACCTTCGCGATATATCTTCCCGAAGTGCGGCAGAGCGGGAACTTGGCAGGATAGCGGCGGACAGAGTGCGTGTATACTGCTCGACAAATTTCCATACGGCAATGACATTCTTTGCATCGTTCTTTAGACGCATGGTTCCTCACCCACCTTTCGCCTTTCGCTGCCATCGAGGAACAAGGGTCTTGGGAAGCTCGAGCAAGAAGTGGAGAAGTTGTCATATTTGAGAGAGTGGTGATGGTCGACCGCAGTAGGTATCACTTCCTCGCCTCCAATGCCAATCTAACGATGAATTTGTCGGCAATAGTGGCTGCACATGCTGCTGGAGGAGTTGTAGACGAAGTGGGCAAGGTGAGTACTATACATCCAAAGAGATCTGGCCTCGCGACTTAAGCGAGCTTCCCCTTCCTTTTAGATGTCTGCAGCCATTGCATCGGCGTCAATTCAAGGCCAAGATATCATGGTATCCCTGAGGGCGTCTTTTCTCGAGAGCCTTGGGGCAGTTGTCAATGCTTCGGACAAGCCGGTCGTCATTTATATGGACCATCAGGTCAGTAAGCTTCCAACCGCATTGCACCGGGTTTTGACCCGCATACCAATTGAAATCCGCAGAAACAAGCCAGACGCCTAATCAAGAATCAACACGATGATTTGGTGCAAGCCCTCAAGGGTCTCGTCGACATTGCGGAGATACACGTGGTTGATGTCCAGAGTCTAAGCCGGACGGAGAAGGTAGAGGTATTCGGTAGAGCTACGGTAAGATGCTCTTCTGATCGATCAGTCTAATCGGCATTCTGACACAGGCACATCAGGTTATGCTTTCCGTTTTTCATGATGACAGTATTAATCAAATCTACATGCCTCCTTCGGATCGAAGCACGGTTATCGAGATCTACGACCCTGGAAGCTATGCACGTAAGTCTGTAGGACTCAACGTCCCCCGTCACATCTGTTGAACCTCGTATGGTCTTAGCGGATTGGCACCTGGTGGCCAATGTGGTGGGACATCGCTATTATCCCATTCATTATGATCAGATCGGGCTGCAGCGACCTCGCCAGCGTGTGGCTACCACCGGCATGGATTCCGTAAGTTTCCATCATCCGTCTCGCGGACCAAGGGAATGAATAGAAGCGACGGACTGACTTGTGCAATGCAACAGGACAAGCTGATCGTGGATGCAAAGTTCATAGCAAACCTGATCAGGAGAATTCTGACGGAGCCCGACCTGGAGAAGCTCGCCAACTTCGTTGATGACAATACGGACATCGACGACGTCTGACGTTACGGAATGAGATGTGCGATGTCCTGTCATCAGAAGGCGATGGGACACATCGTAGAAGACAGTAGCTTCTCGTCCATTGTCGTCTGCGTTTCATCAATATGGACAATCGCAGAGGCAGACGAAATGCTTTACCAGTACACCAACTGGACTGATGCAGTATACCCGATAGATTGATGCAAGTCACCATGTGCCGTTCCGTTGGGGATGGAAAAGCATCAGACCTTGCAGCTTGCTTTTGCCGGAGCACGATCATTGTTATCTTATGCATGCTCGCGCTTGAAGGCAAGATGAGACTGAGCGCTTCACCCGGTCTTGCGGTGATGTCGAGGCGAGATCCAGGATGGTTCCTTGTGTCGTTGCTCTCTTGTTCAGTACATGTTCATCTGCGTCCATACGGTAAATCATTACACGCTAACCCTCTTGTCAACTCCCAGGGAAAACTTGAAATTTCCCTCGGCTTCCGACCCATCTCGCACCGCTGTCAAGCGTTTGAAGACCTCTGCGCGAAGTTGCTGACCGAATGGAGTAAGGCCTCGTGGTGTATGCGATAACTAGACGACCAGAAAGCAGCTGGGATCAGGCAGATGTGTTGGACGTCAGAAGTTGACACTCACCAGAGTTCCCTCGACACCACCAGACTTTTCGAGCGTTCGCAGATGCCTCATGCTCATCTTCACGCCCTTCAGCACACTTCCTCCCTGTCTTGTCTTGTTTGCGGTCTCAAGAACTCGAAGCGGCTGATCAACTCGATGAACGTTGGGATGCCACGTACGTCGAGTCTTGTGATATGATTTCGGAACGTTATTACCAGTCGACACGCTTGGCAGGTCGAGGATCGCCGGGAAGGTTTTGCGCAGGGACTGGATGTTGACGCGGGCCGCCATTGTGTTGCGTCGGATGATGGATGAGTTGACGGTGAGACGAGGAGTGGGAAGAAGTGTACATGTCATCCATTAGTCTAAGGAGAACACAACTTAGCATGTTTCAGGATTCATCTAGCTAGCGATCGGCGCGGACACTGGGCTTTCATTTCCCTCGATACTTCAGATCTCAAGTCCAAAACTTTGTGTCTTGCAAAAAGCTTTCGAGTTCAACAGCTATCATGCTGTAGCACAGGACCATACGGATAGCTCAAAGTTGTGTTGGGATGCTGATGACTCCGGTCTAAGATATGCGCATGCCGATTCAAGGGCACACGTACAAGCGAAACTGTCTCCGCGGGAAAGTGTCCAGTGCCGACCGACCTGTTGATCCTGGCATAGGAGAACGCACTGGGACGAGCTCATGGATGGATTTTTCTCGTGAGTCTGAGGACACCCTCACATCATCCCCTCAGCGTGATACTGTCTACGCTTCGTTCAGAGTACGGAACGGTCATTACAACTCGATTTCGTTTGATGGTTCGGATTCAGCATTCCCGAGTAGTTTCCGAATTTTTAGATTGACAAAGGCATAATATATCGCATTTGGTGTGTCGGGTCATCAAAGCCTGTTCTCCCATCGACAACCCGAAGGTGAAGAGACATGCTCTGCAAGTGAGCTCGACCATTCCCGAGAGACCGTAGTCGCCGTGAAAAATCGCTCTGGCCACCTAGTTTATCCCCCTTGACGCAATGCTCCACCCAGCACACTTTTCAGCAGCGGTTTGAGTCGGTACAGGACGAAGATATAAAGTGGCGTAACTTCTGAAGAGAAAGGACAAGGGGTTGAGATAGACGGTCGTTGAACCGCTTATATATAGCTGTTCAGGCGTCCATTCGTTAGCGCGGAGTTCGATCGCACTCAAGCTGGACGTGGTGGATGCATGTCCGCATAGGTAGTATAGGGAGTTGATGTTGCTGAAGTGCTCCTCATTCACCTTGTCTCGTCAATGCCCGGTCATCTTTTCGAGGTGTAACGTCTACCATCGACGCTGAGGTGCTGTGTATCAGCAGAAGGGGCTCTTGTACTTTCGAACCTGGGATAAGGGTGGCCAACGTCCGAAGCAGTAACTCCTACCGGATTTAACAGCATGCAAAACGTTTGAAGCGTCTCCTGTCTCGCCATATATCAACATGCCCGAGATCACTATCCCACGGTCGGATGCCAGTGCCGATTGGTGGCCTGAAGGATGGATAACGCAGCAACCTGGAATGCAGAATGATGCCCTGTTGCCGGAAAAGCTTGGACCGTGAGTAGCAGTCCTCGATTCGTCATTTCAGAGATGCTAACGACATTATCTGTCTTTGTCTGCCAGAGATCATCCTCGAATGCGAGCTTTGATCGCTAAAGCAGGATCCCATGTGGCGGCCGCACGAGGATTGCCGAATCGTAAGTCCGGGCAAGGGTACTGCGTGTCCAATAGTATCTGACGCGACTGTGTCTTACTATAATCGTGTATGTCACTCAGCCGATTCCTATCAGCTATCCGAGCTGCCTGAAGGCTACGGACTATTCCTTATGAAAAGGAAGACAGAGACGGGAACGACGGCGGGAAAGGTCAAGGCGGAAACCGCAATTTTTGTACGCATGACGCTGTTCTCCTTCCTTCCACCAACTGACGGTCCCCATTTCAGGGATCACGCAACGCTCAGAAATTCAGAAACTTTCCCGAGTTTTTGCTGCATGTGGACTGGTTGCTGAATACAAGCCATGACCTTCAAGATCACAGTACTTGTAAATGCAAGAAGTCACCCCCACCGCCGAAAGCTCCTCCGAGGGCCCCTCCCACGGCTGCAGCAGCAGCCGAAGCTGAGACTTCAGGGAGGAAACGAAAGAATGCAGATACTGTAGAGCCCGAACATGATAGTCGCAAGCGATCCAAAGAGAATCCTTCAGCTATGCAAGCTGAAATAGATGAAGAGACGAGGCAGTATGCCAAGGAGATGATGGCCACGGATCAGGATAGACGCAGGGATCTGCGCATCAAACGGCTATTCCGTAAGCGAGCATATTGTTTGACCCTCTCGGAAAGCTGACGCTCATCACCATCCTCAGGTAAAGGCGAACTCGTTTGGATCCGATTGCCCTGGATTTTGAAGCGACCGGCAGAGTTCCACCAGGAAATGGGAATGGGAATCGAAAAGCTGAATGTATGGCCCGCCATCATTCTCAGTGCCGAGTATACCGCCAGAGTAGGCACAAGAGGGGAAGTCTTCCGATACGACATCAAGTATTGCGGCCCGCTCGACAACCGTGGCGCGCTATCTCTGCCCAACAGCGTGTTCGCGCATGTGGACGAACCCTACATCTTCCCGTTTTCGGCATTCAACTACAGACCGCACTTGACGGCGATGGAGGACGCGTTAAACGTGATCGCTCCGGCATTCCTCGATGGAGAACTAGGTCTCGCCGACTCGTCGACTGATTGGAAAGCGAGGTATACGGAAAACCTGTCATTCAAGATGTTGCCCAACAAGCAACAGTGGGATCGGACGCTCATCGCCTTTGCGCAAGCGGTCAAGTTTTCGTACGAGCTTGCCGAAATGTGGACCCAGACGGATGGGTATATTGGTCAGGTGGAAGGAGAGGACGATTACCGGACATACTTTCTGGTAAGTTGACTGTCACCGACATGACGCGAAGTAGACGTTGATTTGTTTTATCGTAGGGGATGTGGTGGGGAGCAGAAAGGATATGGCAGGACGAGCTTGTGCGACTGGTCAAAACGAGAGATCAGATCGATCTACCTGGATTGGAGGCCCCAGATGCAATGTCGAAAAACGCTGCAGTTTTCCTCAGAATCAGGTGAGTCTTTCTTCTTTATCCAGATCTTTCTGACAAGGAACTCCGCTAATCCTCTTCGGCATGCCTGTCAGTGCCATATCCGTCAGGGAAAGCGACGTCAATCGAAAAACATGGCAGACCGTACTCAACGGGGACGTATTTGAACTAAGATCCGATGATTCAGAAGCAAAACCCATCGTCGCCAATGGGTCTTCAAGCACACAAGCAGCCTTGAAAACAGGCGATCATCTAGCACCACCAAAAGAGGTCAAACCACTTGTGAAACCTGATGTCAATACGCTCGATACCGCGACGTCACTCCCTACTCCGCCCCAGGGATTTTATTTCCACAAGCTGAATCCAGAGAACACCGAAGTTACGTGTGATGCATTCGGTGAGTGGTGTTTGTGACATCTTGTGATCCGAGCCGGAATCAACGTACCGACTCCGTTTTCCCAGACATCGCCGGCCGTTTCTACTCCGGACTCGAACAGACGTCATGGGGAATGCAAATTCGAAATGGGGAAGAGGAGGGGGATTTCAATAAAACAAGCAGTCCGGATCGAATCTCGAGTCTTGCTGGCAAAGCGCCGGGCAAGAAGGCGATGTTGCCTACTGCGACCTGGGTTGGTACGTACCCTTGAAGTTTCAGCATATTCAACCGACAACGCCTGATTCGCGGACTCCACTAGATACCCGGTACAAGTCAATCATGGTTGCGCATATAGCGACTCGCAAATGGCTAGCTGGATTTTTTGTAGAGTAGTTACTTTGTTGGCTGCCCCGAATGAAAGGGAAGGTCTTGCGGTAACTTGATGATGGAAATGGGAAATTTTGTGTCGTTTGAGTTGTATTTTCCAGATTAGAGATGGAGCCTCGTGTTGTCCGTTTCGGTCCACTCGGGTCGTCCATCCTGGTGCAGAGGTACGCCTTGTCGAACCGATCCAGCGAGGCTGTCACAAGGTGCGGAAAACCGATGGAGCCACCTTCGGGTAAGATTGTGGATGGCTGAGAACTGCCGGTGAAGAGACCTACCTTGGCAATTCAGGCTATTTTATACTTGTTTGGTCGCTCGTCACTCCCAAAAAATGATGCTCACGATAGATGAATAGTTGCTGGAAGACTGCATTCCTTTGTCGCGGAGACGAGCGGGCGTGGAAGCTCCACTCTGTGTTTTTTGGGTGAAAGAGTGCGACCACCGTGGGAGGAAGAGATTCCTCCAAGCTATCCGCCTGAAAGTCTTCCCTTGCTTTCGAATTGCACAGACCCAGGGGAATGACTGGTCCTCGGTCACTGAGCCCATGCTACACGTAACGAGAGTCGCAGGCAAAGCCCTTCATTTGCTTCCAATGCTATTGTCGTTGCCGGAAACAATACCGCAGTTGCCCCGTTCGATCCGGAAGGCATAATGTATTGGTAGCTTTGATTGACCCGATTCGAGCGAAAGATTAAACTGTCAGCTGCGGCGGAGTTCCATGCCTCGCGACCGACTCCCTCCGTTGCGTCGCAGCAAAATCAGCTCTTCTATCTGTCTGTCGGGTCCGACTTCGTCAGCCCGAGTTTTCCGCTCTTTTCACCGCAAGTTGCCGTTTCTCGATGGACGTAGGCCGCACAGTTGTTTCTACAAAGACCTGGTATTCAGGAGATTAGCTTTCTGGCTTCCGCTCCTTCACGCTAAGGGTTGTGGGCCTGGGCAGGGACACGGAGGAAAAGAAAGCCCCGCGCGTTAGCGGATGCAGCCATGGAGAGCTGAAACACGAAAGTCAGGCAAGGGAGGCAAGGGAAAGTGCTGGGAAAGTTGACAACCCATCAAAAGCGCGAACAACGATGGGTCCTTTGAAAATCTATGCCTTTGTGCCTTTGTTGTTGATAGAGAGTGGTAGTTGATTACCATACAACTGCTACATCCCGTACGTCAGGTTCTCGGTCTACCTTCAGTCCAGAACACAATTCAAGCCTTGCCTCGCATCATGTCTGCCGCCAACGACGTTGAACGTGTCGCCGTCCCGGCTGTTCGAGCTGCGGGTGAGAAGGATGTTGCGATTGTCACTCCTGATGTTGTCGAAGTGCGCATCGCATAGCAAGGTATCCGTTGACCTGTTCAACCACTGACGTATCTCCTGCTTTACAGGAACCCAAGTCCGCCGAATCATCGAAGGGCATCAAGGCAAGTACCATCCCTTTCTACAGGGGATCGCTTTCCTGACACACTTTCCCCTATCCCAACACTGATCACCTCTCTCCTTCTCCCTCTGCAGAATGATACACTCGCTATCACCCCCGTCGTCGCAGAGACCGCGACAACGCCTGCACTTGATGCAGCCGAATCCGCCCCTCTCGATTCGGCACCCGTCGTCCCCGCCAGAAGGGACACCACTCCTGCCGCCGAATCGGTTGTCAAGTCCGCGCTAGATGCCGATGCTGCGACTACGCCTGCGGGAGCTGGGACAGTCAAGGCTCCTTCTGCCGTTGCACAGAGCGAGGTGAAGAAGGATGTCGAGGTGAAGAAGGATGTCGAGGTGAAGGAGGACTTGGTCAAGAAGGAGAAGCGAGAGAAGAAGGTATGTTATCGATCATTTGGCATGATACAAGGCAGCTGAGCACGTTCTCCCTTTGTAGAGCAAGAAATCCCTCCTCTCCCGTATCTCCGGTATCTTCTCGTTCCACTCGGAAAAGGTACGCACAGACTGTCGCGCATCCCTGACGCGATACTGACCGATTATGTCAACAGTCCGGCACCTCCTCTTCCTCTTCCTCCGACGAGGAATCGGCCAACCCGAAGCCCCGAGCTCTCCCTACGACCACCGTCACTCCCGCTACACCGTCCAAGGAAAACACACCGATTCCCGTTAAGGAGACTGCTGCTGTCATTGGATGTGGGTCTACTGGCGGTGACACTGTGACACCCGTTGTCGCTCCTTCGGTTGCGGCTGGCAACGCGGAGGTTGAAGGCGACAAGAAGACGGATGACGTTGCGGTTGCTATGGGCAAATTAGAAATAGAGAAGGGAAAGGGCAGGGAGATCGTTGAGAAGGACGACGTCAAGGAGACGTAAGTAGTTGTGGTGTGACGGTTGTTCAAGCCTTTTGCTGATTTGCTCGGAAGCCATACCGCCAAGAAAGATACCAACCCCGTTGCAGCTGCAAAGCCGCTGGACCTTCCCGCTCCCGTCGCCGTCGCCGAAGAGAAGAAAGAGGCAAGCACTCACCGCGTGACATTTACCTTGCCCGCAAGTTGACCCTCATCCTCGAACGCAGAAGCCCTCCCTCTCCTCCGGCAACCCAAGCCCGAACCCCAAGATCCACCGACGGATCTCCGCCCGAATCGGTCAGTTCATGGACTTTGGCAAGAAGAAGGACGTCGTCAAGGCGGACGACAAGGCCAGGGATGGTGACTCGTTCGTCTCGGCATCCGCTGAAGCTCATTCCCATGCCGCCGTTCCGGCTGCGAAGCCTGGTGATGAAGCCGCTATCAAGCGGGAGAGTGCGAGCGAGGCACCGGTTTTGGGTGCTCCGGTCAAGATCGAGCCCATGGGCGAGTTAATCCCGGCCAAGGAGGTGCGTCTCTGCGGATTCACGATGACTGGAATGGGAAACTGATGCAATGTTACGTCTAGAGCGAGGCGCCTGTCAAGCCTGCTGCGGTTTGATCACCGTCCGGCTTTTTCTCGTCTTGATCTGTCCGGACATGCTTGATCGTGTGCCCCTCCGTATAGTTCGCCGGATGTCCCTTCATGTAGTGGTTCCTTTGTCGTTTGTTCCGTTGTATCGTACTCCTCGTCTTGGTCGTGTGACCGTATAATTGATTTTGATTATCTTGTCATCGATCGATTGCATCCGCCGTTCATCATCTCAGCAGCCACCTTTGACCTGTGCAAGGAGTTGACAGGAGGAGTGTCTCATGGGAATACATAGCTCGTACGACGAATAAGTAGTGGACAGAGAGCCGTACATTCGTCTCCCCTGATTCATCGCCACCATGTCCCGCTTCGGAATCACCTGGCCCAGTAAGGGAGGGTACTACGCCGCCGACCACAAGAAACATGGACATCCGGGAACAGGAGGATGGCGAACGATGGACAAGAAGCGACGGAACAAGATGATTGCGAGTTACCTTGCGGACTGGGTGTTGACCATCTTCCTATGGGTAAGTTTTTTCGTCGGGAGCGCGGGGGCCATTGCTAAACAGTGTCGTTCGTTTCGACAGGCAATCTTCTATCTTCTCGACAAGATCAACGGGTATCGACGGCTGTTCTCCATCACGGACGAATCCCTCGCTCACCCTTACGCAGAGCATGAACGTATACCCGTGAGTTTGCTCCCCCGCGATGTCCGCCGCGTACATCTCACCTTGTTCACGACTTTAGGTCTGGGCTCTCGCTCTCATCGCCGGTGTCTTTCCGCTCCTTGTTATCCTCTTGACGGCCGCTTTCTACACGAGAAGCTTCTACGATGCGCAAGTGGGAGCGTTGGGTCTTGGCTTAAGTTTGGGTTTGACCGTCACGTTGACGGATATCATCAAGGTGAGCAGCTACCGAGGCTCATATCGAAGCGAGAATACTGATTTGCGCGCAGATCACCGTTGGTCGACCTCGACCTGATCTTTTCGGTCGATGCGAGCCTCCGCTCGATTACACCTCAAACCCGATCCATGGGCTTACCTCATGGCGAATCTGTACCCGAACAGACCTCTTGAACGACGGCTTCCGTTCCTTCCCGTCCGGTCACTCTTCCTTTGGATGGTGCGGCATGGTCTACCTCGCGTTGTTCCTTGCCGGCAAGATGCACGTCCTCAACAAGCGCGGGTACACGATCAAGTCGTGGATCTTGTTGATCCCCGTTGCCTCTGCATCGTTGATCAGTATTTCTCGAACCATGGACTACCGTCATCACGCGACCGATGTTATCGCCGGAGGAATCATCGGTTTTCTCATCGCCTGGTACGCCTACAGGCAGTACTACCCGTCTTTGGCGGCGGAGAACTGCCATAGACCGTATTCGCCCCGCATCGCCCATGAAGACGCCCACATCACAGCCGAGGAGGGTCCAGACTTTATCCCCGGCGATGAACCCACAAAGAGTGGCCCCATTCTTCCCACCACTACTACCGCTTCCTCGGCACTTTCGAACGGCGGAGCAGCCTACATGCGTACTACTCAGCCCACGTACACGCATTCGACCGACCCACGTGCCAGCATCGGAGACGACATGCACGGCTCACGAGACGGACCGTCTTTTACGACCGCTTCCTCGCCTTTGATACCTGCCGCGGCGCCGCATGCCAGCCATCACTATCCAGGTTCTTCTGGCCAAACATATGCTGGGTATCCTCCCGCTGGCAAGGGATCTGTTGCGTTGGCCGAGACGGTGGAAGTGCCGTTGAGGGAAGCACAAAGTCTTAGACCGGACGGGCAGGAGAGGTCGAGATTTGTCTGATCTTCTGGTCATCGAGGGTAGCTTGTTCCTGCTTTGACATGTTGATTCATAGGCCGAATAGAGGCTCTGTACTGTTCTGGTGCTTTGTAAATCTAGCCATATACTATTCACGATGTACCGAAAAACAGGCACTGTAGAATTATCGATACATGTTTCCCTACAGACCTCTATATATAGTACAATGCCTGTGCCTATTCTCTCATCTATTGCCTGCTATTAGTATAGATACACATTAAAAGGAGGGTAGCCTTCGCTTTGATCCTGACCGGCAGGGGGAGTCGTATGGCTACCGCGTATATTCTCCTGCGTAAACCTGGATTGTGAAATGAGGAAATGACTGGATGCGTTTAACCTGAAGACGCGATATAGTAATCTAGTGAAGAAGCATTAGCCTAACGATTAACAAGTCCTTGACGGCAAACCTACTGAAGTTGTATCGAACAGGGTTTGCGGTAAAGGTGTAGTCGGGAATCGTCACCGACGCAACACTTTGTCCGTTTCGACCCTGGCGAGAACGCACATTTGGATGAGCATCCTGACGTATGATGAGATACCGCTGTTGACTTACGACGAGGACCTCGACTCCCGAGCCGACCTCCAAAGGCGCTTCGAATCGGTTCACACCTGCCACTCCGTTGAACGTTGTCGTCTCGCTCTTCGTCTTGAGGTAGACCACGGCCGGTGCAGTAAGGTGTACCTGAGCGTAGAAGTTGTCCTGGGTCTGAAGGGGGGCACCGTCAGTTCCGGCCTTGTCGTGACCTTCCTCACATCCAACGTACCCTATCCCTTCCAGTGGGAGCTCCAATATTGTCACCTGAAGCACCGGCGGCTGCCGGATGCGGTCGCGCCATCACGAACACTTGATCGGTGGTAATCTTGGGGTATGCACCTGTCTTCCAGGCAGTCGCATAATATTTAACGAGGGGCAGGATATCGGTGTGCGGGACTACGGTGCAACACGATCAGTATGTTAAAACGGTATTCTGAGCGTAAACTTACTGCCAGTGGTGTATAACCTGCTCTCCGGGGGCTGATCACCGGCAATATCACCAATGTAATGGGCTTCTCCATACTTGATGGGCCATGCAAAGATTAGAACCTTGATGATGCATTGCTCAATTGCACTTACATCGTTCCAGCTGATGATCTCGATCTGATCCAGTTGGTTACGTATACAGAGCAATTGTTCCAGCTTTTGCGACATCATGAAGTCATCCGAGCGGTAGAGCCAGTTCTGGAAAATCCCTAGGTCAGATTCGCACGAAACAGCGAGCATGACCCGCATGCTTACCTTCCAGCTGAAGTGAGTGAAGAAGATAGGCGACACTGCTGCGACCAGGCGGCGGGCTGACCCAAGCGCTGACATGGCCGCTTTGTCAGCCGTCAGATCGATATCGCCGGTAGACTTGGGCCATCCTGCATCCCAGTTGACGAAGCCGTCCATGTCGTACCCGCCGAACCTTGAAGGGTCTTCCGTCCAAGCGGGGATAAAGTAGGTCTGAAGCGGGCCGGATGAGTCGAAGCTTACACTGTAACTCCTAAGGACATACCGAGTTCCGGTGACCACCCATAGCAAGTTGCCATCCGGCATTCATACTACTCTGCCCGAATCTGCAGTTTTGTCCAGCGAATGAGGAGAGGAGCGCCTTACCGCCGTAACGCGCAGCAGCTGAGTGATTCGAGTAGGTTGAGATGTAGTTTTGGATTAAGCCCAGGTTGTTGGCGGAAACACATTCGATGACATCCATGTCGGGACTCAGGAAGAGCTGTGAAGCTTCAGTCAGAAGGGGAGCCGAAGTAGACATCCGACACCGACTCACCTTAAACGACGATCCGAGTTCTGCGGCCACAGCATATGCATCGGCGATCCGAGCGGGCTGCCAGTAATCCAAGCCAAAGTTGAGAGCAAAGCCATCACTGAGACATCGCGGGGTCAGCGAGAAGTTCCTGGACAGTCTCGATACGAGGACACCCACATTCCGTTGGCCTGCGCCAATTGGATATCCCGACGCCAATCGTCCTTGGTGTACGGGTACGTATTCCCGACAATGTGGCTATGACGCACGATCGATCAGCTTCAGTCAGCTTCGCCACCGTTAAAGCCTTGTCCAACTCACTGTGCCCAAACCTTCTTCTCCCGGGTGTCCTTAGCGATACAAGTTGACCCAACGGTGGCGGTCGGACTGGGCGCAACTGATGTTGTCGAGGATGGCTTGACTGTCGTTGATGCTTTCGTCGTCGTGGGTGCGGCGGTCGTGGGCTTCACGGAAGTCGATATGGGAGTCGCAGGCAATTTCCACACGTTCAACTTCCATGAATTACCGCAAAGCAGCTTCGCATCTCCAGCACACGCCATGGAGCAGTCCGAGTCCGAAGTTTTGGCGCTTGCCGCTGGGGCTGTGTCTGAACACCAACATTCTCGTCCGTAGGAAACGCCTACGAAGCACAATCACCGGGTAAGCGAGATTACGTCTCGTGGCGCACACGTCGGTACTGACCTGCATAGTCGTATCCTTTGCCTTGACATGTCGACTGGCACAGTGAAGGCGTCATGCTCCCCGAGGACAGGGCCGAGTACGACATGAGACGGTTGCTCCCGTTGTCTTGGTAACAACCCAGAGCGACCAATCCAGTGGAAGCGGGAGCGCTCGTTGTCGGAGACGGCGCCTTGGTCGTGGTACTGGGTGCGACTGAAGTCGTTGAAGGCGACGGTGCCGCCACAGGGGTATCGTTGATAGCGTACACGTACGTCCGCCACGCTCCGCCACAAGTCGCTGTTGATCCTGCGCACTTTTGCGCACAGTCAGTGTTTGCTGTCTTTGCGGTCGCGTCTGGAGCTGCTGAACCGCAGTAGCATTCGGAGCCGTACGAGACACCTAGACACGACGGAGAGACGGGTCAAATAGTTGATATCGCATCGTCCATTATACTGACCTGCGAAGGAATAGCCTTTGCTCATACAAGTAGACTGGCAGAGCAGCGGCGTCATGCTCGATGACTTGTACGAGTAGTCGGGCAGGATTCGAGGGGTGGAGTCCTTATAGCACCCAAGCGGGCTAACCACGCTGGAGACCGAGGTGTAGAGACTCGATTTGTAGCCATTTCCACATTGTTCGTCGCTTGCTCCGGCACAGGGCATGGTGCAGCCGGTGGTGGAAGCTCCTGTTCCGGCGGCTGTATCATAGGAGAGAGGTGTCAGAGTCTGGGGAGGATCATGGAACCGAAGACATACACATGGCGTTTCCGCAATAACATTGCCTTCCGTACTGCAGTCCGGCTAGTTTCTGAAGCACAACACTGATTGTTAGCTTCTCCCAAATCAGGCAAACGATTCTGGTACTCACAAAGCCCTTCGACTGACACGTCGTGATGCACAAATTGACCGTCATCGTCGAGCTATCGAACGTGTAACCTTGCAAACCTCTTGGGTTGCCGGAATCGGAGACGCAGTCGGTGTATGCCCAGCCATTGGGGATTGTAGTTGCACGGGAATGAAGTCTCGCGGGTCGTTGCCGGGGTGCTGTCCAATTTCGAGGGATTGCTTGAACCTGCTGGAGCACGAGGAGGATGAAGGAGAGTATCACGGGGAGGGTGATGTGACGGGTCATCCTGCTTGTTATTGTGAGATGAAATGCGTCGGAGAGGTTGAAGTTCGAAAGATTTTAGCCTGCTGAAAGACCTGCTTTCTACGGCTGTCGGTGACGGAGGGTACTTGACTGATATAGCCAAAGAAGGAGTGTGTGATGGTCTACTAGCTCAAATGTAATAAAGCATGGCTCTTGACAACAGGGAAAGTACTTATCGCAACGACACATCTTGCCTATCAACGTTCGCCACCAGTCGTGCAGCCCAAGTCCCGGAATCCTGACCGCGACTTGTCGAAATGTTTGGATACCGGAACAACTTCAGGCACGAACAACGCCATGTCTCAGCCTCATTTCGCATCAATTGAAAGTCTATACCCAACGATCGACTTTGTTTACATCTTCTCATGCTGACATCGCGCTTCGGTGCGGGAACAGATATCCGCCAATCTCCATCGGCACATGAAAAGCCAGATTCGTAGTAATTAGCCTGCGCCGATGGCTTCGAGGGCGCCGATGGCGTCGCAGCCTCCGAGCCAATCAGATCGCTGATTCCGGGAAACGCGTCTCGCATTTTGTCTTTCGTCGAGAGGTGTGACGGCGTCAGCAGGAAGGCTGCAGGAAGCGGAATAAAGGCTGCTGAGTAGACTTTTCGTTGGTGCAGATTACTGCTCATGATCAGCTTCATGCCTTCATCGTCGTTCCGAGTCAACCGCAATCCTCCGTCATAATCAGCAGGTCGAGGGCCAGTGCCGCTGACCGAGGTGTCGGAGCGACAGATTGGGCAGGTGATGCGGCAAAGGCGAACAGGCGGATGATCTATCAATATTTTGCGCATAGACCTGAGGCGATATATCGTCGAATATGCGCTTCTGGGGCATCGGGCGCGCTTGCTGATGCCACGCAGCTTCCAGGAGGTGTGAGGTATAGGGCCAGTGTCGGTCGTAATGATACTGCGCGAAAGGCAAGCCGTACTCGCCGTACGCGCCGTACGGATGCCATATGCATATACCAGGTATGTATATATATCTCAGAAAAATTCTCCAAATCCGTTCTTCCGGCGAGACAAAGTCGCAAAGAAGGTCTAAATCGCCAGTCGGGACTGTCAAACGTAGTGTAAAGGCTTCCGTTTAGATTAAATTCAGTCTAGCTATGGTTAGACGCTCGCGCTCGACAGAGCCTTGAGCCTTTTGTCTAGCTCTGTCTAGCTCTGAAAATGGTGTGCGCGGTTTCTACAGCGGCCGATATAGACCGAAAGTGGTGTGCGCTTGTGTGCGACCAGGGTTTGGGGTGTGAGGGTAACGTTTACCTTTTTGTTTACATCTTCTCATAGGACCCCAGACACTCCCGGGGTGCACCGGCTAGACACCGACCGGATTCTTTCAGGATTTGAGCGTCTCCCGTCCGCCAATCGGTCCAGGCAAATTTTCGGCGGCCGCCCTACTGTCGACGGGCCACCGCGCGCGTGACGGTGAGATGATGCAGGCTCAGGGAATCATCCGCACTCACCAAGCAGCAACCAAAGTCGTACAAGCTTGCATCTTGGAGCGTGGCATGAAGCTCGCGCTTTGACGACTTGACGTCTGACGCATTTTCATCCCCTTCGCTCATCACGCTCACAACAAACCTGCCTTCAAGCCGAGACCAGTCCGGTGGTGCGCCTTTAACAATGTCCTCCTTTTCCGCCGATGGGGAACATTCCGCCTCGACCTGGACAGAAACAGCTAGATCGGAACCCTTACCGGTATCAACCAACCTCAACGACTCAAAAAACGGAAAACACGCAGACATGGACGCCGGTATCGGTCACGCCGAAGGCGGAGATCCAAGGGCCAAGAGCTCATCTCCCCTCTCGCAATACGACGAAGATGCCAAAGATCAGCAGGAAGAAGACGACGACGATGATGCAGATATGGACATCGAAATGGAGATCGATGAGGATGACGAGATTCCCGCTGACCAGATATCGGAATCAACCGTTCAGCCTCGGGCCACGCCATCAAAGAAATCTAGCAACCCCTCCGGAGCACCGGATCAAGAAGACGATAATGAAGGGTTGGAAGACCCGGACGAGGACGATGAACGCCAGAGTTCCGTCACCAGTTCGACAATCCCCCTGACTTCACTCGACGACAGCCCTAACAACCGACGCCGATTGGGGCAAGGACATCCTGCTGTCCC
This sequence comes from Naganishia albida, assembly GCA_001599735.1. Classification (NCBI taxonomy): domain Eukaryota; kingdom Fungi; phylum Basidiomycota; class Tremellomycetes; order Filobasidiales; family Filobasidiaceae; genus Naganishia; species Naganishia albida. Next base: position 350,846 of record BCHV01000017.1, on the reverse strand, counting down.
GCATAGTGTGGTTCCAGCGACACTAGGGGTCTCAAGTTCTACCTCTCACCCGACCAAGTCTGACATTATTGACACCGCCCCCGCCGAAAGCAGTACCCTGCCGTCGTTCGTCGGAGCGACCCGAACATATTACCCGGAAGATATACAGGGCGACTCCGATCTGACGGACGAGCTTAGCGATGACAGCGGTAGTGCGGGTGGCCTGGAGGATGAGGATGAGGATGAGGAAGACGAGGACATGGAAGAGGCCGAAGACAAAGCAAATGTGCAAAAGGCGTAAGTCTGCGGTCATTGGCATCGCCATCGAACCTCTTAGCTTTTGCTGATCTGTTATTCTGTATCCCCCACCATCGTGTCAACGATACCAGAAATCGAGCAATTTCAGCATCCCCCTCATTATCGCCGAGATCGTCGGTCCTCTCCCTTTCGCCCGAACGAGATGAAGTCTCCGGTCCTAACGGCGTCAGTTCGAATGGTGATCTGAAACCTACCGATAGCGGAAAGGTCCCGAAAATGAACGGAGATCCGACGCTTTCTCCGAGCAAAACACTCAAGTTGACGCTCAAGGTTACAAAATCGCCTACCAATCTTGCTGATCGTGCCGAAGCAGCTGACACAGAGCATGGGGAAGATAACGGGGCGGATCAGTCGGTCTTCATGAAATCGCCTCCGACGTCAACCAATGCAGCGATCCCGACGCCATCGCACCACCGTAAACCTAGCATCTTCGGTACGGGAACCGTGGAGGAAGACGAACAACAGGATGACGAAGATCCCGAAGATGGAGAATTGTCTGATGCTGAGGATGATGCAGCGGAAAAGGACGATGCGGCCAACGAAGCAGGCGAAGGCGCGCCGACCAATGAGGACAAAGTTGAGGATTCAGAAGCTGAAGACGTCGATGTTACTGGTACGACCGCCGCATTCCGCCTACGGGTGCGAACTGACTCAGCATAATTTTCCCTCTACTATAGCTTCACAACCGACAAAGGCATCGGGAAAGCCTACCACTGCATCTGGGAAACCCTCTAGCCAGACAACCAATTCATCGGCTACTCCCGCAGCTGTGCCCTCGGAGCGAGCCCCATCCACCCTTTCTTCGGCGCCTTCTCAGCCCACCTTGGAGGCTTTAGCGGCATTGTTGAAGATCGAAATCAAATTCGCGGCCTTGCGAGATCAGCTCTATATCGAACGCATGAACGAGATTACGAAGGAGGAAGAAATGGTGATAAATGGTGCCTTTGGACCGGGACTTCGAGCCTTGACCCGTCACTAACGATGCATTTTGTCTTGTTTCATAGGCACCCATAGCTCTTTGGTGTACTTGCACAACATCCTGACAGCAAGACACGATAACCTCTTGCGTTTGGCCGACCTGCGCATGAAACAGATAGAAACGGAAGCAGAATTGGTGCGCGACTGGGACAAGAAAACCTGTCTGGCTTGGTGGGACGTAAGTACCGGTAGCTGCCGATGCATCCACCTTGCGCTGATCCTCTTTCGTAAACAGGATTCAAAAGATCAGTTGATCAAACATGAGTACGAGAATAATGCTCGGAAAAGGAGAAAGATTGAGAAGGATAAGCATGACTTTGATATGCCAAAGCCGAGTAAGCTAGCATCCTTCTTCGTTATGGGCTGATCTGACAACACTTTGGCCGCTTTCCCAGTTCCCAAGCCTCTGCCTTCCAAGAATGTTACACCCCAGGACAGGCAAGCCAGGGCCTTTGACTGGAATGCTGGACCCTCCATCACTCCTCTGACTACGGATGACGTCTCTAACGATCTCTTGGCGATGGGCGTAAGTCCCCTTAGATGTCCGCATTATCGAGCTATCACTGATGCCAAATCCTTTCAGATTGGAGTTCGACCTACCTATCGTAGTACTGCCAATCCGCCGGTTCTTGCCGGGATGATGTCTCAGCCGGTGGCCCTACCGCCATACGGGCGGAATCAACAGGTGGGCGTCGTTTCCGGAGCCGGTGGGAGGATGCCATACGCCGGAGACGAAGTTGTCATGACCGACTTGGCGCCCAGTACCAGCTTTGCCGATCCGAATCAGCATAGGCAGCCGAGCGGTCATCACCACCACCATATCCACCATCACCACCACCATCATCCTTTACACAGGCCTCAAGCATCCCGACAGCATCCGCAGTATTCAAATGCGGTTCCCATTATGGATCAAACGATATACGGTCAGGCTCAAGCAAGAAGAGAAGGCCGTCAGGTACCGACAACTCTGGATCCATTCGAGTCAGGGAGACGCAGAGAACGAGCGAACGAGGAGGCACTCGCCGCATTGAACGGTACGGGTGCTGCCAACCGAGGGGACAAGCACCGTCGTCATGTGCCGGATATCCCCGAATTTCAGCCCGTTGATGGACCCGTAGTCAAAAAGCGCAAAACTGCGGAAACTTATCACAGCTCTACGAACGGGCAACAGCCAAGAAGTCTAATGGACGTCAAAGTCGACGGCGCCGACGGAAACATCGACCCGCGACTTGGCTCAACATCGGCGTCGGGCTCGCTCGTTCACCATCGCTCTGTTTCACCGCAGAACCAAAAGCGGGACGCTACGACGAATCCCTTGACGTCTGGCAGTGCATCTTCCATGATGCCGCCCCCTAGCATGACCCACTCTTCCGTCTCAGGGTTCTCGTCTGCGCCTGTAACTGGACGAACGGGAGATACCGGTAACCACCTGATGGGCTCCGCGAGCCTCTCCGCTGGACCGCAACAACCGCCTCAAGCAGGACATTTGTCGTCCGCGTCGGCATCTGCGCCGTCAGGCCATCAGCAACAACCCGCTTCCTCCTCGTGGGGCTATCGGTTCCCTACAGGAGCCACACCAGGCCTGCCCTCGACCGAGAATCGGAATCGGTATCTAGCCGGTATGGCGGCTGCGAGGAACTAAAAGCCAAACCTGCATCGTTTTCATTCATAGTACATCCGTATCTCATGACATTGTAGATCTAGATAGGCGTCGGAAGGCAACTCAGCAAATTCAGGGTCGTTGGAGATATCCAGTTTACCTGTCGTAAAGTCATATAGTCAAATGTGCTTGCTACACGCCTGTGCATTATTCATCGTGTGCGAGATTAGAAAGTGTGGATTTCGTTGGACCGCTATCTGTTCCTGGCGCTGTCCCGCGATGCATGACTTGGCCGTCATGCAATGATCTCTAATCAGTACGCCTGCACATCTAGCTGTAGGGTGTAAGCCTGTATGCTGGGCTCACAGCGCCGGCGGGGATTGATGCCGCTGTCTCGCTCGTCCGTATTTCTGTCGATGCTGGACTATCTTCCTCAGGTCATTGGTATATCTGCTCTCCGACTGCTTATGCTTCGCTCCATCTTGCTAGAAAGCTGACTATAAGGACTGGCCAAAGTCAGCTTCAAAGTCCCATTGGATCGAAGCGATTTGACGTTTTACCTTTTCTGCCATTTCCGGCGTGCTCCGGGTTTTGTGGTAATCTGATAAATAATTCCCTGGCCGAGCGAGTCACCCAGGCACAGCGAGAAAGCTGATTGATGAGCAAGTGGCATTACCTAAGCTGAAGAAAGGGCTATCGATTTTGATGATGATGGTGATGTGATGGCGACCTCTCAGGCCGAAGAGCATGTATGTAGTGGACGAGCAACCCCGACGACGGTATGCAGCAGTCTAGACAGACCTGTGTGAGCACTTTAGCGACTGAAGCAACCCGCGCAATCCCGTATTCTTCGTCTCTTCCCGCCGGCACTTCTATTTCGGAACCGGATCCGTCACCTGCTTCGGTTCAGCCAGAGTGATAAAGCGAAAGAAAGACTTGCCGTATCTTGAACGATCCAGTGAGTTATCTTTTACAATCCCAAGGACCACTCCTTTGATGCGAACGCTCACCACCTCCTTGTGACCGGATAGGATCTTCTTGACGTGTACGTTGCCGCGACGGTCCGGAAACTCGACAAATTCAGGCATTCATCGCGGCGAATAATTCAGCCCATATCACATTCAACATCATGTCGACCTTTACGGAGCACGGCGGACCAGCAACAACCTTCCGCTCCTTTCTCGACTCTCTACCCCTACCCGCGAGCTTCCGCAAAAGCCCTCTCCTAGGCAAAAGCAGAAGACGCGCAAGTGTCGGTCGCCACGGAACGCCCGGCTCATTGTTATCGAAGGGCAACGCACTTGACACGGGACGATTCGACGATCTTGTCGATGATGAGGAAGGCGTGGGGCTTGTAGATGGAGACGAATCAGACAATGACGAGTTGAAGGGGGCCACGGTGCTCCGTAGAAAGTCGGCATTCGGGGAAGAAGATGGCAATGTGAGGCGTGTGGAATTGCGCATAGGTGGCATGACCGTAAGTCCTCGTGCAAACTCCCAACGCCTATTCTCTGATGTGGCTGATCCCCGTCCGCATTCGTAGTGTGGTGCCTGTGTCGCCTCTATCGAATCACTCCTCAGAACGCAACCTGGAATCGTATCCGTTCAAGTGTCGCTCCTTGCGGAACGAGGAATCGTCGAGTACGACGAATCCATCGAGGAGCCAGCATGGACGCCAGAGAAAATTGCAGAGGAGATTGAGGATTGTGGGTTCGAAGCACAAGTGGTGGAAAAGAGTTTGGTGACAGATGTGCAGATGAGCGTGTTCGGGTGAGTAGACGTCGAGAACTTATTCTTCGAGCTGCGAGGCTGAAGAATCTCCCTGGAACCAGCCTCGCTGACGTCAATCAGGCAAAAGACGTGTCAGACTACCTCGTGGATTTGGCTGGAGTCAATTCGCTGGTGTTTGCGGCACCGTTCGACACCATCGAACTTACCCACTCCCCAACATTAATTCCGCTCCGGCAAATCGTCGATTCACTGGCAGAAAAGTTTCCCAATCTGTCCGTCTTGCCGACATTGCAATCGGCCAATAATGCGCAACTCGCCTCGCTGCAGAAACTGTCCGAGATCGCATCGTGGCGAAACACGTTCTGGTCGTGCTTCATGTTCGCGGTTCCGGTCTTCATCGTCAGCATGGCAGCCATGTGGTTACCGCACTGGTTGATGGGCTGGACGATGTTCATGATTATCAGGGGGATATATTTGGGAGACGTGGTGGCTCTAGCTCTGACGATTCCAGTTCAGTGTTTCTTGGCTCGCAGGTTCTACATTTCCGCGTGGAAGAGCTTGAAGCACGGGTCGGCAACTATGGACGTCCTCGTGGTCATGGGCACTTCTTCCGCCTTTAGCTATTCAGTCTTTTCAATGATGACAGCGCCGTTTTCGGAAGACGAAAACTTCCGGCCTCAAACGTTCTTCGACACCTCGACAATGCTCTTCATGTTCATATCGCTGGGTCGATACATGGAAAATCTAGCAAAGGGGAAAACAAGTGCCGCCTTGACCGATCTAATGTCGCTTACGCCATCGTCAGCAACAATCTTTGTCGATCCGGAAACTGCGTTTGCCGGAGAGTCGGAGGGCAAGACTCGAAAGATCCCGACAGAGCTGGTAGAGGTCGGAGATGCGGTGCTACTCGTTCCCGGCGAGAAGATCCCCGCGGACGGCGAAGTCATCTCTGGCTCCAGCTCGGTGGACGAAAGCATGGTCACCGGTGAGGCCATTCCGGTACTGAAAAAGTTGGGCGATGCGGTTATCGGTGGTACGGTCAACGGTCTGGGCACAATGAATATCAAGGTCACTCGAGCAGGACAGGATACCGCCCTCGCCCAGATTGTCAAACTCGTCGACGATGCGCAAACTTCGAAAGCGCCTATCCAGGCGTTTGCAGACCGGGTGGCGGGAATATTCGTGCCGATCGTCATGTCGCTATCGCTTCTTACTTTCTTTGCCTGGTTCGTCCTTTCGCATTCGCTCAACAATCTGCCCGATATCTTTACCGTCCCTGGAGCGACCAAACTATCGGTCTGCTTGAAGCTTTGCATCTCGGTCATCGTCGTCGCTTGCCCCTGCGCTCTCGGTCTCAGCACCCCTACAGCGGTCATGGTCGGCACCGGCGTTGGAGCCAGAAACGGTATCCTGATCAAGGGCGGAAAAGCTTTGGAGGCGTGCAAGGATGTGCGTCTCGTGGTACTCGACAAAACCGGCACCATTACAGACGGCAAGATGTCAGTCGTTTCCGTCGGATGGGTACCTGCTCCGAGTAGTGCATCAACCGTTTACCAGCCACCATCTCTGGAAGACGAGATCGACATTCCTGCCACTCTCTCGTTGACCTCGGCAGATTCGAAGACGCAACGGTACATTGCCTTGTCGTATCTTGCTCTCGCAGAAGCACGATCCGAGCACCCGCTCGCTTTGGCTGTTGCCGTCTACGCACGTCAGGTTCTGCTCAATGCTGGCCTACCAGCTCCGGAAGGCGAGATTGTCGATTTCTCGAGCGTACCTGGACAAGGCATCGAAGCGACTGCTCAGTTGGCGAACGGCCGTGGTACAGCACGCATTCGAATCGGCAAAAAGGACTATGTGGTCAACGGCGCGCTGGATAAAGGATATCATTTCCCGGCAGTACTCGAGTCATTCGAAGATCATCAAGCGAATCAAGCTCGAACTGTCATCTTTGCATCTATCATGCCATCGACAAACGATCGCTTTGCCGTTCCGATACCTATCGTCGCCCTTGCTCTGATGGACGCACCGAAGCTTTCGTCTGTCAGGGCCATTGAATCGCTGAAAATGATGGGCATCAAGATCACTATGCTTACCGGGGATGCAATGGCCACAGCCAAAGCTATGGCCAGACAAGTTGGCATTGACGAAGATGACGTTTATGCCGGAGTCAGCCCCAAGGGCAAAGCCAAGATCGTCAGCGACTTGATGGAGGCCGAAGGGGGAGGAGTCGCAATGGTACGCTTGAACTGATCCCCGCAAGATCTGAAAGCTGACACGACTGTTCAGGTTGGCGACGGTATCAACGATTCACCGGCATTGGTAGCGTCATCCCTTGGCGTGGCCCTTTCTTCCGGTACATCTGTCGCCATCGAAGCAGCAGACATCGTCTTGATGCGATCCGACCTGCTTGACGTCGTGGCCGCGCTCGACCTCGGCCGAACAATCTTCAGTAAAATCAAGGCCAACCTCGTCTGGGCATGTTTTTACAACATCCTGATGATACCGCTTGCCATGGGCTTCTTCTTACCCTGGGGCTGGCACCTGCACCCTATGATGGCCGGTCTTGCTATGGCCTTCTCCAGTGTCTCTGTCGTCGCATCATCACTGACGTTGCGGGTGAGTTCGTTTAGCTTCCGGTGTCCACCGTGGGCTTACTGACACAATCTTATCTCCGACAGTGGTGGAGAAGACCGGCAGGAGCGACGATGCCCGGAGAGCCTGTAGAGACCAGTGGCTTACTGCTGGGTTTGCGCGACTTGCTAGACGACTTGAAGGAGCGCTCCATCTTCTTGGCCGAGAACAGACGACAGCGCAGCAACGCCCGGATTCAGTTCAAGGACGTGTTCCGGGCGGTGCATAACCGTGTACGGGGGCGCAAGTTTTCTATATCAGCTGGAGCATATGACCCACGCCCGAGTACGCAGGATTACGAGGTGATACCCATCGATCAGATCGAGAGATCGGATTCTAGGCTGGATAATGGTAATATTGTATAATCGGCGGCTCATGCTGGACATGTAAAGCCTCCCTGTATGAAAAGAGGTGTATCGTTATGCTGTATCAAACACCGGTGTACAAGTGATATAATTGTTAATACATGCTGGAGGCGATTCAAGAGGGTCGAGACCGGGATGCTGGAAGCAAGGCTTGGGTGCATGGGTTGCGTTCTCCCCAAACAGCCGTCCAGAAGCTACATGATGCTGCTATAGCGCGTGCGCTCACCCCCTCCCTGCTCTACGGTCTTGTCTTCTCTGTTCCAGCTATAACTCCTGTGGTCAGCGGTCTTTGCGCGAGGAGACAGACTAACAGGACTCACCCATGAAGATTTGCAGTCCTTGTAGACCTGGAAAAAGTCCAGGCACTGGGAAGGCACAACGTCATCAGCCGGGGATCCAATGAACGTCGTCTGTTCACTCACCTCGTCTCGGTTATAATGCGTACGTTCCATGCAGTTCTGAGAAGCCTTGGCTGCCGCTTCACAGGGGTCCATAAACTTGCTCGCTTGCTGTTGCCGGTCCTGCGGGGGATATTGGATAGAAGTCAGTTATATACTTCCGACAGAGACTCGCCACACGCCTTACCTTGAAGGTGTTTCTCCAGTCTGCCGGCTTGGATAGCTCGGCTGACGGTGGTGGCGGCAGTCGCTCCGCGGGTGTTGGATCGGTGTTGGGAGGTACGCGGGACGCCATTTCAGGGGATTCAAAGCTCGCTTGCTCGTTGTCGATCTGTCAGCGAAGGGTCAGGGGTCGTGGGGTCCGCGACGCCATGCGCTCTGTGGTCACAGGTGCAATGACAGCTGCAAGATTAGAGGGTCGAGACGAGGACGTCGACGGAAGCTGCTCCGAACGATATTCGTGCACCGGCGATCGACGACACAAACTTAGCGCCGCTCTCGCGTCTCGGATTCACCTCGGATCCAGCTTCGTTCCACACCCGTGCTATCCATGTCTTCGAAGCGAGTCTATCGCAAACACTCATCGATGTCCCGGCTCCTCGTGCTGGATATGTACACACATATGCGAAAGAATAATCACCGGGAATGTCCTGTTACATGGTATGGCCTCCTATGGCTACCTCGGCTCATCAATCCGCCATTGCTTCACCGTCGAGATCCTCTTCATCCGCACCGCCCATCGCTTCACCATCAATATCGTCATCCATTTCCATCGCTTCGCCATCAAGATCCTCATCGAACGTTGTGGTAAGCTGCGGAACGGGCGCAGCCACAGGTGCTGCAAATGCGTCTATAGGAACGAACGCCTTTTTGAAACCGCCAGACTTGAATTTGGAGGGCAAGACAGGAGCAGATTCCTGGGTAGTACCGTTCTCGTTGGCCTCTGCCGTTGCCTGGGCTGCGGATTCTGTTGGATCCGAAGACGCGCCGTTCAGGATTGCGCGCATCTTCTCGGTAATCTCTGGCGTGAACACGATCCTGGGAGCGGTGTGAAAATTAGCGCGTTGTCAGACGGCTGAAAGGATTCGGCTTACCAATTCTCCCAGATCTCAATGACGAAGACCACCTGACTCTTGAACGACTCTGCAGATAGTCGGCCGGCGTAGGCGACGAGACTGCGGTGCAAGTCTGCCAAGTGTTCCATCACGGCCGGGAGTCTGGTCTCCAGGGCGTGTCGATACTTCCAGACGTTTGGGAGGGGAGATGCCTTGAGAGGAGTTTTGCGTCAGAGGGACAGGCGAGGCGCAGGGAGCGAGCTTACAGAGTTGTGCAGAATGTCGGATATCAGATGCAGTCGAGCCAATTTTCTGGGTACCGGTGTAGCTTCTAGCACGAGACTCTGGCAGATAATGTCGCAGACCTGGCACACAGGTCAGGCATATCAGTCTCCGAGGTATTTGCGTACGAGCGGCAAGCTCACCTCGTCTGCAGCATCAGCATGCACCATCGCAAACTCCATCAGGCGCGCAATCTCCTCCCTATTCCCCGTCATGGCACGCAGGCCGCTCTCGAACCGCTTGCGTGCAATCTTGCCGAGAGCGCCCTTGCGGGTGCGTTCGTTTTCCGAGTCTTCCGCCGAGTCGGAGGAGTATAGTTCGGCTTTGCCCTGGGCGATGGGGTCAGTCGGTGTTGCGATCAGAGGGATTCGCGCGCGACCTACTTCGTCGGTAAATGCATCTGGAGGTGGTGAAGGGAGGCGGTACCGCGGGTTCAGACAGAGCTGATAGAAATGATACTCTGGCAACTACGAATCTGAGGCATCAGCCCCATCCGCCATCTTGACAGGCGGCAACCACGCGGCTCACATCCACGTTCCGCAAGAACGCAAACTTTTCATTCTTCCCTTCCCGCTCGCGCAAGACATCCTCAAACTCCTTGCCATGGCTCTTGACCTTTTCCGCGACGGCCGCCACAAACTTTTCCGTGTCCCGGCCGATGGCGCGGAGCATCTTGTCGAGGATGAGCTCGTGTCGGGATTTCTTGCGCGGCGGCGGCGGCGAGCGGGAGCGAGAGGAGGACGACCATGAGTCGGAGGAGCTTGCGCTGCGTGAGGTGCGGCGGGATCGGGTGTGGTGGTGGTGGTCCCTGCGTGATGGCGGGGTACGTGATTGTGATCGTCTCCGTTTCGGGGACCTCTCCCTTTCATCCCTCGACGTCGGCAACACTGGCGCCGAAGAACCCATCAGCCGCCGAGGCCCGCTCCGGGGCGATTCTCCACATCGGGGGCAGACTTACCATACAAAGGCCTGGCCGGGATCCTGATCATCTTTGACCACCCGACCCGAATCGCACACCCGCCCCACTCGAGCCCGTCGAGTTCCTTGACGGCGACTTCGGCGTCCTTGCGCTGCATGTACGCCACAAAGCCGGATAACCCGGCCTTTGGCCGACGGGCGCCGTTCGGCCCGATCAGAAGCTCTTCGTCCCCTCGCGCTGTTGCGTCGCACGGAAAAGCGCCATGTTGTGAGCGAGTTACGGCGTGCGACGGGGGGAAAGGGGGACTCACGCCACATGATCTTGACGGCGGCGACGGGACCATACTTTGCAAAGAACATGCCGAGACTCTCCTCTGAGATCGCCATCGGAAGATTTGACTGCCACCGCGCGTGTGAGCGAGACGTCAACCTGCACCTTTGTGGGTCACTCACGACGTATAAATTACTCGTCTACCAACAGAGCGTCAGCCATCACCTTCGATCCCTACACGGACAATGAAAAGACCCACCTCTGGATCCCCCAGATCATGCGACCCCCGTGCCTTTTCCCACGCTACTCAATCAGACGAAAGTCAGACTACACTCGGCGATCTTTCTTTCCCACGGGTTCCCGGGAGGGGCTGAGGGGTGCGGGTGCGTTACGAACCGGCGAGGGCGGAGACGGAACTGCCTTCTTCTACTCCGAGGAAAGGTTTAATGAGTGTTCCGATCCGCCAGGGTGGGTGAGAAAGGCGCCGCGGCGGACGTACTCTTTGCGACTTTTCCAAACTTTTCTTCCCGATTCTGCTGTTCCCTATTCACACACACGCAACCACATCAGCCTAGCCATTCCCCTCTTTCGAAAGGGCACTGAGCGCACCGCTTGATCTCTTCCAAGAATGAATCCATCGCGCGCTTGCCCTTTGGTTTGGGCTTGTTCTGTTCCGGGGAGGGAGAGCGTCGTCGTGCCGCCAAGGACGCGTGCTAGATTGATTCCTGGATTCAGTAGACTCTTCCGCGTGTAGAAGAGGGATGCGAGACGGCACGGACCTTTGGTCCTGTTGGGATTTGTCGGGCGGGTTGATACACCGCCGTATCACCTATCCCACTGTCGTCAGCTTGCGCACCAAGGTCAGGGGAACTTGCTAGGAGGACGTACCGCCGGCACGAACGAACGCGCCCACGTTCATCCCTCGTGGCCCGCGTGGTGGTGGTTGCCCCGTGGCGGCAAGGCGTCCCCTCGACGAGGACGGGGCGGGATCCGGTTCGTCGCCGTTGAACGCTGCGTCGAATTCGGCGAACGCGATCGCTGCGGCCCTGCGAGCGGTGCGGCAGTCAGGTGAAAGAGATTGGAAGAGATGGGAAACGGGACGAGCGTACTTTTCCTCCTCGATCCGTTTCCGTTCCTCATTCTCCTTTTCGATTTCCTTCTTCGTTTTTTTCCTGACGCCGTGGGAAAAGGTCTCTTGCTTGAGTGCGTCGAGCAGGACGGGCGGTTTCTACCAATCGAGGTGTGAGTCGATGTGTCGGGAGAGGGAAAGAGGAGCGTACCTTTGGTGGCGGGAAGGAGCCGTCTTCGTCGTCGTCTGATCCTCCGCGGAATTTGGAGAGGTCGAGTCTGCGTGACATGGTGTTTGTGGTGGAAGGGGAGAGTGGATGACAAGAGTAGGCTCTCCGAGTATCAAGTATGTAGGGAGTCTCCAGGTGAGACACGGACATTGCTGTTTATTGTCCATCAAGATTGCCCCGCAGAGTCTCCCTAAGTGAGACACGGACATACTCCATTTAGCGTCCATCTCGACTGCCCCGCGTCGTCATTATCCCCTAACAGTATGCTTAGTATGCTTGATCGTCACCGAGCCCATCTCTTCACACAAACCATGTTGTAAGTCCCTCATGATCCCACACCACACTAACTCACTCCCACACAGCAACACCTCACGAACACGCACAACCTCCTTCCCCTCCCCATTCAACAACCTCTCCGCCTCGACGTACGACCCCTTGGCGGCGAGTACGTACATGGACCCGGAGCCGGACCCGTGGAGTGGCGCGCCAACGCCTGTGGAGAGAGTGGTTGCCGGCTTGGGTAACGGCGGGCCAGGGACGACGGGGAGCTTGATCGGTCAGTCTGCGTCGAGATGTAGTGCGTTCCCTGCTGATTCGCGTGGGGCGTAGCGGACAAGGATGTTCCGCCGCAATACAACAGTTATGTTGATGCACTCGACACTGATGGATCGGGGTATATCTCCCTCACTTCGGTACACAGACTACTATCATCTTCGGGATTATCCGCAACGACGGTCGAACGCGTGAGTCGGTCCTCGTCGGCAAGTCGAGCCGTCGTCTGATCGGATACATGCGCAGGTCATTAGCATGGTCGTCAACCCAGCGGAACCGAGCGTCTCGAAACAACAGGTCTACGTCGTGCTCGCCCTCGTCGGACTCGCACAAAACGGCCAAGGTGTGTCCTCGGTCTTCTTTCCCTTCATGCGACCCGATGACGAGCCCTTATCCCTCCCAGATCCAACCATCGAACGGCTCGCACAAACACTAACAGACCTCCCGATCCCACACCTCTCCGATCCGGATTCCCCTAGCCGCGGCGCACTGGCGTCACCGACGATAGAAACCTACTCCACCACGAAACGGACCCGTCCGACACGCGGGTACTCGACGACCTCGTCCAACGGTTTCGCGGGCTCACCATGGGGTACCCCCGGTGTCCCCGCCGTCGCCGGACCGGGAACGGCTTCTCGAGCAGGGTTATCACGTATGGGCTCCGCCATGATGGACGCTCCCTCGACAGCGTCCGCGCTCACGCGTGCCGACTCTGATGCACCGGTGAACGAGTACGCTCGGACCGTGCCCGAGGAAGGTGAAGACGCTTCTGCGCCCGAAGAAGGAGGAGGTGGTGGTGGTGGCGGGCTGAGTTCCGAGAATATGAAGGGCTGGTGGCGGGATTTGGAGAGTGTGCAGGTTAGCCTCTTGGCCGAGCGCGAGGGCTGGTTTTTGCAAAAGTACAAGGTGGAGAGTGACGTGAGTCGGCCGTTTTCGTTCGTTCGTTCGTTCGTTGCGTGGATTGTGTGCTAATGTCGAATAGAAACGGACGGGCGGGAGTGTGCATAGGCGGTATAGTGATTTCGTATGGTTGCTGGATTGCTTAACGCACCGCTACGTGAGTCTCCTTCCGGTCTCACCGCAAGCCCTGGCTGACCCCGCCCTCGGTGCGCGCGCAGCCCTTCCGACTGCTCCCTTCCCTCCCGCCAAAACGGATCGGCCCGGACCAGGCGTTCCTCGAACAAAGGCGCAAGGGCCTCAAGCGATTCATCAATTTCATCGCCAACCACCCGGTGCTCAAGGAAGACGGCGCGGTCAACGTCTTCCTGACCCAACCGGGGCCGTTTGAAGTGTGGCGGAAACGGAACAGGGTCAATCTCGACGAGGAATCGACGTTGAAGAAACTCGACAGGGCGGCCGAGATGCGGATCCCGTCCGACCTCGAGATGAAACTCGATCTCTTGCGCAGCTCGCTGCCTCACCTCGTCGAATCGTACGCCAAACTGGTCATGATTGCCGAAAAGGCCGTGAAACGTATGGAATCCGCCGCGGCGGATCAAGCGAGGATGGCAATGACGCTCGCGACGCTCAGCGAGAAACAACCGGCGAGTTGTTGGCGCTGTGCGGATGCCGCCCACAATGGCGCGTCGGGCGGCGGAGCAGGCACGGCGGCGCATGGCTTGGGTGGGAATGCGTGCGGATTGTGCAAGGGCGTGGCGCGGGGCTTGTCGGCCGTTGGGGATGCGTTTACGCGCGAGGCAGAGGATACGGATCGGAGGGTACGTTTTCTGGCCCGTTTGTCGCGGCGGCGTGTACAGTGATTGATATCGGGTACAGGCAAAGGATATGGCGGTGGGAAATATCGAAATGTTAAAGCAGGAACGGGACCTCTTTGTCGCGTTTTCCCAGCTCTTCCTTCGACATGACAGTAAGTGGCCCGTTGCGTTGCGTTGCGTTGCGTTGCGTTTTGCCATCGCCTGCATCAGCGTTCTGACACGCCCCTCCTCTCCCCTCGGGCAGAGCTCTCCAAGGACAGCGTTGACGCGCTCCGGAAACGGGTCGAGGTCAAGCAAAAGAAACTCGCGTCCGTCCGGCAGGGCAAGAAATCCAACTGGGAAGCCGAGCAGGAGAAACTCGTGACGGCGATCGAGCAGGACAACGTGACCGTGCAGTCTCTGCTCGACCGACGGGTGTTTATCCGGCACTGCATGTACCACGAGATGCTCGTCCTGCATTCGAGGCAGACGGGCCAGGTGACGTTGTTGGCGCGGCAGTGGGCCCGGGATCGTGAGGCGGCCGGCGAGCACGGGCAGAGGGCGTGGGCAGAGTTGGGAAGGCGGTTGAAGGATATGCCGGTGGACTAGGGGCGTGGGTGGGGATGGGTTGTATGTGACATGGGTACATGCTATGCTACACGCGTCTCCTCGGAATGCGGCGAGACCATTGGCTCGACATCTTCTTCATCGTCCATCACTGCCGGTTTCCCATACACCACCCGTTGACAAACGATCCCTACCTCGTCGGCATCATCATCAGCCGCGCGCGTTCCCCGTCCGACCAAAACGGCACTCACCCAGGTCCCAGGCGACGGTGACGACGGCCGCGATCCGAAACTGCCACGGACTGGCGCGGAGGAAAAAGTAGGCCGTCTTGAAGAGATCCCCGAGCAGCCAGAAGAGCACGGTCAGGTCGCTCAGGCCGGCGCACGTGCGGCGGCGGGCGTTGCTTATGAATTGCGGGATGGGCAGGGTGGATTCGATGCCGAGTGCGAGGTAGCCGAGTCTGCCACGGGGGAGCGTTAGCACGGCCTCGGTCGGACGATGTGCAGGGACCGTCGGCGGCGGCGCGCGGCTCACGTTTCGTAGTACCATCCCATTCGACCAAGCACGACCTGGAGTACGAGCAAGCCGACGATCAACCCGGCCAGAAACTCGAGGTAACTCCCTAACCTGTCCCACCGCCAGACCTTGTGCATCATGGCCCCTATTCCGGGACCGCCGGCGGAGCGGGGTCTAAAGTGCAGGCAGAGGGAAAGAAGGGCGAGTTGCGAGATGATCAAGAGGATGGATTGGTATAGGAGCGCTTTTGAGGCAGGGAGGCAAGGAAGGCGACTCAGCTGCGTCTGCGTGCTCTTGGATAAGGAAAGAGGGCGTACCGAGTTCAAAAGGGTGGCCGATGTAGAAGAAGCATCGGGTAATGTTTGCTATCAGGATCTATTACGGTGTAGCAAGGTTAGGCGTGATGGAACCGGAGAAGAGGCAGACGGGATGGACGTGCGATTCCACAGACGTCTGTTGCGGACGATCGAGGTCAGCCGCGGCCGTGGGGGGGAAACCGTTGAAAGACAGGCTTGCCGTGTGAAAAGCCCGATGAATCCCTGTACATCGGCTCAGCCTCGGAAATCCGGGACCGGGAGGAATGCGCACGCACCGTTTGTGCGATATCGTTCTCGCCTGATCTACATAGATCAACGGCGGCCTGGGGCGGGGGCGGGGGCGGGTGAGCGCGGTCGAGTATATCACGTGAGAGTTGCTCACCCGCAGGCCATGGCTATGGATGTCAGCGTCGCGAGGATGGACATTGGAAGGGGGGAGGTGAGGTGGAGGGAAGGGGGAAGGGGAAGGGACAAGGTGGAGGCAAGGGAGGAGGGATATCACCCTCTCACCCAAGGTAGTCCCAAGGTGCGCCCCGATTTAACCTCTTACTTGAACCTTGTGCCAACCACTCAACCTGTCCCTGTCCTGTCCCTGTCCATCTCCATCTCCATCTCCCCACCAACACCCCACCCCCACATGGCAAACTCGCGCTTCGAATACGTACGCACGTTTGAACGCGCAGACACCCTCCTCCCCGCGACCTACCTCGTCGTCCGGATAGACGGCCGAGCCTTCCACCGGTTCGCCGACGTGCATGCGTTCGTAAAGCCGAATGACAAGCGCGCGTTGGATCTCATGGACCGCGCGGCGGCGCGGGTCCTTGAGCAGGTGCCGGACGTCGTTCTTGGTTTCGGAGAGAGTGATGAATACAGGTGGCGTCTCTTTCACGAGGAGATTACATTCTGCGGGACTGCTGATGGACCGGTCGTAGCTTTCTCATACGGAAAGACGCGACGCTCTACAACCGTCGCGAAAGGTACGTCTCCCTCCCTCTCCCCCCCGGCCTCACGCAAACGCTCAACCCGGGATCCCCAGCAAGATAGTCACCCTCATCGTATCCTGCTTCACATCCGCCTACGTCTTCCACTGGGCCCACTACCTCCCGCACACGCCGCTCCAGTACCCGCCCACGTTTGACGGCCGGGTCGTGCAGTATCCCAACGAGGCCGTCGTCAGGGATTACTTTCGCTGGCGCGCCGTCGATAGTGAGTGGTCTTGCCCTTTTTTCGTGCAAGAGGGTGCGCGCTGATCTGGGGGACCAACCAGCGCATATTAATAACCTGTATAACACGACGTTTTGGGCACTGGTCATGCAGGGCGGGCAGACACCGACAGAAGCGAACGAGACGTTGTCCGTGAGTTCACCTCTGACGTAACAAGAGCGCTCGATTGACTCGGCGTTTGGGACGTGCAAGGGCACCGTATCGGGGGATAAGAATGAGATCCTGTTCAAGCGGTTCGGCATAAACTATGCGACGCTACCCGAGCAATTCCGAAGGGGGAGCACAGTCGTGCGGAAAGAGGTCGTCGCAACCGTACGTGCCTCACGAGGCTCGTTCTCGCCATTCAATGACAAACAACTAACGACCCTCTCCCAGACGGACGAGATCACCCCCGCCCCGGCCCCGGCCCCGGACGATCCCCGGGCGGCGAACAATCCCCTCTTCGGGCACAAGCAAAAGAAGAAACCGCGGCCCGCGCCGCCGTACGATGGCACGCAGGGCGAGATCGAGGTCTTGCATGTGGACATGGTCAAGGATGATTTCTGGCAGGCGAGGCCCTGGCTGTTGAAGTAGATTCGACAAGGTGGAGGTCCCCGATCGCGCGTTTGCGAGTTGTAAAGAGGTGTAGAACGGTGTGGATCGTTCGCTTGTTGGTCCGCTGTTGGTCCGCTTGTTGCGAGTGTATACCATTGACGCCCGGATGAGCATGAGCAGGCGCGCCGTCGGAATCCTGCTCAGATCCAGGTTGGCCCCGTCCAACCTCGCACCAAGTTTCAGCGGCCAACGGGAAACACCGCCGCCGCCGCCGCCGGCCCACGACGTGCCGCATCGCGCGTCGTCGCGGCAGCCGCTCCATACCACGAACCGGTCGTACGCCGCCCCCTCTGAACCGGAAGAAAAGATTGACGAAGCCGAGCTCGCGCGTCTCCTTGAGCAATTCGAGCCGCCTGAGACACCTCCTCCCGCCCGGGGGAAGGCCGATGAACCGACGACGCGCGGCGGGAAACAAAAGTCCAAGATCGAGGACTACGATGCCTGGCACGGGTGGGACGGGGAAAGCGATCGGCCGGCGCCTCCGCCCGGGTCATCGGGTGCTCAACGTTCCGCGGAAGATAGCGGTGCCGTCGTGGAGGGCAAGACGAGCGAGGTGGATCGGTACATACGGGATGTGTTGAGTGGTGTTGCGGAATCCAAGGCGGCGCGGGAGAGGGCAGGGGAGGAGGCCAAGGCGGCGCGGGAGAGGGCAGGGGAGGAGGTCAAGGCGGGCGACCGGCAGGTCGAGGAAGCGGCGGCGGCTGGGACATCGTCTGGAGGGCACGGCGTCAAGAGGGACGAGTTGGGGCACGTCAAGCCCGAAGGCAGCCATCGTGCCGAGTCGACCTTGCCGGATTCGTTCGAGGCGAATGTCAGTCCTGCCGGGCCGTCAGCCTCCGCTACTGTCCGAAAACAACCGTTCTCCAAGAACGACATGAGCCTCCTCGCGAAAAAGCTACAGAGCCGGCTCGACGACGAGATCCGGCGTCTCAAGATTCAAAAGGAAAGTGTCAAGCAGTCCCTCGCATTACGTGCAAAGGAATTCGGCAAGGACGCACAGGTGCAATTCGGGCTACTGGGCGGCAAAGTCAACGAAGTGACGGGTTACAACGAGATTGAACGGCTAAAGCAAGACGTCCGGGAACGCGGTGAGTACGTCGTCTTCGGGTGGATGTTCGCGCCCCACTCCGTTGCTAAAGACTCGTTGCAGAAAATGATATCGCACGGCTGAGGGAAGAAGCCGTACGGGCCAAGGACGCCTACGATCAGGCAGTGACGTCCCGCAGCGTCTCCCAGCGCGACCTCAACTCGCTCCTCGAGCGGAAACACAACTGGACCGACGCCGATATCTCGCGGTTTACCCATCTCGTCCGGTCCGATCATGCTCTGAACAACGCAGTGACAACAAGCAAGGAAGCGTTGAAGCGAGCCGAATCCGAGGTCGACAAGGCGTTCACCGCCCTCCTCAAGAGTATCCTCGAGCGATATCACGAGGAGCAAGTGTGGAGTGACAAGATCAGAAGCGTCAGCACGTACGGAAGTCTGATCGTCCTCTTGATCAACCTGATCGTCTTTCTCGGCGCCATCGCCATCGTCGAGCCGTGGAAACGACGGCGACTCGTTCGTGGGCTCGAGGAACGCGTCAAGGGAATGGTGAACGATGTCGAGCATACCGTCACGGGCGAGTTTGAGGAGGTCAAGAGCAACATGGCCACGGTAGCGGCTACCCTGGCCGAGTTACAGGCGGCTTTGGCGGAGGGCTCAGCCGTAGATCGGATTCACCATACGTCCGCGAATCACGGACGCCCTGAGGGAAACGCTCCAATAGGTGGCATGGAGAATGTAGCCGCGTCCACTCAACTCGGCACAGAACTGGCGAGAGAGTCCGCGCCACATCTGTCATCGCTGTTAGCCACCTCGACGCTACCGATGCTCAGCAAAGTCTCCTCGACGGCGGCATCATTTATTGCCGAGCAGGACCCGCACCGTATTGACATGGCGATTGTTGGAACGGCGGGCTTGGTAGCGGGTGCCGCGGTTACATTCCTCATTACGACACTCCGCTGACCGATATTGGCGGGAGTACGAGGCAACCCAAGTTGGAGGTAACAGCGTTTTCGTTGTACTGCACTCGGCAACAGCATACATCGTATACCCACATTACAAAACGTATCGCTGGGACTACACCCCGATTGATTCAAGCAAAGTCGCCTAACTCCTCCATCGCAAGGCGTTGATCCTCTACGTTCAATCTGCCAAAGCTGCCTTCGAGATACGAATGCGGTGGATGACTTGCAGCGTGGTCTCGCTCGGGGACTTCGGTATCACCGTCGCTGATCGTATGCTCTTCGTCCTCCCATGACGCGTCTCCGAAAACAACATTGCGCCTGTAATTCTCGTCATCGGGCGGAAGCACGCTAATGCCGTATTCCTCTCCTGCTTGGCCATAAGTCATCGCCTCGTGAGCAGCGGCCAGGACTGCCATCGTGATATGAAGTGAGCGCTGATGAGTACCGTGGGCGGGACCCGTCGGCACGCTGCGCGGGCGGGTACGAATGCGTGGATTTTGGTGCGAATTGTGTGCAAGCTCGGCAAAGGGTAAGAAGCCAGGGCCGACGACGGGAATGTATCTCCAGGCGGTGTCGGATAGTTCGTGGTGGATGAGTTTTTTCCATTCTCTGTCATCCAGCATGTCTAGCCGGGATTCAGCATGGTCGGAACGTGAATCTCCGACAGACACCTACCTTCCTTGAAGTCTTCCAGTGACAAGCCCATCACAGGCCCGCGCCTCAATGCTCGATCCTCCGTTTCGCTGATCCACTGTTTCCTCCGCTTGTCCACGTTGAAATCGCTCTGCCGGCGAATACTGCTCCCTCGCTTCCGCTTGTGCTGCCGGCTGGCGCCGCCCTTGACAATCGGCGATCTAGAACGTATGGCTAATTCATCGACACTGTCATCCAGTCCGTTCGTCTCTCCTTCCACATCAAAGTAGGACATGAATTCGTCTTCGGAACTCGAGTAGTCTCCCGTCGGAATGATTTTCCCAGGCGCATGGAAATTCCCGTGGAATCCAAGATTCTGCAAGATCAGTTGCTCCAACTCGTCTTCCCTCAGATGCCGGGTTGAAGATGCGGTGGAAGCGTCGTCGTCGTCATCTTCGGTTCCTTCTTCATCTTGTTGTTCGTCATCGTCGTTCTCCACCGACTCTTGCGCTTCGCTTCCCTCGAGTTCGGGTTCTTCACTGATCCGAGGATGCGCCACGGATTCATCTCCATCCACAGGCTCCTGGTACCGATCCACCGTCGCATCGGACGAGATTAAGGAATCCGATATATTCTGAATATAAGCCCGCGTTTGCGGGGACGTGAACGTATCCGTATCGGAAACCGATGTATCCGTCTGTGGTTCGCGCGGAATTGACATAGACGCTTGATTTGATGTACCGATGGACGCCGAGCCACGGTCCGGAAGCGATTCGGCCTCCAGTGGGAGGGAAACATCCATACTTTCCGCCGCAGAGTCTTCGAGAAATCGTTCACGTATAGAAACGGGTTCCGGACGACTTCTCTCGACGAGATGTCTTGCTGGCGCAATCTGATCGACGGCTAGTAAAGTCCCAAATCTTGAGGACGATGCTGTCGGTGCGCCATCGCGAAATGTGGCACTACGAGGGATACCGAACGCCGATGATCCAGGTCCCGTTCTCACGTCCGGCGTGACCATCGACATTGGATTGCTCGACGTCGTCGATGGATTCCGCCGCCAGTACGCAATCTCCCTTTCTATTGATTCAATCGTTGGCGGTTCTCGAACTCCACGTTGGGCGGGGCCAAGGGTCGAGCCGGTCGCGTACAGGTGCGCGGGATGTGTCGGTGAAGTAAAGGACGCCATGGTCAGGTCCATACTGGATTCACCAAGGTCCATAGATGTCGACTGTCCGGTCATGGTACCTCGCGCACCGAGCGATCTGCCATGTATATCGTGCCGTGCCGGCGGCGGAAGCGGAAACGGACGGAACCCTGCTGGCGGCGCATCAAACGAGGTATTCCCTCCCGAACCCCACGTCGGTCCCCTTCGTCGATGCCTTCCCATGAGCCAGTCGTCATCTGGCGCCGCATTCGCGCTGACTGTCGGAATAGGCGGGGTGACAAGGCTCGTGCTGCTCACTGCTGCTTGATGTGCCAGTCTCGTAAAGTCGGGAAGTCGGAGTGCTCTCTCGACCTGGGCGAGGCCGCCTCTCGGCGGGCCCGTGGAGGAGCCGGAATCATCTTGTTGGTCTGGTGTATGTGGAAGGTTTGCAACTGGTGTGGCGTAGTGGTTTCCCGAGTTCCGAGGACGAGCGTAGCGATGAGATGGGGGATCGTCTGACGTTTCGCTGGTGATGTCGATGATCGAGTCGTTCGAGGTCGATGTGTCCGAGGCACGCTGGCGCCATAGCCGGCTGTTTGAGCCTGAATCCATCGTGGCGGGATGAGACTTCGTCAATCTCGAAGACAGGGGGCGATACGTTGGGTGTAGCAGTAAGATGTTCAGTCAAAGTCTATTATTGATGAGGTCAACCGATCTCGATCGCTATTCAAGCTGAAACACGGATATTCTGGGACATTATGCTGACACCTCAACCTACATTCCTAGAAGACCTGGCCCTGCCCCGAGTAAGATCCCTGTCCAGCCAAAACCTACAATATGCCGCCCAAGGTACCAGCCTTCCAGCAATTGCTTCGGACTCCCGTTGCCTTGGCCGTCGCACGACGCAGACTGCCGACTTACGGCGTCGCGCTCACAACCGGTATCGCCCTGACATGGTATATGTACGAGCTTCAACTGAGTACGTGGTCGTTCCGATGCTTCGAGGAGCCATGTCGTACTGATGATCAATCTGTACTAGGGGTTCCCCAGCGATTGACCGTGTATGCAGATAGCGAACAACCTTCACGGATCTTGGATACCACAATTGTCAAGGATGCATTCGTCGGTATGTACTTGACTACAGTTGCGTGAGAACCTAGCTCATGCCTCATGCCTGCCTCCAGTCGACAATGCGACCTCTATCCAATTTCCGCAAACGCTTCGACCTCTCGCGCTGTCAAACACTGCACTGTCCCTTGTCGGACTTGGCGTGCGAACGGTTTCTTTCTTGAGGGTCAAGGTCTACAGCGCTGCGTTCTACCTCGAGGAGTCAGCGCTTGGAGCTCTCCCAGGACAAGCAGAGTGGAACGTGAGTGAAATTCATCGAATGACAGCCGGATTTTGCTTGACCTTGTGTCACCTACGCTCGAGCAGTCCTTTACTGCTGATCGTCTGACAAAAGCCACGGCTACCGGTGAAGGAGAGCTCGTCGGGGAAGCCCTCATGCACAAGCTTTTGAATCAGCCTATCAATTGTGCCATTCGTATCGGTGCGTCTTCTCCTTCCCCGCTTCAGTAACTTCACTAAGTCGTCCGTTGTGGGCTTGCCATTCAGTACCGACAAGGAAGACCGACTTTGGTGTGAGTCCGCTCGACCCTCGTCATGGCGTCTACCACACTAACATGCTCTCTCGGCGTGTAGCACCTTCGCGACGGCTTCACCAGGGCTCTCCAGGCTCGACAGAAGAAAGCTGCAAAGGATGGAAAGCTGAGCGCAGAAGAGGAAGAGGTAAGAGCTGTAAACGACGGACGAACAAGACACTGACGCTCTATTCCCTCAATAGAGGATCGACTCGTCGATTCAGCAATTCAAGTCATTCTTCCCTTCTTCGTCGGTACCGAAGGGGAAGGAGCTACTGCTCGTCAAGACCGCGCAGAATAGCCTCGCTGTCGAGTTTGAGGTGAGATACACCGAAGGCCGCAGGGCGATCGTGAACTTGACACTTGTAATGCGCGTTAGGGCAAGACTCTGGGCACGCTGCGTGATGCGTGGGTGGCGACTGAGATGATGGTCGCCTACTTTGCCGACAGGAATGTTATTTCCGCACCGGTGCGTTGTGGAATGGTACTCGTAGTGTCACGGTCTTGAGCTGACATTCACGATTCCAGCTCAAGGAAGACGTCGCGCGAAAACTGGAATCGACTATTCGAGGCGCATAGGTTGTACAGTTTTACAACTTGTATCTGGTAATCTCAACTTGGAGCCCAAACTCCTGGGCATTGGAAGATACGCTTGACACCCTTACTTCAAAGGCGCGCTGTCGGCGAACAACGAACTGGCCCATGCGTCAGGGTATCTCCCTCCGGTGACCTGGCACTTCTGCAGAACATTCCGAATCTCCTTTTCCTCTTCCCTGGAGAGTTCCACCTTGAGCGCCGCAACATTCTCTTCGAGGTACTCAATCTTCTTGGTCCCGGGAATAGGAATCACGTCGAGGCCTTGGGCGAGGAGCCATGCGAGCGAAAGTTGACCGACGGTGCAACCTTTACGAGTCGCGATCTCGTTCATAGTGTGTACCGCTTCGAGGTTCTTGCCAAAGTTCTGTTCGGAATCGGTTAGGTGCTGACGCTGACTGTCACGGCGTTGGGCGCGAACGTACCTCCTCTGAGTAACGCGGAGCGTATCTGCGGAAATCGTCGGCGTCAAAGTCATCCCGAGACTTGATTTGCCCTGCGGGAGATCATTCTGAGCGTAGATCACCAAGACGTGTGGGGTCAAGGTTACCTGTAAGAATACCTCGACCTATATACATCCAACCTGGTCAGCGTGACGCCAATCCGGTTCCAGACGCTGACTTACTCAATGGGCTGTAGGCGACCATCGCCACTCCCAACTCCCGACAGGCGGTCAGCAAACCAAACTCTTCGACTTCAAGCGAGAACGGCGAGTACTCCATCTGCACGCAGTGGATGGGGTGAATGGCACACGCTCGTCGAAGCGTCGCCTCGGACACCTCGGAGAGACCGATGTACTTGATCTTTCCCTCGCTTCAAGGGAAAATGTCAGCGCTTGGTCAAAAACAGGATGAAAGAAGAATGTACTTTTTCAAGTCGACGAGCGCCTCCATAGTCTTCTCGATCGGTGTAACCTTGTCGACTCGATGACTGTCGGATGCACGATCAATCACACTGGTAGGGTGACAATAAGATGTCTCGCTTACCAGTAGTACAGATCGATGCATTCCACTCCCAATCGCTTCAAGCTCTTCGCACAAGCTTCCTTGCACCATTCAGGCGACGAATCTACCGTCCAGTTTCCGTCACGGTTGACATTGGCAAACTTGGTAGCGAGGAAGATGTCGTCGCGTTTCCCGGTCCGGGCGAACCACTTTCCTAGTAGATCTTCCGAGTCACCGTACATGTCCGCACCTGGTCGACGAGAAGGCTGATCAGTATGAGCGCGATGCGAGAAGGGGGAATACTTGCTGTCCCAGAATGTCTCGCCGAGCTCGTATGCCCTGTCGAGGATCTTGAAGCGTTCTTCATCGGTGCCAACTTTGCCATAGAAGGCGGAGAGACCCCTGGAGAAACCTATCAGCCTGTGCGGGATGTCTTTGGGGGGATTCAAGGCGTACATCAGTCCGAATCCGATGGCCGTGACCTGAGGCCCATCTTTGCCAAGTTGTCGCGTGGGGAGGGATGCGGTAGACATGTTGGGAGCTTGTTGGTGCGTTTCGATTCTACTGAACGTGAGAGGAGGGAGATAGGCACTGCTCTGGGCTCCGCATCTTATATAAGACACCGATGGAGAGATGAGAAGGAACAAGTCGATACCCTCCCTGGTGGAGGCAGGTGGAGGTATGACGTGAGCACCTCGGCGGCTTCGGACTTGAAGTCTGCTCAAGGACTGTGCGACTGGTCAGTTTTTTCGTGCATATTCCTCTGTCGACATCTCTGTATACGCAGGCAATTTTTATGCGTACGGGTCACCGGAAACGTTCCAACGTTGTCGCGAGGACGAGCCAGTGTCGGACCGATGAGTATCGAGGTGAAGACGCGCGCCAACGTTTCCGAAGGGCGGAGAGTTCCGAGATTCGAGCCACAGAAGGCGTGATGTCAAGACTCCACAACCAAGAAATATGCCTGTTTCAAAGGCTGTTCCGAGGCGCAATTTCCCCATCCGCCTTGTGTCCACGTGTAGTCGGGCAGCTTTTGGGGGTTCCCCCCGACTTCAATGCAATAGCCGACAACTTGCGAGTCCTTAGGGATTGGAATCGGACTTGTCGCCGATACCTATTCCCTGCCAGGCTTGCAGTTGTTTGACGAAGCTGTTGTTTGAAGTTGAGGGGGCCGAGCGGTCTGCTCATTTCAATAAGGTTGATAATTCATATCAACTGTGACGTGGCACGCATTGCACTTTGTTCCGTGTACAACTGACCGCTGCCTTTGGTGAACACCCGCCCCGGTGTCACAGACAAGATTCCATCTGATCCGGTGCTATTGCCTCTTATGTCCGGACGACCTCTGACAACGATATTCCCCCACAGTACAGATCTTTTCACTGTAAAAGACGAACGGAGTTCCAGCAAGGAGCTTTTCATTTCTGACGGAACAGCTCACCTAGAAGCGTTACTCAAGGCAACCGCAATCATCCCCTCTTTCTTCGTAAGCTATCGGCAAGTACCTCGTAGTGCTCCACCCAGCCGCCTTCAACCCTTTCCGCCAAGTGGTCCAGCATCTCGACAAAGTCTTCTTTTCGCAATTGGGTCTTTTCTCGCGGCTTGAGCGTGTTCATGATATTCTGCATCGCGCGGCACACGATGAACATCTCGTAGTCGAACCAGCTTCGGGCGGCAACGCCGTCTTCCTTCGCTTCCACCATCCAAACCGCCATCACATACAAGGCCTTCAGCCCGTCCCGCTTGGTGCTTTGTCGTACGAATTTTTCGGTGCATACATCGAGATAGGCGCCGTTTTCGTCCGGGTCGGTTTCCTCGAAAACGTTTTCCGAGCATGCCAGTCCGATAGCTTTGGCCATCTTCTCGACGAACTCTTCCAGTATTGGTTGCATGTTGCGAACGGTCTTCACATTACGCTGATCGATGGTCTTCAGCATCTGGACAGTGTTGTCAAATTCCTCGAGTACGGCATAGAATTCATTCCCGATCCGGCACTTTTCTCCTATCCCGTAGGGTCCATCCCAACCAGGATACTTCGAAGCAAGCGTGTCGGCTTGAGCGGATAGGATAGACTTGTTGAATTGAGCGCAAGCGTTACCGTTACTGCGGACGATGTTGAGCAAGAGCATCTTTGCAGCCTCTTCCGACATGTCCGCTATGCGGTCTATGGCTTCGTTGATGGTAGGATAGGCTGGCGGTTGAGCGGGGTCCGCTTGTCGCGCTCGCTTGTGCGTTCGTTCGGCCATGGTAGAGATTGCTAGCGTCCGAAAATGCTGAAGCCGTCAAGAGATGCCGAGCTCTCGCGCGGAATGATAGCAGCGACATGATATGACAACCCATCTCCTATCCCTCCGTTCTCTATCAACTGACAACCTTCACAAGTCCAGACAATGCCATCACTTCATCAATAAAGTTGTCACATGAAGCAGAAACTTGACCCCGTTTTTGGATCCGCGACGGTAACTTCGATATCAAGCTCTCCATGGTCCTCTACTCGCGGTTCAACCGCTTCATCAGCCATCGCTGCACTCTCGCCTTTTCGCTCTTCTGCCAGACGTCCCTCCGCTCGTTCTTCAAGCTGTCAGCAAAGATGCCAAACGATACGACCATACTTTGCCGTACGAGCGACTCGACCGATCGTCGGCGGTCAGACCACGCACTTCGAACGTTCAGCTTTGATCTCGAGGTGAGTTACTCTCCTGCCTCCAGTTGTGTGATCTGTCGAGGATACTTGGCAGAACACTGCACGCTGTGACTTCAGGTCTCTGGGTGAAGGCTCATCGCTGCTTGCCTTCAATTCGCAAGGATGTTCCGTCATTTACTGGTGCTGTTTCTGACGCACTTGCTCTTGATTATCTCTTAGGTCTTCATGGCAGTACCACTCACCATACATCCGACAACAAACGGGAACGCCTAGCGGAATGGGACGTCTACACACGCCGAAGAAGCCGACGGTCTGGAATCCTGATTCGTTTCAGGTTGCCATCGCGGCCGTACGTAAATACTCTCAACCGATACCGGCAGACGTAAACCCCTTCCTACGTCATTTCGAGGCTCCTCGACCGAGATCTAAGTGGTACCCGCAGCCACCCTCGGTATTTGCAAGGAGACGCCCGCCATCACAAGTTGTCAAACGAATTAGACAGCCTTCGGATATCGTTGATTTCGCACCGCACCTCGAAACTAGATTCACGGCTCAACCTGTCAACCACCCTGAGCAAGAATCCGGATGCGACAATCGATTTCGAGGTGTTCTATGATTCATCGCAAGGATCCAGGCTACGACCATTCGACCTCGACGCCTGTATCGAGGAATGCTTGGAAAAATTGGCCGTGGTTGGAAATGAAGAATGGGACTGAAAACGGTGCATGGAAGCCAAGTCCAAAATGTTGGACGTGGTTATCACTACCGTTGTGAGGGCCGTGAACCAAGATACAGCGTGTATGCACACTGGAACGCGACATATTCCGAAGCGACACTGGAAAGGGTCGGAGCTTTACTCAAGATCGCTGATGCCCTCAACATCACAGATGTTTATCTGTCCGGCAATTCGGGTCAGCCATATCTTCCCGCTCAAGTGAGCGCCGCTATGAAGGTCATCTCCAAATGATTGTCGTTGAGCCCGGAAGACTTCTCGGCTTGGAACGATTTTCCAGTGATTTTGGTCAAGATGAAGCAACGGACAGGCTTGAAGCAGTCGAACAAAAGGATCAAGGAGTGACGGACTCGTAGTCTGGATACGAGTTCCTTGGTCAGCGACGATACGTAATCTGGTGGGCCCGTCTTCCGTAAGTAGCATTTTGGCTCAATGGCGAAGAACAGATGTTGATTACACGGCGGCAGACGAAGACATGGCTTCGATCCATAGAGTATGCGCCCTATGCCCCTCAGACCAACGCTTACAATGCGAAATCAGCAAGCGTCGGCTTCCAGGCAGGCGGAGCATCTCGACAGTCGTGAATTCTTGATGTAGATGTACTCCCTCTGTAAAGAGTACGGTATACCGAACTATCGGCTGCATTCCTACACGAAGTTCCATCTCGCCGTCGAACCGCCGCCTGATGTCCATGTCAAGATCAATTCTTTGTATATGCTCAGGTGTTCGCTTCTCGTCTATATTTCAGATTTGCAGGACAGTTTGGATCTCTGGCAATTCCATTTTCTGAGACAGCTCGTCACAAGTTAAAATCAGAACAGTTCAGGTGAAGGACAAGCTCACATGCCCTTGCCGCCCAGCAACTCTTCCCCATTTCGCCTACTTCTGGCACGAACGTCAAATACCTTAGCTATGCCAGAGGGGTAGGTGGCTCGCGCCAGCCATTGAAAGGAGACCCGCGCGTTATCGAGGACTTGCAAGACTTCCTCGGGAAGCATAATTGAGCCAGATGACGCCAAGACGCGGACAGGTTCCCTCGTTCTCTGCAAAAGTGACAATGAATAGGTTCCGAGAGGGTATTCCTTTCGCCGTCGCCCCTGGACTTCCTTTCCAACCCCTTCCTGACTCTGTGTATCTCAGTACCAAGTTCGAATAAGTAACAGGTCGCCTGATAGTTGATCCGCCATCGAGAGTGTGACACCTCTTTAAATCCCTCCCCTCCAAATCTCTCTCCCCTACTGTGTGAGTCATCTAGAGGATGTCCCCACCTGTCTCCACGCAACATCTTGCCGACTCATGATAGTTTTTCAGACTGTAACGCCAAACATGCGCCCGCAAGCCAAGAGAAAACTAGCATCTGTCAAGCGCACATCGCCGAAGCATGTCTGGGGAACGCAGTATCAAGAAGCGCTCAAGCTTGCCGACCTAGACTGCACAGGCGCGAGGCCCGGAAGATCTTGTCTTAAGACGAAGAGCCAGTGAGCGCGGTTGGTCACCGCAGATGCTCGTATATCATCACGAAAACATCAGATAGTAGTGTTGTGACTGTGACGAATGCGTAGGGGCGCGCCCAGCTACTAGTTGTGGAGCACGCGTCGAACTGATCGGGCCATCACCGTAGTGCTATGCATTCGAGGCATTTAGGTCACAATGTAGAGGAATGGACGAGTGTCTTCGTGGCGCCCCGCCTGTCCCGCGTACGATTGTGTGGACTATGCTCGCAGCCAGCTTATGAACGTGATATCGCGAATCGCTTCGAGCATGGGACTTTGCGCATGACATCAGAAGACGAACAAAGTGCTTGAGGAAGGCGTCAAGCTGCATGTGAAGTAGATAACTGTCTTCGAGGCCGATTCGTTCATACAAACTGAACTTTGAGGAGGAAATAGCATTACGGCCGCGTCAAACAGCCTCTAAAGGTGATGGTCAAAGGAGCAAGAGACAGGAGCCCAACAGACGTGAGCGATTCGGGCAGCTATATATAGGACATGTTGCTACATGCCGAAGCAAAGCGAGCGATTGAGTATTTATCTGGGAGCCTGCCAAAGTCGATCGCAAACTTCACTCTGAGGCAAGCCGCAAAGCCGCCTCTATCCTATGGTGGTCAACGATGATAGATTCGCACAGCTTCACACTGAGCACAAAACGCTGATTCGTGAACTAAAAACAAGAGGCGATAACTATGTTGTCGGTGAGAATCACGGCGAAGCTGAAATGCACGAAGTTTACTTACGCGGAGATCCATGAATGCTTTCGGAAACTGTGCCACCCGAATTTCGAGACTACATGGACTGCCGATACGGCCAGAGAAGTACTTCGTCTGCAAAATATGGACAATGAGCAGGTTACGTACATGGACGAGATATGTCGGGATTTCGAAAGGTTTAGCAACAAGTTTCAGAGAGTTGTCGGTGAATGTCAAGAGGAGGAATGCTTCTACCCCTACATCCCTTCCGAACTGTCTTCACTCGTTTATCATCACTTTTGTGTAAATGACAAGCTCCCCCTGGCAGAGCAAGAGGACCCAGAGGCGCCTCTTTTCTCCATGGAGGCCTCCGAAGAACTCTGGACACCTTGCGTACTGTTTCGCTGGAGCATGGCGACTCCAGCAAAAAATGTGCCGAAGACTTGCATTCGATGCTTCGAATGACTTTCGAGACTTCGGGACAGAGGATCCATTCAACTACAAGGATGCTTACAAGCGTGTCGCAAGCGAGTTAGACACGGACCAGGTCACGATGCTGCCTGAAACCTGGAAGTCAGCCTTGAGTAGTCTCGCCTCTGGGGACGCACCCACTATCAACGAGATGATGACCACCATTGGCAGCCAACCGGTGGGAATAGTTGCGTTGAGTGGTATCGTCTAGCATTCAGGCAGAGCGAAGTTGTCACTTTTCAGGGTTCCAATGGATTGAGGGTTGGAGCACGAAATCTTCGTATATATAGTCGGCATGTACAGATTAGTCGAAGGATATAGATTGCTTCTTGCCCCGTATGGTACACGTATGGCGCACTGCAGACGGTCGAGCAGGAGAGATTCGACGAGTATGAGAAGCTCGACGACTCCCGGAGCAAGTGCTGAATCCCAAGTTCCTAACGATATGCGCTCGAGATGGCCACGGCCTGGTGATGACGAATCCCCGCTCGCCGACCCGATCCGAAAGAACTCTGAGCCGAATATCGGGCCAATCAGAAGCTGGAAGCGCGCGCCTGAACGCGCTTGGTATTGGATCCGTTCTCGACTTTTGGCGACAATCTGTTGGCTGCAGCGCGCACTGGGGCCGCCCGAAACTCGTCTTGCCTACCGAGAGTGAGTTGCTGGTCGAGCATCATACTAGTCATATTCGTCGTGTCCTCACCCGATTCAAGGTCCAACCCGCTCTCAGCATCGGTATTGTTCTCTACAGTCAGTACTTATATCCCCAGGGTATCGTGCATACCGTACTGACAACAGACCCCGTCTTCACGTCTATCCCAACTTTCTCCACAACTCGCAACGACCTTGCATCCACGACTCCACTTTACGCATTCGCTTTCGCTGTCTATCAGGTCTTTACCTCTTTTTCTCGAAAATGTCCTTCTCCCGATCCTCTGCACGAGCTGTCAAGCAGGCTCTCCGAGCTCCTTCCGTCGCCAAGCGATCCATCGCTTTGGCCGCACGTCAACAGGGCGCCTTGAACGCCGCCGTTCAGCCCCAGGTTGCACGAAACGTCTTGGGTGTAAGTGATAAATCTCATCAACCCCTGAATCCTGGCTGACTTGAGCTTTTCTGAACAGGCCGTCCGAGGTGTCAAGAACCTCAAGTTTGCGGACGATGTTGAGACCGTTTACGAGCGAGCCGACTGGCCTCTCGAGAAGCTGCAAGAGTGGGTACCCATGGCGTCAAGTGAACTTGATCTAGTCTGACGATTCTATCTCCGCAGCTACTTCAAGAACGACACCCTCGCCATGATCGGTTACGGTTCGCAGGGCCACGGTCAATCCCTCAACGCCCGAGACAACGGCCTCAAGGTCATCGTCGGTGTCCGTGAAGGCGGTGAATCCTGGAAGCAGGCCCAGGAAGACGGATGGGTTCCCGGAGAGACCTTGTTCGGTATCGAAGAGGCCATCAACAAGGGTACCATCATCATGAACTTGCTGTCCGACGCCGCCCAGTCCAAGACATGGCCGCAACTCGCACCCTTGATCACCAAGGGCAAGACCCTGTACTTTGCCCACGGTTTCTCCGTCGTCTACAAGGAGGACACTGGCGTTGTCCCGCCCAAGGACGTCGACGTCATCTTGGTCGCCCCCAAGGGTTCCGGTCGAACCGTCCGAACCTTGTTCCTCGAAGGTCGAGGTATCAACTCGTCCATCGCCGTTCACCAGGACGTCACTGGTCACGCCAAGGAAAAGGCCGTCGCCCTCGGTATCGCCGTCGGTTCCGGTTACTGCTACGAGACGACGTTTGAAAAGGAAGTCTACTCGGACTTGTACGGAGAGCGAGGTGTCCTCATGGGCGGTATCCAGGGAATGTTCCGAGCGCAGTACCAGGTTCTGCGAGAGAACGGCCACTCTCCTTCCGAGGCGTTCAACGAGACTGTCGAGGAAGCCACCCAGTCTCTGTTCCCCTTGATCGGCAAGTACGGTATGGACTACATGTACGCCGCATGCTCTACCACCGCTCGTCGAGGTGCTGTAAGTACACACCATCTGATATACTGTGTACATCCGCTCATGCTTAACCTCTTCCTCTAGCTCGACTGGGCACCCAAGTTCGAAAAGGCCAACCTGCCCGTCTTCCGTGACCTCTACAAGTCGGTCCGAGACGGCAGCGAGACCCGACGATCGCTCGAGTTCAACAACCGACCCAACTACCGAGAACTGTACGACCAGGAATTGGCCGAGATCGACGCCCAGGAGATCTGGAGGGCCGGAAAGACTGTTCGAGCTTTGAGGCCCGACTCGAAAGAACAGATCTAAGCGGTCGGTTTCGAGGTGTCAGGTGAGTCGCCCGTGCGTGTTGTCGGTGAGCAGGAACTGACGGGCCCGTGTCTTTGCAGGTCCGGTTCTCAGTTTCCCAAAATGGCTGTACCCAGTGTACACCGCATCATAAACATGTCTAAAATACTTCTTGTATGAAGCCTGTCTCATCTAGAGAGACATCATTGTACCCTTCATGGTTGGATGATCATGTATCGCCGAAGCTGCCGATCCCCGCGCATCTCTGTTGGCCTGTCGTGTTTCTGGTGCTCTGGGTGGTCGGGGTGGTTTGAGCTATGGCCTGGTGAGGGAAGTGGACCAGATATTCGAAGTAAACTGAGCGACATCTACTTGACAACGCAGAGATGTCGGACGCGTTTCCGTGACTGTTCCAGTCTGCATCTTTGCTGAAACTCTGAAGAAGTGAATCTCAAGGCGACTGCGAGGTTGTGCTTCATGCCTTTCTTGCCTTGCAAAGCCGAGATATCCCTCGTCATGTATGTAAGGAATGCCTTGGCGTTTTTTGAGAAGTGTCGCATGTTCCCTTTGAGGTACTGGCGGGTATACGCGTGGTTCATCTTCAACTGCATCGTCCATATACCTTGCTCTGTGGAAGATGCACAAGCGGCTGCAAAGCAGTCTATTTGTACCCCAAGACCAACCAGCTGTGAGGTCGTTTCGGGATCTGTGAATCGAGCAGAGTCGCAGACTCAAGTGCCGCAAGCAACATCGCAAGTCCTCCATCTCCACAGCTCTTACGGACCTACTCAAGGGGTACAAGGTCAGGGAAAGACTCATAGAAGCAAGAGCTGGCATCTGCTGACGTTTTGCATGTACAGTTGATAGTGCTTGTAAGGGTGAGTATGCGGACAGGAGGTGCAGCAATGCGATATATAGCTTCGCGGGTCATCCTGCTCATCCAGGCGTTCCCCCGGAGATCGCGACGGTCAGCTCAGCCGTGGACACTTATCAGCAGCTGATTTTCTTCTGCCTGTGATATTGCAGACCGGCACCCACCTAGACTCGGACTGCGGGCAATTTCACCAACTTGGTCCCCCAAGCTGTCCACCATCTCGTCAGCAAGTGTGCCGATACTGAACGGGCCGCGAGTCAGCCAGACGCAGCCAGACGCGTTTGGATCCGACGGGCGACGGAAATCGCTTTACGCTACGGGAGGCTTTTTTCAGCGCAACACCGCCTCAAGCCAAACAAAGGGTCAACGCGTCAGTCAGCTTGGCGAATCTCAACGTGAACAAAGAGACGCCCTTGTTTTCATAGAGGTCACTCTTTCCTTGTTGACCATCGCCTGTATATCAACCCATCACCTTGGTCGTCGACACCACCTCAAGCGACAACCATCAACCGCAACTTGGTCTCCGACAAACTCTCAAGCAACACCATCACTGTCTTTACATCCCATCAACTAGTTTCATACCCGGCTCAACTCGCCACCCGTTCTACCTCGACATCATCGCCATCCATCATCATGTTGGCCAAGTTGTCGCTCTTCGCTCTCGTCGCTGGCATCGCCAACGCACAATCCTCGGCCGTCATTCCGACGACGGTCACCTCGTCCGGCGTCGCCGTTGTCACGTCGGCCACGTCGTCGATCGATACCGCCGGTTTGACCTTGACTCCCAAGGGAGACGCGCCTTCGAGCTACAGCATCCCGTGAGTGCTCTTGAACCGTTTGCGTTTTCCCGAGCTGACCGATCTCTAGTGATGCTACCGCCATCACCGCGAGCATGCCTACTCAAAGCACGATCGGCTTGGCTTCCACGTATCCCGGAGGAACCACGCCGACGGTCGTCCGCAATGCACCTCCCATCCCCACCGCTTTCCCCGCGCCCGCCGGATACCCTCCTTTGGACCAAGTCCCTCCCGTCAACTCGACAGAAGTTCAAGGATGGTTGGCCCAGCTCGACCTCAGCGATGTGCCCAACTACAGCACTACGACGGGCGCGTGCTATGATTCCCCGGAGGCTGTCAAGGATACCGCGCGATGCTGGTGGACGTGTGGTGGTTGCACCCGATCGACCGACATCGTCACCTGTCCCAACAAGTTTGACTGGGGTCTCTCGTACGACGATGGACCGTCGCCGTACACGCCGATCTTGCTCGACTATTTGAACCAGCAAGACCTCACGACCACGTTCTTCGTCGTCGGGTCTCGAGTCATCTCCCGCCCAGAGATGCTCGTGTCGGAATACGTGGCTGGACATCAAATTTCCATTCATACATGGTCGCATCCGTACCTCACGAACCTCACCAACGAGCAGATTGTCGCCGAACTCGGTTGGACCATGAAGTCTATCCGAGAAACCATCGGTGTGACCCCCAACACGTTCCGACCTCCGTACGGAGACATTGACGACCGAGTCCGAGCCGTCGCCGCCAAGATGGGCTTGACCCCGGTCATGTGGTCCGGCGTCGAGTTTGACACGACCGACTGGAACATTCCGGGCGGACGAGCGACCGGTGTTTCCTCGCTCGCCAAGTTCCGAAACATCCTCAAGACGGCCGAGACGCTGAGCGAGGGATTCATCGTTCTCTCCCACGATCTGTACCAGCAGACGGTTGATCTCGCCGTCGGATACATGATCCCGCAGGCGCTTGACGAGGGCAAGTGGAAGCTCAAGTCCATCTCCAACTGTCTCGGATGGCCCGAGGCCAACGCGTACATCGAGACCTCGGACAACACGACCGTCATTGACAACAAGAATGGAACCGCCGGCGCGTCGTTCCCCATCGCCCAGGGTGCTGCTGCCACTGGCGCCGCTTCTTCGGGCGCCTCTACCACTTCGGGCGCAGCTAGCCAGACCGGCTTGTCCACGTCGGCGCGATCTGCCCAAACGGGAGCCGCTTCCGCCTCGGCTTCGCCCACGAGCGGAGCGTTGGGTCTCCACGGTATCGCCGCCACGGGCATCTTTGCGCTCGTCGGTGTTGCCGGTACGATGTTGTTGCTCTAGGTGCAGGTGGAATAGGGTCGCCTTTGACAGTTGGTGTCGTCATGACTGCGAGCATTTTGTTTCTGTAGCTATCTAATGACCCGTACGATGGACGTCTCAATTTCGTTGATATACATGATCATGCCTAGGACGTCTTTCTGCAGATTCTGCGTTCGTCCCATATGATACTCTGGCATTTTCGAAGCGGTCTCAGGGGAGGAGTGGCGTCTCGCATCACGTGAATGACAATTTCTGAAACGCGCGCCCGGCTGTATGAGTCAGCACGAGGTGATCGTGTTGCAGAGGCCAGAGGTAAAATATTATAGAAGCCACCTTACTCGACAGCAGACCGTCTCGGACACGACGCCTCGCACCATGACCCACGAAGCTCGCGCCGGATCCTCCACAAAGCGGGCTCGCTTCTCCCCCGAATCCGTGGATGCCTTGTTGGACTCGCTCAATCGGCTCAAACTCAATCAACCGAAAGCCGTCTCACAGACGATTCACATTTACGAGCCGCTAGCATCGGATGATTGTCCAGATGACTCCCACAAACGGTACATCACCTCGTGGAAAATGCAAGAGCACCTGTACCGGCGCAAGGACTGCCCTTTCCCCACTTTGGCCCGAGGAATATTCACTGCAGCTGAAGACTTTAGCTTGCAACAACCCCAACAGCGAGGGGAGTCATCCAAAGATTCGCAAAGAAAGAGAATCCGGATCGTGGCTCGGGGGTATGACAAGTTTTTCAATATCGGAGAAGTGCCATGGACGGAGGTAGGTGAGCACCCCCTTTACGCCGCTAAAAAGTGTCAGCTAACGCGGATCACAGTGGGACAATCTCGCAAAGTACAGCGAGGGACCGTATGACTTGACTTACAAGTCGAACGGATGCCTCATTCTGATATCAGCCATCAGCGAGACCGAGCTCCTCGTCACCAGTAAACACTCTCTCGGCACGTCTATCGTTCCGAAAGACGCTCCCATTGAAGAGGAAGCCCCTCCGAAGCCGCAACCAGCGCCGAAACCGTCCAAAGACGTCCCTCCCGTACCAGAGCCTGCCCCTACGTTCGACCTCTCCACCAAATCCGGCCAAAAAAAGGCAGCCAAACATGCCGCTCAGCAAGCCAAAAAGGCGGAAAAGGCGAAGGCGGACCGGGATCGGGAAGCCTATGAGCGGCAGGCCAAGGCGGATGCCGATGCAGCGAAAGAGCACAGGACGTCAGGACACGTCGAGTCGGATGTTCCTGCTCATGCAGAAATGGGCAGGAGATGGGTCAAGAAGACGTTGCGGAAAGTTGGCAGGACGGAACGGGAGCTGGCGAAGGCGTTATGGGAACGCAAGTTGACGGCCGTGACCGAGGTGAGTGCTCGTTTCTTGTGCTTGGCCTGGTCTCACCCTTCAATAGCTCTGCGATGACGACTTTGAAGAACACGTCTTGTCTACGCCGGAACACTTAACCGGACTGCACCTTCACGGCCTCAACTTGAACACGCCGCATTTCGCGACACTCTCTCCCGAACAGGTCAAAGCTTTTGCCGAGGAATGGGGATTCATCCCGACCGAATTCGAACGCCTCAATACACTTGACGAGGTGAAACGGTATGCGGACAAGGTCGCCAAGGAAGGAAAATGGAAAGGAGAGGCCATTGAAGGTTTCGTCGTACGGACGACCGTCAAGGACCTCGGATTAAAATCGGATGACGGCGAGCCGCCATATCCCCCCGGATCGCCATTCTTTTTCAAGATCAAGTTCGAAGAACCCTACTTGATGTATCGCCAATGGCGAGAAATCACCCGGGCGCTGATGCCGCTGCTCAAGGAGAGTTGTCCCGGACGTAAGTCCCGTACCGCCTTTCCGTGGACCCAGCTGGGCTCCAAGCTGAAACGACCGGAATCGGCCGTCTATGCGGACTGGTGCGCTGAAATGATGGTCAAGGAGCCTCATCTGTTTGACGACTACGACAAGGGTGTCGTGCGCGTCCGGGAGAGGTTCTTGCAGTGGAACGAGGGGCCGGGCAAGGCCAAATGGCTCGCGGCGAGGAAGAACAGTGAACACAAGGCGCCCAAGGATGCGGCGAGAAAGGCGATCATCGTTCCTGTCGCGGTGCCCGGTTGTGGCAAGACGATGTTGGGCGTTGCGCTCGGCCGGTTGTTCGGTTTTGCGCATACGCAGAATGATGATATCAAGCAGAAGAAGACGGCTGCGACGTTTATGAAGAATATCGTAGAGCTCTTGAAGAAGAATGATGTCGTGTACTGCGACCGGTGAGTCTATTCGACGTCGTTGCAGGACCGGTGCTGACGGGCGATCATAGCAATAACCACTTACCAAAACACCACGAGGAGTTGTCGGATCTCGCCGTCAACCAGTCTTTCGAGGATCACGGCGTGCGTCGCATTGCCCTCGTGTGGGATATCGACTCGCACCCATACAACAAGGCATTGCGCATCACTTCCGAACGAGTACTTGCTCGAGGCGAGAACCATCAGTCTCTTCGGCCCGATCCAAAGGATCAAATGCGCCACGAAGCCGTCATTCGCATGTTCATGAGCGACTTTGTTCCGCCCGAGGGAGGTCTGTTTGACGACGCGATCAAGCTCGGGCTGGAGAACACGCTCGAGCAGAACCTGCGGATAGCGGCGGACGGGTTGTGCAAGATCATGCCGAGGCTCACGCGGCCCACGGATGAGCAAATTGCCAAGGCATTGGAGGAAGCGAGAGCATACCAGCCGAGTGTGAAGAAAGAGTTGCAAGGCAAGGAGACACCGCCGCCTCGGTATTACGGACTGTCCATCGAGCTCGATCTTCAGCACTATGTGGAGGAAGCGTTGGGAACCAACGGTAACAGCTGTCGGGATGTCAAGGCAGACGCCGAGCAATTCCTCGCGCATCTTGTCTCTCATGGACGTATTGTCGCGCGGCCGCACGTCACGATCGTTCACGAAAAGACGGTTGCAGCGGAAACAGCTCCGGAAGGGGAAGCGTCTCGATCTTTGGGACCGGCGCAACGTTTATGGAACACGTGCGAGGCCCTGCGACAGATGCCGAGCCCTGCTTTGTTCGAGTTTGACTTGACGGCGCTGCTGTTCAACGACCGAGTCATGACGCTTGTGGTGGATCACGTGCGACCGCACGTACAGGCTCATTCCGAGGACGATAAGGCGGAGAGGAAACAGCAAGACAGGCAGCATCTGCTGCATGTGGAACAGGCATTGTGTGAGGATCTCAAGGAGGTTCTGCATGTCACTGTGGGAACACGAGAGGAAAGTATCCCGCCGTTCGAGGCGAGAGGATTGGTTGAGGCATGGCGCAAGGGCGACCAGAATGTTAAGCACGTCGACTTGCAGGGTCTGCATGGACTGGGACGGGTGATGGGCATGAGTTAGGGATGCAGGGCAGCTGTAGACCTATCTGAAGATGGCTAAACCAGTTGATGCCTTGATTCGATGCACCTCTTAGCATGACTAATCACTCCGGCCGCAATGAATTTTGGTTGGGGAATCCGGCTTTCCGCGAGGGGGAGCGGATACAAATATTCCCAAATCCCAGCAGCTGCAATGTTGGATGAGTAGCCTCGTCAAATCGAGCAGCGGTCGTCTTAGGTTGTTGCCCATCGCATTCCCCTTCCCCTCTCTACCCATCTACACTCGGAGCTGTGTCAGGTCGACCTGTACAACAGTCGAAAACCCTTCGCTCTTGCCGCAGCGAGTCATCGGTATATCGCGAGTCAAGCTAGGAGAGAGAGAGAGAGATCGTCGCCGCGAAAGAAGCAACATCGTTGACGCTTGCAAGATGACGACCGTCGTCAATGGTACTAGCGATGCCGCTAACGGTCATCAAGTTCCGTCAGGAGATAGAATAGTGTACGACCACGAGAGAGTGGCACACTTTATCGGTAAGTGCTTGCGTCGTCGTTCACCTCGACTCTCCTAAGATTCCTCTACTGCGATACAGGTGCCAACTCGTTGGACAAGGCTGCCCCCGGAAAGGTCGCTGATTTCGTCAAGGCCCAGGGCGGTCACACCGTCATTACCAAGGTATGCGGCGCCATTTGCTCAGCTCGATCGTTCGTGCCTAACCGCTTTCTATTTGCCTTCAGGTTCTCATTGCCAATAACGGTATCGCAGCCGTCAAGGAAATCCGTTCAATCCGAAAATGGGCGTACGAAACTTTCGGTGATGAGCGAGCGGTCGAGTTCACCGTCATGGCCACGCCTGAAGATTTGCGAATCAACGCAGAGTACATCCGAATGGCGGATCGATACGTTGAAGTGCCGGGTGGAAGCAACAACAACAACTATGCCAACGTTGACTTTATCGTAGACGTTGCTGAACGAGCAGGAGTACACGCCGTCTGGGCTGGATGGTGAGTGCAGATATTCGCGATTGCCGTACGCCCGAGCTCACTTCTCCATGGTATCCAGGGGTCACGCATCAGAGAACCCCCGATTGCCGGAAACCCTCGCTGAGCAAAAGATCATCTTTATCGGTCCTCCCGGATCCGCCATGCGATCCCTCGGTGACAAGATCTCTTCCACTATTGTCGCCCAGCATGCCCAAGTCCCCTGTATGCCCTGGTCCGGTACTGGCATCTCGGAGACTTGTCTCTCAGAACAAGGATATGTTACCGTGCCCGATGACGCTTACGCCGCGGCGTGTGTGACCAGCTGGGAGCAAGGATTGGAAAAGGCCGAGACCATTGGATTCCCAGTCATGATTAAGGCCTCGGAAGGTGGTGGAGGAAAAGGTATCCGAATGGTGGATTCCGTTGAAAAGTTCAAGAACGCCTTCCAGGCGGTTGCTGTGGAAGTTCCTGGTGAGTTTGCGTGCTCAACGGTTTCGGCGATGGCCGCTGACGAGAGTGCCTTAGGTTCGCCCATCTTCATCATGAAGCTCGCTGGTTCTGCCCGTCATTTGGAAGTCCAGCTTATCGCCGATCAGTACGGTAACGCCATCTCCCTCTTCGGTCGAGATTGTTCCGTTCAGCGACGACACCAGAAGATCATCGAAGAAGCACCGGTCACCATTGCGCGTCCGGAAAAGTTTGAAGAGATGGAAAAGGCGGCGGTCCGATTGGCCAAGTTGGTCGGCTACGTTAGTGCCGGTACCGTCGAGTACCTCTACAGTCATCAAGACGATTCCTTCTTCTTTTTGGAACTCAACCCCCGATTGCAAGTCGAACATCCGACAACGGAAATGGTTTCCGGTTGCAACATCCCCTCGATCCAGTTGCAGATCGCCATGGGTATTCCTTTGCATAGGATTCGGGACATCCGAACTCTTTACGGTCTCGACCCGCACGGCGCGACCGAGATCGACTTTGACGGCGAAAACCCCGAATCTGCTCACACGCAACGAAAGCCCCGACCCAAGGGTCACGTCGTCGCCTGCCGA
Source organism: Naganishia albida (assembly GCA_001599735.1). Lineage (NCBI taxonomy): Eukaryota > Fungi > Basidiomycota > Tremellomycetes > Filobasidiales > Filobasidiaceae > Naganishia > Naganishia albida. The sequence goes on along the minus strand of BCHV01000017.1, from coordinate 309,903 downwards.
ATCACGGGTGAAAACCCCGATGCAGGTTTCAAGCCTTCCTCCGGTAACTTGACCGAGCTCAACTTCCGATCCAACTCCAACGTCTGGGGTTACTTCTCGGTATCTTCCGCTGGTGGTCTGCACGAATACGCCGACTCGCAATTCGGTCATATCTTTGCGTACGGCCAGGAACGAGGCGAAGCTCGAAAGTCCATGGTCGTCGCGCTCAAGGAATTGAGCATTCGAGGTGAATTCCGAACGACGGTAGAATACCTCATCAAGTTGCTGGAAAAGCCCGAGTTCGAAAACAACACATTGACTACTCAATGGTTGGATGGATTGATCGCCGAAGGTATGACGTCCGAGCGACCTGACGCCACTTTGGCCGTTATTTGCGGTGCCGTCGTCAAGGCACACGTCGCCTATGATGCCTGTTTGGCCAACTACAAGTCTATCCTCGAGAAGGGTCAAGTCCCCTCCCGAGACAGCTTGCAAACGTTCTTCAAGACCGAATTCATCTATGATGGAACGCGATACTCTTTTGCCATGGCCAAGTCTTCGCCCAACTCGTTTACGCTGTACTTGAATGGTGGACGTATTCAAGTCGGTGCGCGAAGCTTGAGTGATGGAGGATTGTTGGTCTCGCTCAGCGGGGCTTCCCACACCGTCTACTTCCGAGAAGAGGTCGGCTCCTTCGTCTTGTCCATCGATGCCAAGACTTGCATGATCGAGGATGAACAAGACCCGACTCAATTGCGAAGCCCTTCGCCTGGTAAGCTGGTTCGATACCTCATCGACTCTGGCGACCACGTCGACGCCGGAGAGGCCTATGCCGAAATCGAAGTCATGAAGATGATCTTGCCAGTCACCGCCGCTGAAAGCGGTATCGCACAATTCATGAAGCAGCCCGGCCAGACATTGGCTCAGGGTGAAATCTTGGGTATCTTGACCCTCGACGACCCTACCAAGGTCAAGTTCGCCAAGCCCTTCGAAGGTATCTTGCCCACGTTCGAACTCGAGCACGGCCGATACGGATCTAAGCCTCACCAAAGGTTGAGAGAGCACTTGGAGATCTTGTACGACAACTTGAACGGTTACGACAACAGCGCTGCCGTCATCTCGTCCCTCCGAATTGTCGAAACCGCATTGCGCAACCCGGACTTGCCATATGCCCACGTCGCCGATGTACTTTCCACCTTGAGCGGTCGAATGCCTGCCAAGCTCGAGGAAGACGCCAGGGCTATCATTGATGCTCACAGGCAGAAGAAGACGGAATTCCCTTCGAAGAAGCTTCGAAACTTGATTGAAAACTACCTTGAAGACTCTGTGGCCCCCAAGGACCGAGTCACCGTTCGAGCTTCCGTGTACCCGCTGCAAGTCGTCGTTGACGCTTTTGACGGTGGCTTGCGTGCTCACGAGTATCAAGTATGGGCTGATCTGCTCAACGCTTACGCTGCGGTCGAAGAGCCCTTCGCGCAGGGCAAGACCGAGGAACAGGCTGTTCTGAAGTAAGTGAATTGCCCGATCTCAATTGTGACTTAGCTGATTTCTTTCCACAGGTTGCGAGAAGCCAACAAGGACATTGACACCGTTGTCAACCTCGTCTTGTCCCACAGCAAAGTTGCGCTGAAGAACAAGCTTGTTTTCGCCATCCTCGATATCATCAAGTCGGCTTCCGGTCAAAAGGCGATCAGCGATCGAAGGATCAACCCGGCCCTCAAGCGATTGGCTGCCCTTGACAGCCGAACCACCACCAAGGTTGCGCTCAGTGCGCGAGAAGTGCTCGTTCTCGCGAGCTTGCCCACTTTCGATGAACGATCTGTTCAAATGGAACAGATCCTCAAGTCGTCGATCACCAGGGTCCAATATGGCGAAGAAGGATCTGGATCTCGATTGCCTTCTGCAGATGTACTCAAGGAGGTTACCGACTCTCGATTCACCGTTTACGACGTCTTGCACAACTTCTTCGATCACGAAGACTCCTGGGTCGCTTTGGCAGCCCTCGAAGTCTATGTCCGACGAGCCTACAGGGCCTACAATGTCATGCACCTTGACTACGAGGCGGGAGACTCGGCGACTACGCCTCACATCATTACCTGGCGATTCAAGTTGAGCCAGCATTCGACAGAACCCATGACACCCCGCAACGATTCCTCGCGAGGCGTCTCGCGAATCGCAAGCATGAGCGACATGTCTTACGTCATTGGTCGAAACCAAGTCGAACCCACCCGATTCGGGCTCATGACCTCCTTCAACGATCTTTCGGAGTTGGCAGCTGGCTTCCCCAAGCTCTTCTCGCACTACCCCGCCTTTGATGAAGCCGAGTTCCGAGAGCGATACGGTCCTGATGCAAGACATCCTCACGTCATGAACATCGCTATCCGAGCTTACGGCGACGAGGATCTCTCCGATGCCGAAATCATGGCCAACTTTGCAAAGATCGCCAACCAGAATGCCTCCAAGATTAGCGGCGCCGGTGTTCGACGTGTCACATTACTGATTTGCCGAAAGAACCAGTACCCGTGGTACTACACCCTTCGTTCGTCCACCGACGGCACCTGGAGGGAGGAACAGAACATTCGAAACATCGAGCCTGCGTTGGCTTATCAATTGGAATTGGGACGACTGTCCAATTTCCAGATCACCGCACAGGATGTTTCCAACAGGCAAGTTCACGTATACCATGCCGTAGGCAAGGAAAACCCTTCGGATATTCGGTTCTTCGTCCGAGCTTTGCTTCGACCTGGTCGATTGTCGGGTTCGATGAAGATTCAGGAATATTTGGTCTCCGAATTCGATCGTCTTGTCAACTCGATTCTGGATACCCTCGAGATTGTCAGCTCGCAACACCGACAAGCCGACTGCAACCACATTATGATCAACTGTGTTCATCATCTCCAGATCTCGTTCGATGACATTCAAGAAGCGCTTGCTGGCTTCATCGAGCGACACGGCAAGAGATTGTGGCGACTGCGAGTAACTCAGGCCGAAATTCGAATCGTCATCGAAGACTCGGACGGTGTCATTACTCCTATTCGGTCGTTCATCGAGAACGTTTCCGGTTTCGTCGTCAAGTACGAGGCCTACCAGGAAGTTAGCACTGACAAGGGTGCCGCCATGTTGAAGTCGATCGGCCCCCAGGGACAGTTCCACTTGCAGCGAGTCAACTTCCCTTACACTACCAAGGAATCCCTGCAACCGAAACGGTACCAGGCTCATGTTGTTGGAACCACGTATGTCTACGATTTCCCCGACCTGTTCCGACAGGCTGTTCGCCGCGTCTGGGAAAAGACGGCAGAGTTCTACCCTGGATTGAAGGAGCCGACAGACCTTCTGACCGCCAACGAGCTGGTTCTCGACGAGCATTCGCAATTGCAAGAGGTTCCTCGACCCCCGGGATTGAACAATTGCGGTATGGTCGGCTGGATCTTCACCATCAAGACCCCCGAATACCCCAAGGGTCGACGCGTGGTCGTCGTGTCCAATGACATCACTTTCCAGATCGGTTCCTTTGGTCCCACCGAAGACGAATACTTCTTCAAAGTTACGGAACTGGCACGAAGCCTTGGATTGCCGCGAATCTATCTGTCGGCAAACTCTGGAGCTCGTATCGGTCTGGCTGAGGAAATCATGGGTTTGTTCGACATCGCTTGGAATGAACCTGGAAGGCCCGAGAAGGGCTTCAAGTACATGTACTTGACTCCCGAGAACTTGAGCAAGTTGCGGGACAATGGAGGTGAGTACTATACGGTATCATGTCGGGGACATTCGCTGACGAACGGTCCTTAGCTGGTATCGTTAAGACCAACGAAATTGAGGAGAACGGAGAAAGGCGTCATCAAGTCACTGACATCATCGGTCTCAAGAACGGTCTCGGTGTCGAATGTCTGAAGGGTTCCGGTCTCATCGCCGGTGCGACATCACGAGCCTACGACGACATCTTCACAATCTCCTTGGTTTCGGCTCGATCGGTCGGTATTGGTGCTTACCTGTTGCGATTGGGTCAACGAACCGTGCAAGTGGAAGGACAACCAATCATCTTGACAGGAGCTCCTGCTTTGAACAAGGTCTTGGGTCGAGAAGTCTACACCTCAAACTTGCAGTTGGGTGGCACCCAGGTAAGCTTTCGCCAATGGCTGTCGATCCGAACCGGCTGACATCATGCATCATCAGATCATGTACAAGAATGGTGTTTCCCACTTGACAGCCGAGAGCGATTTGGACGGTGCTTTGCAGATCGTTCAGTGGCTTTCGTACGTTCCTGACAGGAAGGGCAAGGCCATTCCCATCTTCCCATCCGGCGATCCGTGGGATCGACCTATCGACTACATGCCGCCAAAGGGACCGTACGATCCCCGCTGGTTCATCGAAGGAAAGCTTGAGGAGACCGACGCCGGAGAACAGTGGCAGTCTGGTTTCTTCGACAAGGGATCCTTCCAGGAAACTCTCGGCGGTTGGGCACAGACGGTTGTTGTCGGTAGAGCTCGTCTCGGCGGTATCCCTATGGGTGTGATCGCGGTCGAAACTCGAACCATCGAGCGAGTGGTGCCCGCCGATCCGGCCAATCCGGCATCGTTCGAGCAAAGACTCATGGAAGCTGGTCAAGTCTGGTACCCCAACTCGGCGTACAAGACCGCTCAGGCGATTGAGGACTTGAACAGGGAAGGTTTGCCCTTGATCATCTTCGCAAACTGGCGAGGGTTCTCCGGTGGTCAACAGGATATGGTGAGTCCAAGTTCCAGATACGTTCTTTCCTCAGCTAACGCTCGTCATCTGTTCAGTACGACGAAATCCTGAAGCAAGGTTCCAAAATCGTCGATGGTCTCTCGGCCTACAAGCAGCCTGTCTTTGTCTACATCGTGCCCAACGGTGAATTGCGAGGCGGAGCTTGGGTCGTGTTGGACCCGTCCATCAACCCGGAACACATGGAGATGTACGCGGACAAGGACGCCCGAGGTGGTGTCCTCGAGCCGGAAGGTATCGTCGAAATCAAGTACCGAAAGGACAAGGTCCTTGCAACAATGGCTCGACTCGATTCCGAATACGCTCAGCTCAAGGCCGCCTCGACAGACTCGACCAAGTCAGCGGAGGAACAGAGCGCAGCCAAGGAGCAGCTCCTCGCAAGGGAGAAGCATCTCTGGCCGACATATCAGCAGATCGCTCTCCTGTATTCCGACTTGCATGACCGAGCTGGTCGAATGGAAGCGAAGGGATGTGCCCGAGCCGCCGAATGGCGCGAGGCTCGACGATACTTCTACTGGCGTCTCCGACGAAGAATCAACGAGGCACACATGCTCAACAAGTTGGCCACTTCTCACCCGGTGCTTACCGCTGCAGAACGAGTCGATGTCCTCTCTCAGTTGGTCGAAGCGGATCCGGAGTCTGATCAGGCGGTTGCTACTTGGATCGAGTCACATGCCAACTCGGTGACGGCATATGCGGCTCAGCTCAAGGCCCAGTACATCAGCGACAAGATCATGGAGTTTGCGGAGACCGACAAGGAAGGTACTTTGGCCGGATTCGCTCGAATCATGGAGACCTTGTCCGAGGAGGATCGAAAGTCACTTGTTGAGCGATTCTCGACGTCCTCGTAGAGTGCAGACGATTTCAATTGTCGCCAAAATCCTTTGCATATAGAATAGAGGATGTGGAGTTTTGGGTCAGGGTTTGCGGTGGGATTGCGGCTTGTGATGTGATGAATCATCTAGTTAATGTTATACAATGTATCAAGGTCAGGAATGGTCTATCGCAGACTCTGAGCGCATGAAAGACGGCGCTACTTGAGAAAGCATCGGGTTGTCATCATGACTGCTGTATAGGTTGCATAGCGAGCATGTACTCAGTACTGCATCGACATCATATAGGGAGGTCACAACGCGTTCGTTTGACGCGTCTAAAAACAATCGAAACAATCGATTCCTCATCTTACACGGCTTGACAACTTGGGTACAGCAACGATTATCGACGTGTTTCGGCCTTCTGTCTACCTTCCAAGTGAGATCGCTTCCACACCTTACCAACATCTTCGAGCCCCGCTGGTCTGATCTGCGATGTACGGAGACGACGCTCTCAAACTCATCCTCGAGTCAAAAAGATCGACACAAACGGCAACACTCGCCAAACACAATGATGCCCTCGTGCGTCAAGTGTGTTACGAGACCCGAGAGATCGACAACGCTCTCAATGCGGTAGCCAACGAATGGTCTCAGATGCAGGAGAATCTTCCCCAGGATCCGTCGCAGCAGGCTCAGCTTCAGGAAGAGCTGTTGTGCAAGATCATGGTCCGTCAACTATCCGCCAACAGGAACAAACGGTGTCTTTTGGCATATCACGCACAACGCCTCGACTTGCTGAAGGACATGTACTGGAACGAGGCCGGAGGGGCACTAGCCCATCTCCTGAATACAAAGATGACGGGCAGAGGAAGAGCCAAGGCCGCGGACGCGGGCCACGGTGGGGCGATGATCCTCGTTCCGGACGAAGACGAAGAAACCGACGAACCCCCTGCAGACGAAAACCCTGTCGCAAAAGCTGCGGAAGGCAAGAGCAACCATACCGCCGTCGCCATCACGGACGACGTTCGCTCTCGACTTTCGCCCCAAGAAACCGACTTCTTGAGAGGCTACAATGATCTCATCCTCGATTACAAGTCAGAGTTCCTTGACGTGTTGGATTTGGCTTCCTCGATCGACCGCCCGCCAACTATCGATGACCTCTACGTCGACGTTCGAGTCGTGCGGGACTGCGGAACCGTATACACCGAGTTGGGTCAAATCGAATTTAGGAAAGGGCAGCGGTACATGGTCAGGAGGAGCGATATCGAGCGGTTGATCATTCAAGGTTATTTGGAGGAAGTCTAGCGGATGTCGAGGTTGGCGATCAGTCACAGAGGTGAGTGTGAGAGCTCATGAGGATTGCCTGATCCGCTCTGACTCGCTTATCGCCAGGCTCTACCTTACTCTCCACGTTCTCGCCGATCCCGCCTACTGTCGCGCCATACCATCACTCAACCCACCCGCACGGTCGCCAGAGCACATGATGGGCTCAGTCCCGTGATCAACACATCATGAAAGGCATCCCGCCTCTTGTCGCGCCCTTTACTACCGGCAGATCGCCCAAATATTTCGGCCGGGACAAGCACGCAATGCCACAGGGAGGATGCGACGATGGACAAGTCTATTCGCTTGATGTCAAATGGGAGAGGGTTGCGGGCAAGTTGACGCAGCGATTGAGAGTAGTGCGCGCAGGCTTTGCGGTCCCCGTTGTCTGGCTGCGAAGTACTGCTAGTTGTAACCGGTAGAATACCAGAGGGATGTCATATAATCGAAGCACCAATATATGCGATCACCACATCTTCATTATATCGCTGTGACTATTTGTATCTTACGATCGCCTCAACCAGGACCTCAAAGCACTCTCGGCTTGGAGATGGTCGCCCATACCCCTGTCACCGCCGCCGCTCCAATGATAGCGGCTCTCAAGGCAGCCATCTTGTACCACCTGTCCAGCAATTGTCGAGTGCGTCCCGGATCAGCTTTCTCGCTATTGGCAGTCTCCAGCAGGTTGACATCAACCGGCTTCTGGACCACAAGGAAGAAGGCGATACAGGTGGGGATCATGGCGGCGCAAATGGTGTAGAGCTTGCTTGTGTGACGGTCCGGGGCTGCGAAAGAGCGCTGAGCTACTAAGAATGGTGACGATCTGACCGGAGTAAAAAATGCCTACTGTTGTAAGCCAGGTACGTCCAAAGGCTACAAGACGTTGCCGCGACAGCTAAGTTGAGGGGTTTGCCTCGGAGGTAGACTCGTCTCCAGAGCTTGACGGTCTCGATTGTAGGGCTGTGCGTGAACGCATTCACGACGAGGATCGAGTTTGAGACGAGACCTGGAGCGGTTCATGGACGGATTGAGACAGGAAAAGCGGCGTGGTGAATTCATTGTCCAGTCTCAGCGGCGAAGAGTCTGCTCACCTGCATGTGCCGCCGTCAAAGTTATAGCCGCTGCCTGAGCCAGCTCTAGGTTGTCTGCCGGCATGGCGAATTGATTATTTGCGTTCTCAAGGGGTTCGGAGTGAGTATGTTCGGAGGGAGGACGTATTACTCTGAGAGAGGTAGCGGATTGAGAAAAAGGCATTCAACCTTTATACTACCGCTGTCGCAAGTCAAGCTTGAAGACACCTGTTCTGCGATATTTTGAATCCTCTATCCGTCCCAGTTGCATCCACTTTTCTTCCGAGGACCAGAGAGCCATTCTGCCGCCGACTGAGAGCCCTCTCCCTACTTTGGCGATGTGCAATGTCTTCCAGACAAAATCTCGTCAGCTTCTTCCCTCAGATCAAGGTGCGATCTCGAAAGCGCTCAATCTCGAGCTCTTTATTCGAGGCAAGGACAAGCGGAAGTAGAACTCATGCATCCATCTGAAAAGACCAAGCGAGCCCTTCTTAGAGCAGTACCATCTGCGTCAGTCAGATAATGCCTCGCACAAGGATGCCTCGAATAATGAAAGCCCTGGTGTGTATACCTTGACGCCTGCCTTCGGTCTCGACTGTCCGGGCCCGTCACCTGTCGTTACCTGAATTGCCTGAACAGCTGCCTGTCTGCTCGTGTTTCACTTTTTGCGGATTCAATTCTCGACCAGCAGCTGATGCAACGCCAAGTTGTTTGCTATCTGCTTGTCTCTTTCTCCTCTCCTCCCTGGATCTCACCAGCTATCTCAGCTTTACTCCCACTCGCGCTTATCTGTCTTCTCGTCTTCGCCATGTCACTGAATGAACGCAAAAAGGTGTGTTCCCGCGCGGACTGCAGATGACTCTACGCTCATCACGTTCTTTCATTAGGGAATCCAAATCCACCGCGCAATCGTGTATGGATCGCACGCAAGACTCTTGACCGCTGCGGAGAAGGCCCTTGCTCCGGATGGTCGTAAGCTGTGGAATCGTCTTGTAATGATGCAAGCCGCTGAAACTTCCCCTAGATACTCATCGATGGACAGTGTTCCTGGCTTCCGCGGCTACTCCTCCTCCATCCGACAAGAAGATCAAGGGCAAGGGAAGGGCAAGATACGAGGGTGAAGGTCTGGCGGAAGAGGATGTCGACTTTATCACGGGAGGGGCGGATGACTTGTCGTGGTTGATCAAACGGGTCACCTTTAGATTGCACGAGACATATCCCCAACCGAACCGAGGCATGTTCATTCCCACCTAAACGCTTTCAACACACGCTGACGAAGCTTGATTACGATTCAGCCATTGACAAACCACCCTTCGCCGTCACCGAGACCGGATGGGGAGAGTTTCCGCTCAACATTCGAGTTCAATTCGCCCCAGAGACAGGAGAGAAGAGCGTCAATTTTGTCCATCAGCTCAGACTTCATCATTGGGGTCCCGCTGCTCAGCCGCCGGCTGCCCCTCCATCAGCACTCGCCGTTACGACCGCGGGAACGGAGGAGACCAGTTCCGGTTCGAATATACCGTCCGAAACGCATGAATCGACGCCGAATCCAGAAGCAAGAGCGGATCGGCCGAACAAGGAAGGGGAGAAGGGGACTGACGGGGATGTGACAATGGCGGCTGGAGACGATGATCAAGATGCGGAAGGGGAAGCGGACAGTAGTATCGGCGGACCAGTCACCGCGGACCAATCGGCCGCGCAAAGTCCTATGCAAGGTATCGCCGCCGACCCAACAGCGACCGCGACCGTCGCAACGGGGAATGTACTCCCGGAATTCTATGTCAACCCTCTCCCCGTCCAAGCGTGGCAGTACGATGAGCTCGTCTTCAGTGACCCAACGCCAACATTCTATGACATGCTGATCAACCATCCTGAAACGCCGTTGCCGGAGAAGAGTCTGCGTCAACCGGCGGAAGAAGGAGCCGGAGCCCGCTGGGGGATGGATAAGGGTAGTGCCGGAGTTCCGCTGGAGTTTACACGGGAGATGGCGAGAGGTGAGGGAGAAAAGCTGGAAAGGGCTCGGCGCCTAGTCATTGATGAGATGGCCAAATGGAGGTGAGTGATTGGGGGTCGACCTTTGACTCGGTGGATCTGACGTGTTTGTCTATTTCAGAACGAAGCTTATAGAACTTGAGAAGGAACAGCAACGGCTGCGGGACGAGATAGCAGGGTAGGGGCGACTGTCGGGGTGCTTTTGGGCTTCGTTGTCGTCTTTCGAGCCAGCCCCTTTTGAGAAATTCACGACATCTCGGCGCGATTCCCGATGGGCTGACGTACGTGGCGAGATGGACCTGACGGGGTTAATATACATATCACATGTTTCGTAAATACAGTCGAGTGTCATGTTCGGAGGCTGGCGAGCAAGGGGCAAAGGTTTAGATGAGAGAAGGTCCTTGCGGGCTTTCGGCTGTTCTACGTCACAGACGGAATCTCCCTTTGAGGCGCTCGACGGGCGACACCGAGTGCGGACACCTCGCCGGTAAATGGAAGATGACACGAAGATTTGTCTCGTTACCTCTGGACGCGAAGAGTCAGGAGTGTCAGAATAAACATCCAGCTAGAGGTGTAAGTTCATCGCCCTATCGCATGTGAGATGACGAATTGAAGAAATCCCTCGGGGTTGCATCCGCGTGACTGACTGGCTTCAGCGACCGCTGCTGCTGCTCAAGCAAGTTCTATCAAGTTGTTGCTGCTCTCCCTACACCACCTAATCAACGCTTCGCTCATTGGGGAAAGTCCTACGCCAGAGCGCTCTGTCACTATGTCCATCCTCGGCGATATCAACACCACCCGGATAATTCAAACGGTCGGAATCGGCTCGTCGGCTTATCTGGCCGGTCAGCCGAGACTACAGCGGAGCAGATGACGGGATACTGACCGGCACTTCTCCCTTTGCATCTAGGCAAGACATTTCACTCCACTACCATGACCAACATCTTTCGACAAGCTCCTGATATCGGTTCGGCAAAGCTATGGCGTGGGATGGTCAGGAATGCAATGGTTACCTCTCCCACGTTAATGATAGTCTCGAGTGCATCCTTTGCCTATCTCGCGTATCTAGGCAAGTCCAAGAGGCTTCGAAGCGTATGTGATTCCTAACCGTGGCCTGTCTTGAACGACTACAGCGCCGAATCAAGCTACGCAGCGGCTGTACACTGCCGCGGCCGCAATCATCCCCTCGTTCGTCCCTTACACGTTCGCAGTCATGTTGCCCGCCTATAAAGGGCTCCAAGATGCCGCAGCGGAACATCTGACGGACGAGAAGCGGATCAAGGAGTTGTTCGACAGCTGGTCAAAGTTGAATGCGATACGGGGCATCATGATCGGAACGGGGGCGTTCTTGGGCATATGGGCTTCACTGAAGTGAGGAAGAATGTTGCGGTCGTTATGTTTTGCCGAAGATATATTGGAGATGGACCCTACACAGCACACCAGTGTCCAATGTTTCATAATGCTTCATGGCCGACCTGTCCGTCCTCGCGCCTCCTCGCGTCCCGATGTCTACCCTCCCATCTTCCGATCCTGCTATGCGAATTGCCTTCGAGTGTCTGACCGACGTCGACCAACATCCCACCTCTGCGCCCATCGGAGACTCCCCCCTAATGAACCGGCGTTCTTCGTTCCGCCCGCACGAGTTTATGATGTCTTCCACAAGAGGATAGACACAGGTCCAACGTAAAAGTAGATGAATTTGCGAGTTTCTAGGCAAGAGACAGATTAGCATCGAAACAGGAGTCCAATGTCCACACGCTGAACATACCATGTGTAACAAATGATCCAAAGCTGTGCACTCCACGTCAGTGACTTGCTCATGGCCGTCATTCCTCATATCCCAAAACTCACTTCTTGCCGACGACACAATGCCATGTCGTCTGATATAACGTGTCAAACTCCCGCTTCAAGTACTCTGCCATATCCTTCTCCATCGTAAACTTGTTCAATGCCTCCTGCGCCAGCTCGATTGCCTTCTCCTCCATGGCCTTCTCCATATCGACGCTTTTGATGACCGCTTTGTGGGTCTGAGGGGTGCTGCCGCCGAGAGGGGTGCTGGCGCCTTCGCCTGATGCGGAATCCTGTGCAGCTGCGGACATGGTGGTGGTCGTCGATGCTGAGGATGCGTGATCAGTGGACGGTAACAATGCACATTCACGCAGATCGGCTCACTGTATGAACGAGACGGGAGCACGTCGTGTATGCCGGATTGTAGACGTTTATTGCTTGTAGCCAAACATCAAGACGCACTTGATGCTTGATGATCGACGACAAGCTCTTGCTTCCGCGCACAGGCTTCTATTAATGATGAAGAACAGTGTTCGTGGCGCGACTTTTCAACGTCTTCATCCCTTCTGACGGTAATCCACCGCTCATAGACTTTCCTACACCGTCATGTCCACCGTCAGCTCATCACCAAAATTCCTTCCACGCTCCGCCTCCGCTGGTGCGCACCCGGCAGCCCAGCTCGCAAAACATGGCAAATACGTCCTCCTCGGCCTTGTCGGTTGTTGGTATTACGACCTGCTACGCTTAGTTCAGGATGAAGTGTTGGCTCCGCATTCACGCAGGGGGGGATTCAGTACAGCTCGGTGAGGTTGCATACGCCTGATGCGGGCAGTGGTGAAAACCTTTCAGCTGATTATAACTCGTCACTCAGCGGTTACAAGATGATGATTACTTCCTTGTCTCTACAAGCTATCACAATAGTAAATCCGCCATCCGCCTGTCCAGCACCAGGTCTAAGGCTTAACTTTCACGTTCGACAGGCTATATTCCTCTACCTCGTCGTTTTCCTCCCATGGATACGCGGCATCATTCCAAACGTAAGCTGCGCTCCGCCCATTTTCCTGGCAACAATCACGCTCAGTGAATTACTCCGTGATTGCGATGACATAGTATCCGTCATGGCAGCGCTCTCAAAGGCTAAGAATTATCATGCCATTATTGACCGGAACCATCTTGACGGGATTCATCACGCTCGTTTCCGCTCTCTCGCGCGGGACGATCCTCGGAACGTTTCAGTCACTTCTCGCGGGTACGTGACTCTCCCTGGACTGGTCGCCGAAGGGCAATGTTGAATTGAGCATTGTGCTTTAATCTTCCTTCTAGCGACATCGGTGTATGCGCTCACGTTCGGGATGCTCGGCCTCATCCCGTCACCGAGAGTACCGCCTACAACGTTGAATGGAGACGACAAACGAAATGATTGAGATCGAGTGCTAAGTTGGTATCTGGCATGGGTGAGAGCGATGGTTCGTGCGAGATGCATATCGATTACTCGGAGAAGAAGTATGCGGTTGAAGGGATGTAATAGGCTTACACAGTGCGTAATGATGTATGCGAATGGACTGGTTCCTATGCAGCTGAACGAGGCATCCGGCGGCATCGTCGCCAGCTCCGGGCTCCACTCCGACTTGTTCAGTCCCCGAGGGCGAGGAGGGCACATTGGAGGGCCGGCTTGAGATCCAGCTTCACAAGCGAGATAGCTATGGTAATGAAAAAAACAAGAGTCGTCTTTTATAGCGCAGATCTGCTTGTATCGCTTGAAGCGAGGAAATATGTATGATAAAGATGGCACGGCGCAAAGTGCACATACGGAAAATTGAGGAATTGTGCAATCCGGGTATTCATCTATATTAAGCTAGTATGGCGATTCTGCCTTTTACAATATACCACTCGTGGCTGCTATGGCCTTTGGCGTTTTCATTATTGATCGACATCATCTTTTGTGGTGTTGACATCCTAGTTCTTCTTGGCTTTGGCAGCGCCCTTACCGGATCGGTCGGTCGTACCGAGACCCAGAACCTCGCACATCTTGAAAAAGACTTGAGTGGAATCGTAGACACCCCTGAACTTGTCGGAACCGGGGCCCTTGGTGTAAACAGGGATATCTGGAAGGATAAGAAGTGAGCACAAGTCTATTTGCAGTGATGGAGCAACAGGATATAACTTACCGGTCAAAGAGTGGACACCTTGAGCGGAGCTGACGGGCAGAGTTCCGTTCGTCAAGAAGCCTTCAGGCTTGTCCCCTGGCCTGGCAACGTAGTCATTTCGGGCGGCGGTCGCGTTGGTGGTCGGGTTCCTGGGTCCTCGAGTGTCGACTGCGTAGGTCTCCTTCACATCAGGGTGGGCAGCGAAGCCAGCAGCGAGGGCGTATCGCGGGTCCCACTGGACGGGGAAGTTGGGGTGTTCACCGACAACGACAGTCTGGTTTTCCGGTCGAGAGCCCTTGGCGACTTGGTACTCGGAGTGACCAGAGTTCTGGTACGTTCCGATAGCATTCCTCTTCGCTCGGTCCGTGGTGGCGACCTTCAAGTACTTGGTGTCACTAGAGCCGAAGACATCGAAGCCGTGACCGTGATCGGCAGTGACGATAATCAGAGTTTCATCGAGTTCACCGATCTTTTCCAGGTGCTGGACGGTCTGTCGAACAGTGTCATCGAGCTCCAACAATTCTCCCAAGGCTCGGTCGTAGTCCAAAACGTGGAACATCTTGTCGATAGAAGCGGCTTCGGACATCATGAAGAAGCCCTTGTTTTCGGTGTCCCGTGCCTTGAGGATATCGATAGCCTTGATGGTCATTTCAGCGAGACCAGGCTGGTCCAGAGCGGGACCGGTGGTGTTGACAAGAGGAGAGACGGTGCCGTTTTTCAAGTTCTCGGTATAGACGTTTCGGTCGAGCCACCTGCGAGAAGATCCGTCAGCTAGAGGTCAAGACCGATATGCTGCGACGCACTTAGCCATGTTACTCTGACTGAAGATACCCAAGGTTCGTTTGCTAGCATCAGCAGCTTGCAAGGCAGTGTTGTTGTTCACGACTTGGTATCCCTTGGCGGCGAATGCATCGTAGTAGTTCGTTCGGTTAGGAGATCCTGAGCCGGGCTTGAACTGTTCGGCACCACCACCGAAGAGCACGTCTGGGGGCATACGTCAATTCTGGTTCTCTAGAAGATGAAGAACGGCCTACCAGGACCCTTCCAGTCAACCCATGACAAGTTGGTCTGACCATTCAGCATCTGAGCGATCAACGGCGCGTACAGGTCTCGGTCTCGGGTGTGGCCCGCCAAGGTGATGGGAGTGGCATCTGCAACAAAGGCGGTCGAGACAATACCGACGGGACCGCCGATCTGGTTCTGGAAGAGCTCCGCGATGGTCTCGACTCGGGGATCATCGAGAGCTAATGAATTCAATTCCGTCAGATTCACTGACATGAACACAGTTTTTGAACGCACCGTCAGGGGAAGAGTCGGCATAAACGGATACGGCATTGACGGTGGTCTTGTGGCCCGTGTACAAAGCCGTGGCAGAGTTGGCAGAATCGGTGATGAAGCTGTAACCTCGATAGTCAACTAACTTGTTCCCCTTTCGGCTATCGAGCGACAAGATACTGACCTGTCGATAGAGTGGGTCATCTGCAGACCCACGTGGTCCATGTCGTCGAGCTGCATCTTGCTCTGATACTTTCCGTTGACTTGCTTGTGCCCGATCAATCGGGCAGCAGTGATGGCGGATTGAGGCATACCGTCACCGATGAACAAGATGACGTTTTTCACGCATCGCTTTTTGGCGGGTTCGTGAACAGTCCACTTGGCCAATGTCTCTTGGTTGTCGTAGTAGCTCAGCTTGAGCTGGTACTCTCCAGGTTCGTACAAAGTCAAGTTTCGGTAGGCCTTGGATGCCACGTTGACGACAGTCGGGGACTTGGCATCTTGTGCAAACAAGTCCTGGCGGGGAATAGTCAGCCAAAGCACCTCGACGCGATTCAACTTCTGCTTACCTCGTAGTAGGTGAAGTTCCATTTCTCGACGGGCGAGTCTTGGATGTTGAAGAAAGAGGTGACGTCGGCAGAGTAGCCCTTGCCGTTGTCGAGCGTGAGCTTGAAGTTCTCATCGGGAACACCGTTGTTATAAGCTTCTGAGCCGTTCACAGGAGCGTGGACCTGGAGGGATAGAGTCAGTAATGCTGGAGTCTCAATGTATACCAATCTGGCTGCTTACTTCCAGTCGGATGTCGAAGTGTCCACCAGCGATGAACTCAGCCTGAGAAGGAGGGAAGATACAACCAAGCTGAGGGCAGGCGCCCAAACGTTGAAAGGTCTGCAAAGACGGGTCATCAGCCTTATGCGACGGATCGTAGCAGATAGATACTGACCTGGGCAACAGCAGGAGTGATGTATCCCAAGGTGAGCAGGAGCCCAGCCATGGCGGCCGAAGGCGCAGTCGAGAACTTCATGTTGATGGGTCAATTATTTGGTGGAAATTATAAACTCCGGTAGGTGATCGACTTCGGAGACTTGCCGCTGATAAGATAAGGGGCAGTCACCGTGTTCGTTGTTGGCTGGCGTTAAGGAGAGTGGTGGAGAGACGAACCGATGTTGAGGAAACACAGTTACCGACTGGGGAGTACTCTTTGCGCCAAGTTATATATGCACGGAGGTCGAGCCCTCCTACGAGGCAGACGTGCGAAATAAGTTGTCGGCTTTGCGCATCCTGTCCCTCACACCAGAGAAATTGAATCAACCATGTGCGAGCATGGGTCTGGAATGGTACCTCATGCTTGACCTGGAGGTCTTCAGCGGCCGCGCGGCTTCTTTCCCCTTAGCTCGACAATCGCTGTCCAGTGGGACCAGGGCAACAGCCATTTGTTCAAGGGTTGAGCGCGAGCTGGAACTTTTGAACGTTGGCTTTAGGTTTGAGAAAGCACGTTCTTGCCGTCGTTTTTAGATTCCGCCCAATCGGAAGGTCCGTGTATCTGACATGAAGAGCTAAGGCAATCGATATCGCTCCAATGTGCCGTCCCGGCACTAGAGTTCCGGATGTAACCTCCGGTGTTGAGGTACCTGTAACATACGGTATACAAGTCAATACAATGCGCGGGACGCCTTCCGTTCTTCCAACGGCATCATTCACGAATTTGTATTCGCTCATTTTGTAACTGACAAGGCCATTCAACTCTCAGCACTTCGCTGAATGGCTGGGTCGATTAGGAAACGTTCACAGAGCTGCGTCTCTCAGATGTCATATATCCGTCCGTCTTGCATGATAGCGAAGTCGGCGTTACGGCCAGTCCCCTTTCTAGACCTGCACACACGTGGGGGTCTTCGCCGCCAGCTTTATAAGAGCTCATCTACTCGTTGTCTATCGCAATAGGGAGGATTCGGCAAAGCTCCAAGAACGCATGCGAATATATGAATCGCGCATTACAACTTGTTACGAGTATATTGGAGGACAATGCCTCTTTCATGTGGCAAGACATGTTGTCGTCAAGCTTGAACGTGTCATTGACCGTGCTGCTGTCGACGAGCACGAATGCCGTAGTCTTCCACGGGCAGGAGGATAACGTGAACAGTGATTGCGATAGTAGATCCTCAACCGGCGGACCGCATGATCGATGGGATGGCGACTGCCGCGGGTATAAAAGGCGTCGCCGGGGTTGCCGCCGGGGCCGCTGCAGTGATTTGCGGACCAAAGTTCCACACTCGGATCTCTCCGTCATCTGAACCAGAAACCAGGAGGTCGTCGGATAGCTGCAAGCTCGTGACAGCTGTAGGCGAGATATGTCAGATAGTTTACGACAGTCGTTATCCACGACACACTACCCACCTCCCCGATGGCCAACCAGCGTTTGCGCACACCGTCCAGATTCACGATCCCATATTTTGATGGTACGATCTGTTGACAGCAAATGATATCAGTGAAGGCCCAAGTTTCGTGCTAGGGATGAGTGCCCACCATGTGAGCCGGACGCCAGCCGGAGAGTATCGATATCTATTCCCCATACGCCTTCGATGTGTCTGAAGCGACCAAATAGTCAGTTTTGGTGTCAGTAACCGGAACTCATAGAGGCATACCCAAAAAGCGTCCTCTTTTCTTTCCCGGTATCTGCGTCCCAAACCTTGATCATGTTATCCAGCCCAGCGGAGACCAATATCGCTTCCTTGTCGTCTCCAAGCTGAATGGTTGACCTACTCGCTATGTGGGTGCTGTGGTGAGGCGTCCCGGGATGGCTTATATCTTCATGCTCTTCCATAGCCCTTGTTACCGAATACGCATTCGGTCCAAACGATGAGACGGAAGGAGAGTAACACGAGGGTCCCGATTCGGCGGTAGTGAGGGATGCTCCCGAGTAATTCGAAGCTGAGACACGATGTGTTGGCATACCGCTATCCGGTTCTTGGTGTTCCTTTTCCACAATCAGAAGCTTGAGGCTCTGCACATGTCCGGTATGCCCCACGAAAGTCTTGATACACGCCCGCTGTTGCAGATCCCAGAGCTTGATAGTACCGTCGTCGCTCGCCGAGAACAAGAAGTTTTTGGTGTCGCCCTTGCATGGCTGTGCCGAGATCGAAAGCGATGTGTCTTGTACACTCTGTTCCGAGGGCGAGCTTTTGCCGTCCCACAAAAGAACGGAATTGACCCAGCCTTGATGACCCCTTAAAGCATAACAGTCACCTGTCGCGATGTTCCAGATCTTGATGACACCATCCGCACTTCCACTTGCTAGTGTTCCCTTGTTATAGTTGAGGCAAACAACACCGTCTGTGTGCCCCTCGAGGGTTCTGACGCATTGCCCTGTTCTCCAGTTCCAGCTAAGAAGACAGACAACTCAGTCTTGACTGCACACGCTGCGCGCAATTCGCTTACATTTTCAGCGTCCTGTCCATGCTACCGGTAACCAACATCACTTGATCGAACTGAAGCGCCCGAACGGCACGCGTGTGGCCCTGAAGTATTCGGACCACTTCTCCTTTATCCAAATCCCAGACTCGAACCGTTCGATCGTATGATCCGGTGATTAGTACTGGATATGATGGAGTAGACAGGTTTTGATGGAATTGCAAGCACATAATGCCGTTCGTGTGACCCTGAAAGTTGTGAAATTAGCGTTAGTACTGCCAGGAAGACTGGCGAACGAACCTTCAGTGTACGTTCCGTATATCGTCCCTTCCTCCAATTCCTCTCGACAATGAGCCGCTCGCAATAGACATGCTTCCAGGGCTTCTTATTCTTCCTTTCCTCAATTTTCACATTACTGCTACGTTCATCTTGCCCACTTTCCACGGGATTAGCATCGCTGTCACTGCTGACATCGGACTTGCGCTGTTTGAGCCTCGACGACGAATCCATCCTTCTCCTTTTGAGACTAGGCATTTCTTCCGTCGCGGGCCTCTTCAGCGATGATGGACCGGCCAAATCCGACATGCCGTATCCGGAGTCGTGAGTCACTGTCGAAGGTGCTGTGAATGCGGTGTCGGGCTGCACAGGTGCCGTAAAGGATCGGGGAAGGCTGACCAACCGGTGCCCCTTGGTGTTTGTAGCTGCTATGGTCTCTGGGAGACCTGGCTGCTGGTCTTGCTGCGAGGCTGTATGTGCGTGATCATGGTCGTCGTGCTCGAAGCCGACCATCATTCGATCCGGTGCACCAAGGTTCAACTCTTTCCGCAATCGCCTTCGTTCCAGCAATGGTAGACCCCATCCGCACTTTGTGCATTTCCGCTCGATATGTTGGCCGCACATCCTGCGCCAGAGGAGATCGTCATCCGCGAGGTTCTTCCAAAGCTTTGACACTTGAGCAGCCTTGCCGAGTGAAATGGCATCGAGGTAGCCGAGGACTCGAAGACAGACTTCTCGAGGGAAGAGCGTGAAGGGATCCACGCGGATGATTTGGGATAATGCTTCCGAGAGATGTGAAAGCTGCGAGCTGTTAACAGTGCGTTGAGTGACGGTGTTCTTGACCCATTCTTCGGAACTCACAAGCAACACATTGTCAGGATACCTTCAAGAATAATCTTCCGCTTGAAATGTGGAGATGAGCTGAACGTGGACCAGAGGTTGGTAATGGCAGCTCGCTCCTGGACGGGGAGGGCATCCAGCGACTGTTGAGATAGCGAGGCGTCAAGTCTGATTCCTTGAGAAAGTCGGATTCAAGGATGTAACTTACCTTTTGGAGCTTCCCATTCACATCTTGATCTGCCATCATCTGATGTCTGACGCAGAGCGTTCTTCCGTCTGCAGGTATGGTTGGCAAAGTTAACGCTGTAGGGGAAGGTCCAGCGATGTGATCCGGTTGAATTTCGCGTCCTCTGGGTACAGCGGCTCCTGTGGGAACGTCTTCGGGCGTCTCCCTCGAAGTCTCGGCGTTGGCTTGATATACGAGTGGCAAAGGTGACGGCGCAGTGTCAATCAGAGAATGCATCGGCAGCACGCTCTTGTTGGATGAAGCATAGGCATTCTGCGTGGCGGAATGCTTGTTATCTGAAGTGCCGTTGCGTGAGGCGATAGTGGCGACAGTCGGCAACTCTGTCGAGCTCAACATCCGCCATCCAGGCTTGGGAGGCAAGGTTGCATTCGTATTTGATGATCCTCCCAAGCCTTGCTGATGCACGTCCCGCTGATGCTTCACCATTATGCCATACGTCGGTGCCGTAGGCGGTCTCCGAATGGTGTGTTGCAATCTTGCGTCGTAGCTTGTCGGATCTGGTCCCGTGGGGAAGATCTCGCTTGCTCTTCGTATGCGTCAGTGGCGAGACAGCGTGAAGAAGTGGCAGAAGATGACCAATGTGTGAACTGAAGCTCACGCCAACGATAGATGTTGTGCTCAACTTGAAGCACGTAATGAAAGGAATCCGATCGCATATCTCGTGACCAACGGGAGCTCCAACGGGCGGCGGCGTTTTTGTTAAATCGCCTTTCTCCGGCTTCATAGCCCCATAATTCGGAAGTAGCGGTCGGCTTCCCTAGCTGCCTCCCTCCTCTCAACCAGAGCAACCTGGTGGACACTGTCTGAGCTATACTTGATTGTACTACTCGCACTGCGAACCACCTGCAGTATTTCTCGAGACCTCATACGAGGCTACATGGATTGGACAGGCCCTTCTTCTTTCGGTCGAGCGGGTCATTCGACACTTGCTTTTCCACAGTACTGGCACCGTGACCGTAACGTAGTGCCAGGTCCGGGTTACAGTGAGCGTAGGTAGTACGTGGGCATTGCGCCAGTGCAAACCTTGCCATTTACATTCCAGGCCACAGTCAGGATTTCAATTATGTCATCCCTCCTCCTAGATATACAAGTCTCCGCTCGTCGAAGCGAAGGGAGATGAAATGTCGTAACCAGTCGTCGAAAGGATATCGCGAGCGAGATAAACAAAATGTAGACAAACAGTCTCGCCGTTATTCCCCATCCAACACGATATCGCTCAAGCATAGTATTCCATCCCCAGACATATCCCTAATCACAGATGTCACCGTACATGAAAAATGTCCCTGATCCGAATAAAGGCGGGTTGCAAGGTGTCTCGCTTTTGAAATATGTCCGGGGACAAGTTGACCGATGCTTAAAGCTTTCGTCGGAAAGAGCAGCCTGAAGAAACACCGATCCATAAGCCCTTTTGCAAAGGGAACCCGTAACCGTGCCACTCACCCTCAGTCAACTTGGCCTTACCACCGGAAGGCTGGCACAAGACGGTGTTGCAGGATCCACACTGAACGACGGTCGAGGCGTGCGAGAACACAGTGGTGATCTGGAAGCATCCGGGGCACTTGACGTCCATGAAGAAGGATCGGGGCGACTGGACAAGCTGCTTCAACTTGTGCTTTCGGGCCTCAGCTTCGGCGGAAGGGTGGAGAAGGTCGACGGCGAGAACCTAAAGGGCATATGATGTTAGCATGCATTGACAGATACAGACGTCTGGCAGGAGTAGGATCGGGATGTGACAAATCCCTGCATGATCTGTGTTCTGCTGACTCGGCTTGCACCAATGGGGCGATATGTGGCGATGTGGCGAAAATGTGACGATGTCGCTGCCGATATCCAGGTGTTCTCTTGCGTCCCTCTCCAGCTCTTCCTCCGATCCGTATCTGCCTTCCTCGCGACCTATTCCCGAATGCTGTTCGTCCAACTTTCTCCCTTGATCGCCCGTCATCCGTCCAATCCCGTTGCCATATCCCGATCCCATCCAAGCCGTGGGGTCCTGCCCGCAGCGGCAACACTCACCATTTTGAAGTGCGAGTGAACTTGCTACTTTTGTTGAAAACGAGCGGAAAAGTACGGGTGGAGATGGTTCTGCTGTTGACTTGAGGACGTCGAGAGCGGCTCGTTTTGGGAAGAGCAAAAGAACGGATCAGCAGACGCGATAACGAGCGAGTCGATTTGACGTCGTTGCGCAGTGGCGATTCTGCCGTCGATGGACCGTACGGGGCAGGATGGCGACGGCGAGGAGGCCAGGGTGAGTGGCGAGAACGAGCGGTCGTGTGGCGACGAATCAGCGGACCACAGAGGCGAGCGAGCTAGAGGGTGCGTCCAGAAGATAAAATCTGCATTTCCCCTTTGCTGGGTCAACCTGAAAACATGGTTCAAACTCATGAACAAGCGAGACTTTTGCTCTTTAAACCACTGCCCTGAAGGAAGCGCAACTTCGCAAGTATAGGATCACTCGATCGAGTTGCTAATGAATCTGAGACATGAGCTTCCGACAACCTGGAGCAAGCTTGTGAACACAATGACCGACCAAAAGGCATGGTCTGACACGTAGGCACGTAGGCATGTCGACACGTACCTGCCTTCTATCGGTTAACAGAAAAGCACAACGATACACCAGATAGCGACGCAGATGTTTCAAACCATCCTTCCCCTGACCTGAACTTTGCGGTCGGCAAGTCAGTTCCGAAGCCATATTCAGATTTGAATCCCTTCAAGCCGTCTTCTCGGATTCCGTTGGAATGATGACCAACGTATTGACTAACTGCTTCGCTATACCTGCGACATGGCGAAATATCATGGACGAATTGTCGTCCGAGAGGCAAATTGATACCTGACGATCACGAAGGACCGCACCCTGCGGTCCGAGGAAGCACTTCGGCCTGCCCGTTATCCCTCACCCTTTCTTCCACCACAAACCTACCTGATCACGGATATTCTATGGGCTGACAAGCGACAAATGGCGTCGGCATCGGCGAGGCAGGTAGCTACGAACTCGCTTCAACTCCCAATGACGTGTCAATATCAAGGAATCATGACGCGGCAGCCTCCACCCTTGACGCCGACAACAACAACGTTGTTGCTGTCGCTCATCGCCCATCGCCTTGCGAAAGCAGAATTGGAAAACTATGCGGTTTATCCGGCCAACAGCACAGCTTTAATAGAGACCTCAGTCAAGTCGCCATAGTAACGAACACCTCCAGATCAGGCCCGGACGCAACAGAATGAACGCACTCTACTCAACTGGCACTCGCCAGCAAACTTCGATTCAGCGGGATCTGGATCTTATGGCTTCCGGTAAAGCTACACCAGCGATCCAGGGTACGTCGGGTGTGTCATCAGCACTTTGCTTCCCGCTGACGGCTTTCCTATCTTTGCCAGGTAGGCCAGATCCTTGCAACCCTGAACTCGTTCTCGAGGGTGATTGACGACTATGATCAAATGGCGAAGAAGGAGACCAAAGAAGAGAAGCGAGAAAAGGCATTACTGTGAGTACAAAGTCAGGGAGAAGGGTCGTATGCTGAACCGCCGTCGTGGTGCCCTTCTTCAGCCGAGTGCAGCGCTTCAAGGAAGAGCACCGTGAACTCAAGACCCGCTTCGAACAGCAAAAACGCCAAGCGGAAGACGACGCACGAACGGAACTTCTAGGCGGACCGTCCACAAGTGGAAACAGCTCGAGTATAGGCACAGCAAGCGGGACAGGATTCGCACATCGTTCGGCTGCGGGACGATCCGCTCGGCAAAGAGCAAACGCGCCATCGAGTCCATTGATGGAATCACCATTCTCCTTGCCGAATACGACCAACGCTGGCGCTGGTCCGGGGTCGAGGGAAGATTTTGCGCTGAGGGAGCATTCGTTCTTGCAAGAGACGGAAGCGAGTCTGGATCAGTATATCGCGCAGGGGAGGGCAGTGTTGGGCGATCTGGTAGAGCAAGGAACGACCCTGCGGGGCGCAAAGAAGAAGGTGTTGAAAGCTGCGGAGACGTTGGGATTGAGTCGGCAGGTGATTGGCTGGGTGGACAAGAGAAGGTGAGAATCATCCTGGACGAAGGCGCATGCAACGCTAATGCCAGATTTGCGACAGTACACAAGATTGGTACATTTTTTTCGGAGGGGCGATATTCACGCTGTTCATGTTTTGGGTCATCTATCATTACCTCGGCTGAAAAGGCACTCCTCATTCACTTGACGATTAAGACGAGCTGAATGAAGCCGAGTTTGCTTGTACAATGATGATGCAGTTGTATGGCTGGAATGGTCTATGATGGGTAGCATATGCCTTTCCCTGGCAGCCGCGGCGAGCTGTCCTTTCGAAAATGCATTCGCGACAGCTTTCGTGAATGTGCTTCCAGCAGCTCCTCTAGTAATCTTTGACCGGTACCATTTCTGAGAAAGGTCATAAAGATCCGAGCCAGCCAGGTTCCTGAAGCCGACGAAAGCCCAGCCAACTCTCGGGTATCGGCGAACAAGGGGTTAGCAACCGCGACATGAAGGTGCTTTGTTTCAGGTTGTTTATACTTGTTTGCTGATTACCACTCGAGTTATTGCGAAACCTCAACCTGATAATGGGCCCACTCATGGTTCGTCGCTAGTCCTACATACCAAACCTCCGGACCTGGCTCTCGAACGGGCCGCTGTCGATATGTATGCGCTTGACGGCGAGGTCATGCAACAAGTTCTGCGGGAGGGAGATCTGGAAGACCAGCAATCCGCCACATCGACATCTGACGAGCCGCACGACCCGTATATCATCAAGGAGAGGGCTGGAGAAGGGAGTGTTCCGGTATCGAGGAGTGAAGCAAACGGGGCCGGAGATGAAAGGCATGGCATAATAGAGGATCTTCCTGAGGGAATAAGGGTGAGTCAGGCTGCCTTTTCGCTGGTTGCTGAAATGTCAACACTGACATACTCGCGACATTACAGCTCAGTCTCCTGTCCGAAACCGAAAGCAAAACTCTACCACCCCTACCTCTGCCTCGACCGCCTTCGGAACGGACAGCACGCCGTAAAGGGATTCCTCCGAGCTTTCGGTTCTCCGTCCGGGAGTCGCCTGTGGATAGCCAACGTTATCAGACAGCTCTATCAACCGATGGTCCGACGGGAGATCAGGATCTGACGCCTCTTCAGGCGCGGCGTGTCGTTTCCGAGCCCGAAATGACTCCTCTCGAAGGCATTCCGGGCCTGAACCCACCTCCGGCATTCCAGGAGCGATTCAAGTACATCGTCTGTTCAAGTGGACTGCTGAAAGAAAGGCCGAACTTCGGAGGCAGAGATCGCTCACGCTACGACAACGTTGCTACTCCACTTGAACCATCAAATGCACGAATGACGCTTGCCGGACTTGGCATACAAGACGTCTCGTATGAACAAGCGGATGATCGACGCATATTCGCAGAACCAGACACGACCGGCTTACGACGCAGGAACAACAAATCGGGTGAGAAGCAACTCCGTACGACCCCGCCCCCATTATCCTTCCGCCGAGTTTCAAGCTCGTCTGCTGCGACGTCCGTTCCTTCGACACCCGTCTTTCCCTCGCCTAGCGAATATCAGTCTTCTGGATGGCGGTTCCTCGCATATACGCCGTTCATCCGAACTCTGTCGCCGTACACCGAACCCATCGTCTTGTTGCTGTCCTCTCTGCTGTGGATGTTCCAGATCGTTGGTTGGATCTGGCTCGAAATACTTGCAGTCGGAGCAATCGCTCTGTGTGGTTTTACCACTATTATCGTCAAGATGTCAACGGAAGAGAAGAGAAGTCGCACAAGAACGAGATCGAAAAAGAGTCGACGCCCATCAGGGGACTCGACAAAACGCGACACTTCAACTTGTGAGCCAGTGGAGGAAACACCAATTGTGCAGCTTGAACCGACGCCAAACATTGCGACAGGCGAGCCGTCTCCTACATCAATCCCAAATGTCAACGAACACGAACAACTCGACCGTGCGGTGTCTGGCGACACGGTCGAAAACGAACAGTCTGCCATATCTCTTCCCGTGATGCACCTTGAAGAGGCAGATCACACCTGGCCCGACACAACAGAGGCGATCAGTCTACAGGGACTAGCTCTCGAAACGCTGCAAAAGGTCGTACAGAATGCGGAAGAGATGGATCAAGCGATAGGAAACGCATTGACAGTGATTGCGGGCTCAGATAGGTAAGTGTTTACCTCTCAAGTTGAATCAACTCTTGCATGTTTCTCACCATCTGCATCAACGTTGCTCCACCGCCCGGCAGGTCACCGCAGTACTCCGGAAATGGGAAGCGGACGAAACGGCTGCGGGAAAGTCTCCATACTGCGTTCGGCAACCTCAACAATCACTTGACGGAAACGTACAACGCCCTTAGTCCCCTCGTGTCTTCTCAAGAATTGCGAACTCTGGAGGCCATGTATGGCGTAGCGGAGGATATGGCAGAGTATCAGTATCAATCACCAAGCCGGAGGCACTCCGGGGTACCGCCTTCGCTGAGATCCCCTTTGATGAGACTGATGGACGTTGACGACGGCAAGAATTTGAATCGGCTCTCGACGTCGGAGTATTCCACCACAAGCACAAGCGTCGAGGATGAAAACTCATTCGAGCGGCAAGATCTACAACGGACAACAGAATCCCCAGCGCGGGGAGGCACCACCGTGAAAAGGAATCGGTCTCGGAGCTCGCTTTCTTACCAAGCGACAGGCGCTACTACTCCCTCCCGCACATGCCAGCAAACTCATGGTTTTCCAGGACCGGCGTCAGGATCGCTTCAGGACAGGTTCAGCCCCTTGCCAGCTCGCAGCCCACGATTGGCTCAACGTTCGTCTACCAACCTTCGAAGAGCATCGTCACTGAAAGAAAGGGCCTCGAATGGAACCATCAGGGCCCCCGGGACCGATGCCAGCGGAGAAAGTGATCAAGATGTAGGCGAGCTGCGAAGGCTTCGTTATAATTGGCGGTATCCCTCGACGCTGAAGGAGGAATCTGAATCTTCCCAATCTCTACTCTCGACGGATCCCAGAGCGCGGACTGAGGCGACCATCAAGTCTCCGCTTGCGGGGGACGGCGACGTCAGCGATCCACAGGTCATCACCATTCCCGTCAGACCTAAAGGCCAGCTTAGAGAGCTCCGTCTGTCTCAGAGTGGCATCGGCTTGAACAGTCAGTCATATACGCCTCCGCTTTCGTCTTCACTGTCTCCGCACTTTGGCTTGTCACGAACTCCGGATGATCAACAGGATCCGGAAGCCTATTTTCAGCTGGGAAGACTTCCCGGTGCACCTTCGCCGATGCGCTTGCACCGAAAACGCAGCAGCCTGCAAAGCCTACGATATCGTAATCCGGATGGTACCACAGTGATTGCTTCGTCACCAGCTAGACATCATCGCTCGCGGTCTTCCCTGGACACCACTCACAGCAATCTCGAACGCTTCATCGGCGCCCTACCGCCCTCGATGGTCAATGGTTTGCGGGGCCGAGGGCGGCGGGAAGGGAATAACAGATCCGACGTGACATCTCGCTTGCCCGACAGAAACTCGCTTCCGGGCGTTCCCCGCCCTGCATCCTCGACTGGATATACGTCCAGTCCGGTGCTTCCCACATTCCTTCAGCCTCAAACTCACCGCAATGTCTCGTACGGCCATCTGACTAGTGCTTCGCTCAAGGCGACCTTGCTCGCGGTGCATGTCAAGCGCAAACGAGTGGCATGTGCCCTACTCGCTTTGGACTTTACCGCTGACGACCAGGTCGGAGATGGGCCTGTACACATTCGCCATATCGCCCTCGCCAAGTACTGGGCCGACATCCATGCAATCCTGGATGACTTACGACAAATCCTTATGTCGGTCGCAAATGATATCTCGGCAGCGACATCTGCCTGCAAGGAGGCTCATTACGAACCATTCTTGCCCGGTAGACCTCACGACAGCTTTGCTCCGCGTCAATCCGATCAGTTCGTTATGTTGGAGCAGATTCACATCTTGTCGCGGCTGTTGGCGGGAGCTCAGAATGAGCTGACAGAGTTGAAGTCATCTGTGGAGCAAGGGCATAAGGAAGAAATCATACAACAATGGGACCGGTTGCGATTGGATCTAGCCGCCATGATCCGCACATGGGAAAAGGGAAGAACAACTGCCGCGAAACCGAACGTTCCCCTTACCGTGGAAGCCGAATCGAACGGGTCCGATCAAGTTCCGGACTTCGTGCGTCATTGGGACATGGACGACGCAACGGCGCCGGTTACGACAAAAGTAGACACCTCGAACGACTTGTCCACCACCTCACCCGTCGCAGATGAATCTCTTGAGCCGCCAGTGACTGCTTACGATGATGCAACAAATCATTTGTTGGATTCGACTTCCGCATCTTTTCTTCCTCCGCCGGGGATCGAAGACGTTTTTGAAGCGGTGATTGACATCCCTTCAGCAAGAGCGCCTGCAATTGGGCCTGATGGGAAGAAGCTCTCGAGAGAGGAACGCATCCGCATGGTTAAGCTCGCAAGGGAAGCAGCTACTGGTGGTAACAGTAAAGCGGGTGCAGGTTCGGGTTCCGGCCCGTCGGCAGTAGCTGCTCCCACTATGGTGAAGAACGGACAGGTGATGGATGAGCTCAAAAGTGTGATTGGCGAGTTGAAGAGAAGAAGAGTCACGACTCCGCCCGCATCCCAGTAGCAGAATTGCGGCGAACGTTCTCGTAGCAGTTACGACGCTCTCAGATGGGCAGAATTGATGTCCGGTTGTAGCGGGAGGTCATTGTTCTACTGCTAACAGAAGACCAAAACAGCCAAAGCGGAAGCCATTGCGGAAATGAAAGAACCGTCATACAACATATACAACCGTGGACTGTCCTTCACCGCTTCTTTGTCTTGGGTGTCTCAGCCTCCCTTGCCTCTCTCTGCTGTTCCTTGAGATCTCGATATCTCGCAATAACGCGCTCCCTTTCCTCTTCCAGTATCCGCTGTTGCCCAGCGTTGAATGGATTTCGGTTGATCGGGGCAAAGATGCTCGACGGGGTTGCTTTGGTGGATTTCTTGAGTTTCGGAAGAACGGGTGGCGCGGTCATAACATCGAAAATCGAGTGCCGAACGGCAGGCTTCTCAAATTCTGTTTTACCCCTCTTCCGGTCTTTGCTCTCGTCGTCCGAGTCAAGATCCTCGTTCCTCGTTCGTTTCCCAGAGGACCCCTTCTTCTCTGCCGCAGGTTTTTCCTCGTCATCCGATTCTCCTTTCTTCACCGCAGATAGACCAGCGTCTTTCCGCCTCTTTGCCTCTTTCTGAGCTTCGCGCCGTTCCTTCTTTTCCAGGGCCAGTTTTCGTGCCTCCTCTGCCTTCTTGGCGTTTGCGTCCTTCATCGCCTGAGTAACCGCAGGCCGCATATGTTCCTCTAGACGACGATTGAAATCACCAAGCGATTCTCCAGGGATGATTTTCGGTAGGCCATTCTTGTCGGTGTCCTTTTGCTTTCCTTTGCCCTTTTTCGTCTCAGCGGGAGCCTCGGCGGCTATCTTCTTCTTCTCGTGGTATTGCTGACGAACTTTGAGAGAGTTCAAGATCCGAGCGGCTCCTTTGGGCGTGTCGTCGACATAGCTTCCTGACAGGGCATCCTGGGAAGGCGCGAGGTTTGATCCCCTGTGAGTTCCGGGAGGGACATTTGCTGTAAGTCTTCATGCCATGTTATCGTGCATACTGTGCTTGCCTACTTTTTCTGCTTTTCCGATTCCCTCATGGACCGTTTGGATCCTGTGGGGACACCAAGTGGTCAGTCAATGACCAGACAAAGTGTACTGAGAGACTCACGCTTATGAGGCATCGTTCCAATGCCAATATGGGATGTGAGCGAGACAATCGACTTGATAAGATCCAATTACTGGTAGGACTGGAATCGGAGCGAGATGGTGATTGGCTTTGGAGATTAATAGCTATTCACTATCATCGATCCATCGACTTCTGACAACAGCGACTTCAACGACTTCAAGAAATGCCAGAAGTGGAGGTGGGGGTACATTGTCAACAGGATCACGTGCCCCGAATCTGAAACAGCGCGTCCTGAGCGACGCGACACGAATACTTGTATTGATGGGTGATGGTGATTCAGCACGTTTTCAATGGTATTCCATACTACCTCGTACCTCTTCGCCCCTGGACATCATCTCCCATCCCAGTCAACCACCTGGCACTTTCTCCAACATGGCGACCGCAGCTGTGGCCGACGTGGACGGTGCGCCAGCTGGTGATCTTCCCGATGATATCGTTGATGTGGGACTATTGCGAAGCTACCTGGCATCACTGTTGACTCCAGGTGAGTGTAATCCCGGAGCAGCTGTTTGGATGCCGGGTGAACAACCTGTCTCGGTCATCGGAAGCTGATGCACCGATGATCTTATTCAGTCATGTCCGCTACCAGGCTTGATCTCGAAACAACGCTCTTCAGTGATCCTGCGTTTGGAGAAAAGGCTTCGCGTTTTGCCATGGACTCTAGCACCATGGTCGCATACATCATCAAAGAAAGGGGCGTACCTATGGTCATTGACGAAAACGAAGGTAAGAGTGAATCAAGAGTGGATTCGCGCGTTATCGCATCTGAGACTAACACTTGCTCCTCTCCAGAATCTGCCCCGACACACTCCTTGACATACACCCTTCATCTACCACCAACTCCTCCGGTATCGTCAAGGCTTCTATCGACCTTATCTCTGATCAAGAAGAGGCCCACTTTGGACGCGACAACACCTATCGCGGATCAGCTGCATTTCGTCCTGTTATCCTCGAACAACAGCAATATGTCAACAGGAAATGTACACGATAGCACGAGTGAACAGCTGCAGACGAGTTCGACCTCCGACGAAGTGGCCGCTCCGTATGAAGGATTGCGCAGTCTGGTGCATTTCGGTGTGACCCCTTGGTTCGAGTCGTACATCAATACCAAGCAAGGGAAGACGATAGACGTCTTGGCCGCGGGGAAGAAGGGGGCAGAAGCTCAGATGGGTAAGCTCACTCAGACTCTGTTGGGGATTGAGAAAGCTGAATGTCACGCTTAATCAGGTATCCCCGTTGCCAAGCGGAAATTTGCCGAGCTAGAGTTGTCGCTGCTTCATTTGCAGCAGAACGTGGAAATACCTGAAGTGCACTTGGTGATTCAAAGCCCAATCCAGAAAGCGGTGGAAGCAGTGCGTGATACAGTCGAATTGACGTCCCGGCCGATTTCTGACCGAGATTGCAACACATAGTGCCGAACTGCAGGAACGAGGATCACCGTAGAAGCTATCGAGCCGCAGTCTTTGCTTTCCAACGTCACTTTCCTGAACCGCCTTCAGTCCGACGTCAACACCTGGATTAAGGAGATACAGAAGGTCACCAAGCTTTCCAGAGACGTTTCCGCCGGTACAGCATCGCAAGAGATCAACTTTTGGCTCAGCATGGAGCGGGCGCTGGAAAGCATCGAAGCTCAATTGTCAGGAGATGAAGTCAACCTGGTGTTGGATGTACTGAAGAGTGCGAAACGGTTCCACGCCACTATCAGTTTTATTGCGGATACTGGTTTGAAGGAGGCTACAGACACAGGTCGGTTGCCAGTACAAGTCTTTTCCTTTGACATTCATCGCTGATGTCGATCCTCCTCGCTTTGTAGTACAAAAGTACAACGCCTTGATGAAAGACTTTCCTCTCAATGACTTGCTCTCCGCAACGGACTTGGACAAGATCCGGGATTCGCTATACGTCATTTTCGGTCATATCAACAAAAAGCTGAAAGTGACGTGAGTGAGGTATCGTTGTCTGCTGCGCCGACATGTAGGTTAATTTGCCCTCGCGCATTGTCTAGGCCATACCCTTTGAGAAGAACATTGCCGCTTGTGGAAGCGATCTCGCGCGACTTCACCGATCAATGCGCGAAGGTGCTGAACAGCCAGAGATTGCTGTATCTGGACTATCTGTCTTTCGATCGAGTGACCACGACGGCTATGGAAGTCTTCGCCGCTTGGGAAGAAAATATCAAGGAGTTTACTAATGTAGCAAGAGAAGGTAAGTCGGCGAATCATCATCCCATTTGGGCTCGAAAGCCAAAGACTGAACGCCTTGTTTCACCAGTCATGCGCAAGCGTACAGAAAAATTCATCGCCGTCAAAATCAATTCGGCACATACCAAGCTTCAAGAGCGAGTTTCCTACATTCGTGTCTTTAGGCGAAATCACGAACAGCTGAGAGCCATGACAGGCCCAGGTGGAGGTCTCAAGGCACTTGGTTTCGATACCTTTGCGGATGTCGATATGGATGGGGAAGTCGGCCAAGCTTACGAAGGGCTTAGGAATGCGCCCGTCCTCGACGTGACAACAGGTGAGTCGCCTCAATCCTCCCCCCCGGCTTTTTCGGAAACTCATCTGTCTTCATTCTGTAGAGGGAACGGAGATCTGGGTCATTGCCGAGAGCTCATACAATGAGAAAATCTCTCGAGTGGAGAATCAGATCATCCTCAAGCTTCGTGATAAGTTGGCTGCAGCCCGCAATGCACATGAGATGTTTAGGATATTTTCCAAATTCAACAACTTGTTCATCCGACCGAAGGTAAGCGGGTTATCGTATATATGTCTAAGATTAAAGTTTTAGCTAATGCCATAACGCTATTTGCCATATTGAAGATTCGAAGCGCTATCCAGGAATATCAAACGCGTCTAATCGACTCCGTTAAGGAAGACATACAAAGGCTACATCACAAATTCACTCAGGGCTACCGCCATTCCGATGCCTTTCACATGTCGCAACTTCGGGATCTTCCACCAGTCGCAAGCGCTATTCTCTGGGCAAGGCAAATAGAGAAACAACTCAACGCCAACATGAAACGGGTAGAAGATGTTCTGGGCAAAGGATGGGAAATGTATGCAGATGGCGAGAAGTTGAAGACC
Organism: Naganishia albida; assembly: GCA_001599735.1. NCBI lineage: Eukaryota > Fungi > Basidiomycota > Tremellomycetes > Filobasidiales > Filobasidiaceae > Naganishia > Naganishia albida. The sequence goes on along the minus strand of BCHV01000017.1, from coordinate 277,132 downwards.
GAGAGCGAAACTTTCCGAAAGAAGTTGAATCCGCAGCCAGTCTTCGATGCTTGGATCCGTGACGTGACCAAGCGAGAACACAGAGCCAGCGGCCGATTGCTGGAGATTGTGCGACAACGCAATGCGAACTCGCTCTCTGACGGCCAACCCGCTCTCGAAATCGCTGTCAACTTCGATCATCAAACGATTGCACTGTTCAAGGAGGTTCGTAATCTACTCTGGTTGAATTACAACGTTCCACATACTGTGATCAGCATGGCAAAAGAGGCCAAGAGGATCTATCCTCACGCGGCAAGTCTTATGGAGAGTCTGCGAATCTATACACAGATCTCCGCACTCGTCGAGCGCACGCCCGATATCAGTATACTTCTTGCGGAACATCGTCATCGGGCTCAAGAGCTGATTGGCAAGGGTATGAATATCCGCTGGGAGAATGTTGCATACTCGTTCAACTCTCAGAAATCCGGCGTGACCGAAGCGGACAAGGAAGGAGATGCCTCTCTAGCCTTTTTCAAAGAATTCGCAAATGTGGTCGCGATCTTGCAAGAAAAGTCGTTATCTCTCGTCGCCATATCCGAACACGTTTCTCAACTCATCGAAGACCTATCGAATTGCCCTTACGACTTCGACTCTTTCGCCGGTACTTTGGCTCGTTTACAAAGAATTACCGATGACCTGAATCTTCAGGGCTTCTCCAATCTCGACGCCTGGATAAACTCCCTTGACGAAAGGATACAACACGTCCTTGTGCAACGGATTTCAGACGAGATTGACGCCTGGTGCAAAGCTTACTCCGCGGAAAATTCGGGTGAAACCGACGACGCAACCAAAGAACCCATCGTACATGAGTTGCGTATGAGAAACCAGTTGATATATGTCGAACCGCCAGTCGAGATGACCCAGGCTACGTGGATGAAACAATTGCAGAGGATACTGGGTAAGTATGCCAGGAGACCTGATGTGGCCAGCTCTGACTATTTCGAATAGGTGTCGTATGCGGACAGACCGCAATCAAGAGCTCACGATACGAGCTTCAACTTTATGTGGACAATGTCGAGGTTACGACCTACCAGCCGATACTCGCTAGTCTGAACGAATTACTCTCGCAGAGGCCGATCCACTTGATCAAGCAAAAGATTGCGGAAATTCAGTCATATGTCGCAGAATGGCTTCGATTCCAGTCCTTATGGGATCTGAATCCGGAAACGATCTATACCCGCCTCGGTGACGACCTGAGCCAGTGGTCCCAGCTGCTCACCTCCATCAAGCACAGTCGCGCTACATTCGACACCACGGACACCAGAAGGGATTTCGGCGTGTGTCTCATCGTTTATGCGGGAGTGCAGGGGAAGGTCACAGCCAAATACGACTCTTGGCAGCGCGACATTCTGGCCAAGTATGCGGCCAAACTCGGCAATCGCATGGCGGAATTCTATGATGCAATAGCAAAGGCGAGGCAAGAACTGGAAACCCAATCGTTGAACGGTAGCTCTACTGCTCAAGCCGTCAGCTTCATCACTTTTGTGCAACATCTCAACCGGAAAACAGAGCAATGGTCGTCTCAGCTCGCAGAATTTGTGGAGGGCCAACAAGTGCTGGAAACGCAGAGATACGCCTTTCCTGATAATTGGCTGAATATCGACCGAGTCCATGGCGAATGGCATCTTTTCAACGATATCCTCCGAAGAAAGAATAGCGTCATTCAGGATCAATTCGCAGCGCTGCAACTCAAGATTTCGGCGGAAGTGGAGGCCATGGACGAGCGTATCAGCTCTCTGCGACAGGATTGGGACACCAGGAAACCGATACAAGGCAACATCAAACCCGAGCTCGCCCTGGACACGATAGAAAGTTTCGCGTCTCGAGTGGCGAAAATTTTCGAAGGACAGGATCTTTTGGGCAAGGCTCAAGATGCCTTGAACCTTAGTCGGCATCGAGAAGATTTGTTATCCCCAGTGGATGACGAAATCAGGGATCTCAAAACCGTCTGGACGGCATTGCTTGGAATATCGATCCGTCTCGACGAACTGCGCGAGACCCTGTGGACGGCAGTCAATCCTCGGAAGGTGCGGCAAACTCTCGACAGCATAATCGCCTCAATGAAGGAGATGCCAAGCCGAATGCGACAATATGCAGCCTATGAGCATTTCGCGGATATCGTCAAGGCTCTGATGAAAGGAAATTCAGTCGTTTCCGACCTCAAATCCGATTCCTTGCGAGATCGGCATTGGCGCACGCTATTCCAGGCACTGCGAATAGCATCGCCCTATCGAAGCAGTACCATGACTCTAGGTCAGATTTGGGACTTGAATACAGCGAAGAACGAGAAGGCAATAAAGGACATCATCCTTCAGGCGCAGGGCGAGATGGCACTGGAAGAATACGTGCGGCAGGTCAAAGACACATGGTCGACCTATACACTGGAACTCATCAACTACCGCAACAAATGTCGACTTATAAAGGGATGGGACGAGCTCTTCACAACCTGCAGGGATCAAGTCACCTCGTTGACGTCAATGCGAGCTTCCCCGTATTATAAAGTCTTCGAAGAGGAGGCCTCCGCCCTGGAAGATAAGCTGAACAGGATTCATAGTCTCTTTGACATCTGGGTCGACGTTCAACGCCAATGGGTATACCTCGAAGGAGTCTTTGCCGGAAATGCCGACATCAAGCATCTCCTACCGGTGGAATCATCGAGGTTCAACAGCATCAACTTGGAATTTCTTGGCACTATGGCCAAAGTCTCCAAATCAACGCTAGTCTTCGATGTGGTCGCTATCAACGGCATTCACAAGACCATGGAACGTCTGGCCGACGCGTTGATCAAGATTCAGAAGGGACTTGGGGAATACCTCGAGCGCGAACGGGCGGCTTTTCCCCGTTACTTCTTCTTGGGCGATGAAGACCTGCTGGAGATCATCGGAAACAGCAAGGAAATAAGCCGCGTGTCCAAACATCTAGGCAAGATGTTTGCCGGCATTCGTTTCATCCATCTGAACGACCGTGAAGACGCTATCATCGCCATCTCGTCGAAAGAAGACGAACGGGTTGATCTCGTGGAGCCGATTCGCTTGGATGAAAAGCTCAAGGTGAATGAGTGGCTCAGTGCCTTGGAAACTGGGGCGCGCTCGACATTGCGCCAGCTACTACGAAGCACCTGCGACCAGCTCGGAAATCTATACGTCCTGAATCAGCCAGTCGAGGCATCGTCATTGCTGTCGTGGATCGAACAGTTCCCCGATCAACTCGTCATCCTTGCCGTTCAAATACTGTGGACTGACAAGGTGGAGAGGCAGATGACTGAAAACCATCSCGTTCAAGAGGTGCTTCACCTCRCGCTCTCCCTTCTGGATACTCTTTCAACTATTGTTCTGCAAAACTTGAACCCGCTTGTGAGGCGCAAATCTGAACACCTGATTGTCGAGTTGGCCCACCAACGCGATGTGCTTCGTATGTTGATGACCGCCGGTGTCACGACACCTTCGGCTTTCGACTGGCAGAAACAAATGCGATTCTACCATCACATCGCGGAGAACGATGTTCACAAGGCGGTGTCAGTCGAGATGGCTGATGCAGTACTACCGTATGGGTTCGAATATCTGGGAATACCCGAGAGACTGGTGCAGACACCGTTAACGGACAAGTGCTATCTTATATTGACTCAGGCGCTGCATTCGCAATGCGGGGGGTCTCCCTTCGGTCCCGCGGGTACCGGTCAGTGGTCTCTCTTTGTCTTGTCTGATCTTGCAATATCGCTGACAACCCATTTGCAGGCAAAACGGAGTCCGTCAAAGCGCTTGGAGCGCACCTCGGCAAGTTCGTTCTGGTTTTCTGCTGTGACGAGACATTCGACTTCCAGGCAATGGGCCGACTCTTTTCCGGTATTTGCCAAGTCGGGGCTTGGGGCTGCTTTGACGAATTCAACAGATTGGAGGAAAAGATGTTGTCAGCAGTGTCCCAGCAAATCCAGACTATTCAGCAAGCATTGGAAACGAAGAAAATGTCACCAGGGCGTGAGGTACTCTTGGCGGACCGCCATGTCTCCGTTCGACCGGACACCGGGATCTTCATCACGATGAACCCAGATTACGCCGGCCGATCTCAGTTGCCCAGTAACCTCAAAAAGCTATTCAGATCAGTGGCGATGACCTTCCCGGATCGTCAACTCATCGCGCAGGTCACGCTATTCGCTCAGGGATTCCGTCACGCGGAAGCGGTTGCTGCCCGGGTTATTCCATTCTTCCAACTTTGCCAGGAACGATTGAGTCAGCAGGCACATTACGACTTCGGCCTACGCGCTCTCAAATCCGTCTTGACACGAGCAGGAATACTCAAACGACTTTCGCTCACCAGCGCTGCGTCAAAAGGATTGCACGACGTTGATGAAGCAGATGAACTGGGAGTTTTAGTTCAAAGCGTACGTGAAGCGTTGTTACCAAAGTTGATCGGAAAGGACGTGGAAACTTTGCAATCGTCGTAAGTATCGTGCTTGTTTCCCGACCCGCTTTCTAATCATTCCAGTGGCGTTTCCGTAGAATATTCCGGGAAATCTTCCCCGGTATCACGCCATTCAAACGAGATCTCGAGAAGATCACCGGTGCCATCCGGTCAGCCGCGTCTCAAAGTCATCTGGTATTACGCGAGCAATGGGTCACCAAGATCGTGCAGCTATACCAGATACAACAGATATCGCACGGGATCATGTTGGTCGGCGGCACGGCGACGGGAAAGACACAAGCCTGGCGAACGCTATTACAAGCGATGCAACAACTCGACGGCGTGGAAAGTGTTCCTTACCTGATTGAGCCAAAGGCTATTCCAAAGGATAGCCTCTACGGAACGCTAGATGTCACCACCCGCGAGTGGACAGATGGGCTGTTCACCAGTATTCTGCGCAGAATCCTCGAGGATGCTCGTGGCGAAAGCGCCAAGCGGCATTATATCATCTTTGACGGTGATGTTGATCCAGAATGGATAGAAAACCTCAACAGGTAGGTAACATTCGGAACTTGTTCTTTGCTGCAGAGCTGATTTCTACTGCCTTCCGAAAGCGTATTGGACGACAACAAACTTCTTACCCTCCCGAATGGCGAACGATTGAGCATGCCACCGAATGTCCGCGTCATATTCGAGGTCGAACATCTCAAATCCGCCACGCCAGCAACTGTCAGTCGTTGCGGAATGGTTTGGTTTAGCGGTGATGTCCTGGATATTGACTGCATTTACCAACACCTCATGACAACTCTGGAAGTGGACGAACTTCACTCCAGCGATGCCGCTGCCGCCTCCTCGAATGAATCCGGCCGCAGCATCCTGCTTACCCAGAAGATTGTGGCTCAGTACACCAGAGACTATATCAATTCTTGCCGGCTCTTGGAAAAAGCCGTGGCAGCGGCGCAGGGACTCCCTCACATCATGGAGTTCGATCCCGCCCGATGCTTGTCGACCTTATTCTCGAGCTTGTCTCAAGATGTCTGGGACATTCACTTGTACAACCAACAGCATTTCGACTTCCCTTTAACGTCGGAAACGATCAAGGACTATTTGTCGAGGAAGATACTGCTGGACTTCGTATGGGCTTTTGCGGGAGACGCCGATGCCACCTCGAGAGCGAAACTCGGCGCCGTCCTCGCTCAGGCTAGTGGTGTGGAAATGCCTTCTTCCCTGACGGCTGCGGACGGTTTACTCAACTACACAGTCGATATCACGACCGGCCTTTGGCAGCCTTGGGCCGATAAGGTTCCGACCATGGAAGTCGACGTGCAAAGCGTCACAGCGACCGATGTAGTCATCCCGACAGTCGACACATTACGCCATGAGGCACTGGTCTATTCCTGGGTCAGGGAGCGCAAACCGGTCATATTGTGTGGGCCTCCCGGGTCGGGCAAAACTATGACCCTGTTCAACGCCCTTCGGAAATTACCGGATATCGAGGTTGCGGGACTGAACTTTTCGAGCGCAACCAGTGCGGAATTAATCCTCCGCACGTTCGAGCAATATTGCGAATACAGAAAAACACCAAAGGGAACAGTTCTATCGCCATCTTCGCCATCTACCTGGTTGATGGTCTTCTGCGATGAGATCAACTTGCCAGCGCCGGACACCTATGGTACTCAACGCGTCATCAGCTTTATGAGGCAAATGATCGAAGCGGGCGGCTTTTGGCGCACTTCGGACTTGGCGTGGATCCATCTGGAGCGCGTCCAGTTCATAGGTGCTTGCAATCCTCCGACCGACTCCGGCCGCACGGCACTCACCTCCAGATTCCTTCGCCATGCTCCCGTCCTCTATGTGGATTACCCGGAAGTGGTGTCTCTCAACCAGATTTTCGGCACATATGTCCGTGCCGTCCTGAAGGTTGCGCCCAACCTTCGTGGATATGCTCAGCCATTGACACAGGCGATGGTCGATTTCTACCAGGCTTCGAAACGCCAGTTCACCTCGGCGCGACAAGCTCATTACATCTACTCTCCGCGAGAACTCACTCGATGGATTCGCGGAATCTATGAAACCCTCAAATCATTAGAAGATGTGACCGTGGAAGGCCTGGTTCGCATTTGGGCGCATGAAGCGCTGCGTCTGTTCCAGGATCGACTCGTCGAGGCCGAGGAAAAGAGGTGGACGGACGACAAGCTCGACGAAGTGGCCATGTTGCATTTCCCAACTATCGACCAAGAACAGGCTTTGGCTCGACCTATACTCTTCTCCAACTGGACGACGCAAAATTATCAGGCCATCGACCGAGAAGACTTGCGCGAGTACACGAAGGCGCGGCTGCGCACTTTCTACGAGGAGGAAATGGACGTCCAGCTGGTATTGTTTGACGATGTGTTGGACCACGTTCTTCGGATCGATCGTGTTTTCAGGCAGACACAGGGTCATATGTTGCTGATTGGCGTCAGTGGCGGTGGAAAGGTAGGTATTTCTACTTAAATTGCCTCGCCTTCTCGCTGACGTGGTTGCACTAGACTACGCTCTCGCGGTTCGTAGCATGGATGAACGGACTGAGCATATATCAGCTGCAAGTTTCAAGCCAGTATACTGCGGCCGACTTCGATGACGACCTACGCCATGTTCTCCGCAGAGCCGGTTGCAAGGGTGAAAAAATTTGCTTCATCCTGGACGAATCCAACGTCCTCGATTCAGGATTCTTGGAAAAAATGAACACACTGCTTGCCAATGCTGAGATACCGGGATTGTTCGACGGCGACGATTATACGGCATTAATGACGGCTTGTCGAGAGGGATCGCAGCGTGATGGGCTCATACTGGACAGCAACGATGAACTTTACCGGTGGTTCACACGTCAAATCGCTAGTAACCTACATGTCGTCTTCACGATGAACCCTCCGGCGCAGGGGTTGCGAGATAGGATCGCCACTTCGCCGGCGCTGTTTAACCGATGTGTCCTAGACTGGTTCGGTGATTGGTCTCCGAGAGCGCTCAACCAGGTCGCAACTGAACTCACGGCAGGACTCGATCTCGAGAAAGGAGAATCCTACGGGCTGTCGCTCGCGAATGGCTCTGGCCAACGGCCTAGCTATAGCCAGGCCATCGTTACGACGATGGTGCGGGCTCACGAGTTCGTGCTGAAGATGTGTCAGGAAATCGCTGCCGACACGAACCGAATGTTACACGCAACCCCACGACACTTCTTGGACTTGTAAGGGCCTCATCATGTCATCGCGGCGTGTAGTAGCTGATTGCCAGTCCCTCCACAGTATTGCGCAATTTGTCAAACTCTATTTAGAGAAGAAAGAAAGGTTCGAGGAACAGCAGCGACACATCAACATTGGTTTAGAGAAACTCCATGACACCCTCGCAGAGGTCGAGGCACTGCAATCCGAGCTGAGCAACAAGGATGCCCAACTGAAAACCAAGGATGAGGAGGCCAACAGGAAACTGCGACAGATGATCGCGGATCAACAGCAAGCCGAAGCGAAGAAACTTCGTTCGATTCAAATACAGCAACAGCTGGACGAGCAGCAAACAATGATTGCTGAGCGAAAGGAGGGCGTCCTATCGGAACTCGAGGAAGTCGAGCCGATGGTACAGGAGGCTGCCGGTGCCGTGGCCAATATCAAAAAGGCACATCTAGCCGAAGTGCGCGCCATGGCAAATCCGCCCGAAACAGTGAAATTGGCGGTTGAATCCGCTTGCATCGTCTTGGGATTCAAGGTCGACGGCTGGAAGGCTGTTCAGAGCGTGATTCGTCGGGATGACTTCACCAGCATGGTCCGAAATTTCGATTCCGAGAAGATCAGTCCTGCTACCCGCAACAAGATTGAAAGGGAATACATGGTCTTGCCGAATTTCAACGTCGAGGCCGCTGATCGCGCCAGTAAAGCGTGTGGGCCCCTCGTACAATGGGTGTTCGCCCAAGTCAGATACTCCGCTATACTAGACAAAGTGGGCCCCCTCCGGGATGAAGTTATCTTCCTCGAACATCAAGCCGAAACGACGATGGAACAGGCGAAAATTGCACTCGAAACCGTACAGCAACTGGAAGAGAGTATCGCTCGGTACAAGGATGAATACGCACAACTCATCAGTGAATCCCAAAGCATCAAACTGGAAATGCGCCAAGTCCAAGACAAGGTTAATCGGAGCACGTCTCTGCTCTCCAGTCTGTCGGCCGAGCAAGAACGATGGACCAGGGACAGCGAGCAATTCGGAAATGAAACTGCCAACATACCAGGTGACGTTCTCCAGTCATCCGTGCTACTCACGTACGCCGGCTGGTTCGATCAGCAAAATCGACTGCGACTTCTCGACTACTGCCGCACTGAGATGACAAGTCGGGAGATCGTGCATAGAACCAGGTTATCGTTCCCCGATTTCTTGTCTTCTCTTGACGAACGGTCCGAATGGTCTAATGCCGGTTTGGCGGTCGACGATCTTACCGTCGAAAATGCTCTGATCCTGAAGCGATTCAACCGGTATCCCTTGATCATCGATCCGACTGATCAAGCCGCCACCTTCCTGGCCGGCTCATATGGCAAAGGAAAGATGATCGTAACTAGCTTCCTCGACTCCGCTTTTGTGAAGAATCTCGAGACGGCTCTCCGATTCGGGAACGCCTTGCTCATTCAGAATGCCGAAGTTTTGAACCCAGTATTGAATGCGGTCTTGAACAAGGAGATAAGGAAAACAGGAGGCCGTAACTTAGTGCGGCTAGGCAACCAGGACGTCGATTTTTCCCCGTCGTTCGTCATGTTCCTTTCGACCAAAGATGCCGCCATCGAAATAGGCCCCGACATCAGCAGCCGGACCGCGGTCGTCAACTTTTCGATGACACCAAGCAGTCTGTTCAGTCAATCGCTGGACAAGATACTCAAGGCAGAAAGCCCGGAAATACATAGGAAAGGCAAAGATCTGCAAAAGATTCAAAGCGGGTACCGAGTTAAACTCCGACACCTCGAAGAATCACTACTTCGAGTGCTCAACGAGTGCAGCGGTAATATACTCGAAGACGACAAGGTGATCGCCACCTTGGAAACTGTTAAAGAGGAAGCCGCGAACGTGGCGCAAAAAGTCGGCGAAGCGGAAACCGCGATGGACGGTATCGAAGAAAAGGCAAAGCAGTTCCATCCAATTGCCAAGGCCGCAAGCGACATCTTCTTCCTCCTTGTGCGACTGCCGAAGCTGCATCACTTCTATAGGTTCTCGCTGGATTTCTTCCTACACATTTTTGACACGGTACTTCTCAACAACCCCCGGCTCCAGCAGACGGAAAATCCCACGCAACGACAGCACATTATTTTGGAGGATTTGTTCACTGTTGCCATATCACGCGTACAGCAGGGACTATTACACGAGGACTACGCGATTCTTTCGGCTTTCATGGCGTCAATATACCTTTCGGCCTGCGGAGAGGCAGACAAAGCGAGAGCCTTATTGCGATTCGTCAGATCCAGCAAAAATGTCTCCGGGCCCGAGGGTGATGGATTTGAAAGTGCTCTGGAACACGCGTTCGAAACGCTACCATTGGTTGATCTCGGTATCGACATCGCAAGCGCAAGGCAACATCTCCAGGAGGCGCCGGTGCGGTGGCAAGATTGGCTGGAATCATACGAAACCGATCTGATGCCATTCGGACAGGATATCGATGGTACGCGAGGTCTTCTTTCCGCTACCGCCAGAAAGTATATATTGATTTACCGGAATTTGTGTTCCCCCAGAGGTCTCCTTGTCGATTATCCGTATCAACCTAACCAGTGATTTGCGAACAGACAGGCTCGAGATCAGCTTACGCGATATCATGGGCACTCTGATCAAGACGGCGTCGGACAGCCGGGTACAGGATCTGGAAACCCTTGTCAAGCATGAGGTCCGGGCAGGCACTCCGATCATCTTCAGCTCAGTTCCCGGTTACGATGCGAGCTCTCACGTCGAAGCTTTGGTCGCAAGGCTTAAGGCCGCCTGCACGTCCGTCGCCATGGGCTCGGCTGAAGGCGTGTCGGCTGCAGATCAAGCGATCAACATTGCTGCTCGGAATGGATCCTGGGTCCTCCTCAAAAATCTGCATTTGGCTTCTCAATGGTTGCGTAATCTCGAGCGCCGCCTGCAGTCCTTAAACCTTCACCCAGATTTCCGGTTGTTGCTTACGATGGAAACGACGCCATCGATACCTGCCAGTATCATCGAAACATCTCGAATTGTTATGAACGAGCCAACTCCCGGAATCAGGGCCAACCTGTTGGAATCTCTGGCGGCTATTCGACCCGAACGCAGCAACTCTGATCCGAGCGAAAAGGATCGAATGTACTTTTTGCTTGCTTGGCTTCACACCATTTTGCTTGAACGATCGCGGTACTTGCCAATCGGTTTCACCAAATCCTATGGCTACAACGATTCTGATCTCGCCGCCGGCAGACTTATGCTGGACAGGTGGATAGGATATGCAGCGAAAGGCCGTTCGAACATCGATCCTAAGTCTCTTCCATGGGACGCAATTCAGACTCTACTTGTCGACAACATATACGGCGGCAAGGTTGATGACGCAAGCGACCTCTCAACAATCCGAGAATTCGTATCCCGTCTCATGAATGTCAATGCTTTCGAATCCGGCTTCAGCTTGACCAGGAACGGGGATAGCCCAGAGATAGTCGATGTCAGCCGATTCGAGCAATTCGAACAATGGGCGCAGGCGTTGCCACCCGACCAGCCTGTCAGTTGGCTAGAGTTGCCCGCCCATAGTGATAAAGTCGTGGCTGCAGCGCGGGGTGAGTACTTGATTGACCATACATCCACGTATTCAGCTAACAGCGCGACTCTTCCAGGTCGTGAACTCTTGGCGAAATGTGCCAACTTGTTGGACTCCGCGCTGCCATGAAGGGCGAGAGCCGCAAAGTCCGGAATATTTCTGACTGATCGTGTGCCGAGCATGACGGGATATGCATCTCGCCATATAAAGGTATCGGAGCTTAGGCCAACTGCAACAACAGTCGATTCGATATTGCACATCACTCGATGTACTTGATGAATAGCCTTTTCGTTTTTGTGTACTGTGAGCCGACTTGTAGTCGACAACACTCGAGCGCCCGTGCTACAGAGCTCTGCTGTGTCCTATCCTGATTGCATGCAGTGCCCTAACAATTCTCGCGCACGAGCGGTGAGCTATCCTAGCTGACATACCACTAACGCTGACGCACGAGCAGATGCACTCAGTATAGGAGTATCGTGATTCCTTCTCCTCCGCCAGGGTTTGAGTGCCCTCGCGGCTTTGCGCCAGCTCCTGTGCCTCCCTCTGATTAGGTTGCAACAACGACGAGCACGCGACTTTTGCCTATGGCAGGCGACGATTCCTGCTTTGTGCTTCCAGTGCTTCTGAAAGCGCTGAGCGGAACACTTGTCGCCCTTTGTTCCCCTTTGACTTGGATTGAATGCGTTCCAGTCACGCGGAACAATGGCGTCAGCTAGGCATATGAGACAATGCAAACAGTCGCATAAAAGGGTTCACCTATCATCCACTGTCCGCCACTCCTCGGAAAGACGGTGTTCCATTGATTCGAGTCCATCTCCTGGCGCGTTGTTCAATTGAGCCTATAGTTAAAATCTGCGAGCTGCACCGTACATATGCATAGGCAGCTGGAGCGTGCGTTCCAGTGTGATGACGAGGAATTGCTACATCTCAAGCAGAGGGTGGAGGGACTTTACACCGACAGACATGCATATTTGGAAGCTCCTCGTTTGTCTCGTTTCCATCTTCTCGTTGCATCAAGCATGTGCGACCAAGATCGCCGTAGTCAACTCGTGCAAATTTCCCATCACCGTCGCTCATACTGCACCCCAGAAGCCTCTGGACCTGAATCCAGGGTATAGACCGGGTTGTATGGGTGTAGGGCAAGGCAAAGCGACATCGATCGTCGATACTGCCAGGTATCAAAAGCAGAGGTGGGAAGCCGGAAGGATCTGGGCCACACGTCAGCCATGGTGATTCCGCTCGTCCAGTAATAACATCAATAGCCATCAACTGACCCCGGCTCACACTTCGCTTTCTCAGCGCCGAGACTCTTCAACAAGACGGGGGGAATCTGACTGTACGTGACTGGATTTGCCTATCCATCAGCCAAAAGGCCTTTGAATACCCGTACATCATAACCCCTTTGTTGACCTGATGACTTTACTTCAGTGGGCCGAGTTGACCTTGAACCTGAATGGGTTTGACTCGTGGGACGGTGAGCCAAGTTTCATCGCCCATTGTTGGCCAGGTCGGCAAGGAGTAGTCGATGGAGGCTGATCTTCGCGAATGCGTCTTGACGGCAGTATCGCTTGTCCAAGGTAGGTGCAAGCCCGCAGGCGCCATCCTTTCAATCGTTAACTTACGTCCGTGTTGATTGGCTCGGTGGTAGGGTTCAATCTCCCGTACGAACTGTGTCGTCATCGGGCGTATCCTGACACAGCTAATTGACTCCCACGCATGTGGTGCCAGGATGTCCATCCATACGGCACGTAAGTGCGAAGCCCAAGGGGACGGCCGAGTGCCGATACGACTTCTTGAAGAATTGCCCAAAAGGCATGTCCGATCCGAGCAGTGACAAACAGTACTGCGCTGCGGGTGCGGTTATTCGATTAATCTTGGCCGATAGACACTGATCTTAGAAAGTCTCGTCCGAAAGCTTGCCAGGCAGGTCTCCTCAAAGACCGTACGTAACGTGGACTTGCCATACTTCTGCGCTCACGCGCAATTTCCGCATCAACTGGTCCCCAGTATCCGCAATACATGACAAGCAGAATAGCCCAGTATGCTGTAGCGGGACGTATCAGCCTCTGCCCGGAGTGAAATTACAATGTCCTTCTAGCAACATACGTGAGTCGAGACTTGACGCTGGCTGTCGAGCGACGTACAGTACGCACGAGAGGGAGCTGAAACTTTACAAGCGCACTACGACGAGCTGAAGGCCAAATGCCCCATGTCGTTCATCCATCCTGAAGAGTGAGTGTGTAGCGGAGTCACCCTTCATGCAAAACCTTCCTGACTCGCGCTACAGCAATAAAGTACTGAATAGGCCGGCAAGCGCTCAGACGGCAGACTTTGCTTGTCGTGTAGGTGACGCTGGCGAGTAAGTTCCAGATGTGAATCTTGCGTATATCGGGAGTCTGACACCGGAGACCCCTTGAACTCCGTAAATCAAAGCTTCACAGTAGAGTTCTGCCCCGATGGCATCGGCTCGTTGACCGAACCGAAGGGCCGTGAAGGCTCGTGATCAGTAGATCGAGTGGGAGACATTGGATGTTGCTGAGCGATGCAGTGAGCTCGCATCAGGCGGATTGAATTGCGCGCGAATGTATGCTTCGCTTCGTAGGCGCTGTCTGTAGGCGCTGTCTGTAACGGTTCATACGCCAGTGAAATCTTGATGTGTCTGCAGCGCTGCGCGGACATTACTATACAACTGTGATTCAAATCCGGTCAGAGCTGTGCGTATAGGCGCAGCATTTCGCCTGATCTGCAAGATGCGCATCAACAAAGTCCGGCGCATACCGTATGCTAGTTTAAAAGAGCCTGTCATTTCCGACGATCAGCTCGGCATTTGAGATGCAGTCCGTAAGCCAACATACAGAAAGAGAATTCGTCTTTCTCGTAGGGGGGGACGCGGGCTGTCTATCGGGTGGCGAGATGTAGGCCGCGTTTGTCGTTGAAGGCTGCCTCTCGAACTGTGCGTCAGGGTGAGGGTACGGCGGTGAATGAGATGACCTGTGCGAGCGAAGATCTTCCACGACGCTCTTGCCGTCGTGCGAGGGGGAAATTGCGGATCGACCTGAATAAGGCAGAAGAGTTAGTCGCTGGCTTTGGCTGACCGTGGGACGCACTTACCTTCTGCTAGCCCGTTTCCATAACTCCTTCTTCGGCTATCCTCCCGTCGGAAATAACCTGCACACATGACCTGATCAGCACCGAATGCGGAAAAGTTGGCGCAAAAGTCTCACCCCCTTCTTGCGCTCTACGATGCTCGTCCGGTCCAACTACAAATGAAAGCATAAGACTGAATACCGCTGACAAACGCACGACGTTTACCATGTGCCACTCTTTCATAATCTCTCCATGAAATTTCCGGTTCCGGTGTCGGTGGATCCCCAAACTCGAGGTTGACCTGATGAATAAGATCCCGAACGGTCTCTTCGTCCAAGCCGCTGATATCGACGCCGTGCGCCCAGTCATCCTGCATTGCTCTGGGATCATTGCGATCCCGACGGCCGACTGAAAAGGAGCGAGTCAGTATAGGGTTGAATATGGTTTTTATTATGTACGCACGAACGATCGGCGGTGGTTCATCGTCCTCGGAATCTGAAATATCCATCGCCGAGGGACCGGTACCACGCACGACGTGAGAACCCATCGAACGCGCACGAGAGCCAGACCCAGAGTCAAACGGCGGTGCAAAGTGGATATCCGGACGGGCGTGTGGCGTGGCCCGACCTGAACGCGGACCGAATGCGAGATCGTGTGGTCCGTAACCTGGCCGATGATGTTCCGGACTCGGTGGACGTGAATGCTGTTTCAGACCATCGGCACTCGACAACCGCAAGCTCGTGTTCCCGCCGAGGCTCTCCGGCGCCAAGGGCGAATACCGCTTCCGTTTTCGCGAACTCGCGTCCGTGCCGACATCGCTATGCCGATCGGAACTGATATCCATCGACTCTGCCAAACCGGGACGATACGACAGCACCGATGGCTCGATACTATTTCGCGCCGAGGTCGCCGCTGACGCGGTCGTATACGCCATCGAATGCACTGGTGTTGCTCCCGCCGCCGCCGACTGTTTCTGCACCGCGAGCTCTTTCAAGGATTCAATACGCCTCGCACGCATCTCGTCACCCCATTCGAGCTCGTCGGGTTCATCAATGTTTTCGTGTAACGTCGCATACTCCTCGTCGTTGAGAACGTGCAAGGTCGGCGGTCTGTCCTGTCGATCGGGGTCGGCGAATGGGTTGGGCCCCGAGTCGGATTCGAGGTAGTGGTAAAGGATGTAGAGCAGCATTCGGGCGCGTTCCTCGGACGGAATGTTGATCGTCGTAAACAGATGCAAGACGTGTAGTTTTCCATTTTCGGCGGACAATCCGGGCTGTGCCACTCGGGCAGCAAGCAAATTGTGCGGATCCACCACATTCCCCTGTTCGAAGAACCGTTCCGAGACGATGTCATGTCCAAGGCCTAATACGAAAAACACGAAACTCACGTTGACCACCGACGTCGGCGGTATGATCCCCTTGTGCATACGGTCCTGTACCATCTCCAACGTCGCCGGCAGGTCCCGCACGTCCTCCGGCTCCGTCGCCGTCCGAATCGCCTTTAATGCATTCTTCATTCTCGGTGCGTCTTGCAGGCTCTTCCGCGTCGCCTGGGTCTTTTGCAACGACGGAACAGAGTGGTACGTCCGCAAGACGGTCCGCATGGCCGGGTAGAACGCGAACGTCGTATTGATCCGTCCGATATTGACCAGCAGGCAAATCTTGGCGTATCCGTCGCGCAAGCCATCGTACCCATCCGGCGGGGCATCTCCGTTCCCGACCAACTCATCCAGATCCTCCTTCAACTCGTCCATCTGCTCGCCCGCGCCCGGCCCAGGGGACGCGCCGACGCTCTCCGTCCCGCCCTTGGCCAACTCGCCCTTCTTCCGCGTCCGATACGCCTTGCCCGCCTGGTGCTTCCCCGGTATCGAGCCCGGCTCGAGATCCAACAGGGCCTCCTTGAGCTGCTTTGTGCTTCGTTTCGAGCTCGCCAGGGTGTAGCAGTACAACTCGCCAAACGTGAGTTTAGCCGAGGTGGTGGTGTCGTATTTCCGGGGAACATCGGGGAAGGTGGGGATTGTGAATGCGCGGGTAGGGTTGGAGAAGAGGTGGTGGAGGAAATCGTACTAGTGGCAACGTCAGTTTTTCCCCAGAGAACGGGGATCGAGGAGCATACCTGCAAGTCTGTACGTGTGCACATCTCGCCGTCTTCCTTGCGAAGGACATGGTACGTCGGTACGTCCTTTCTCGTTCCGGTATTGATCGTCGGGACACTTGAAGCGGCTTCATGAACAACACCAGCGATCTACGCGATCCTAAGCATTCGCTCTCCTCCCAGATCGGATGGCGTGGACAGGGCCATGGACTCACAAAAGGCTGCGTCGTAAACGGCGAATTAAATCCACCCTTCCCCTTGTCCCCGTTCGGCGAGACTCCGACAGAACCAACACTGATCTCCCCCGTCACTGGTGTATCGCCGGCCACCAGGGGCGACCGTTTCCCAGTTGACGCCGTTGACGGCCCCGCGACGCCGGGACTGAGATGCAAGTTCTTGCTGATTGGACCGGACCGACGGGTCGGAGTCAACAGCGCCGCCGGTCTCCGTTTTTGCTTCTGTGATGCTGTTTCTTGTCTCGACACTGAGGGATCATTGACGAGAGAGGAAGCGACGCTCGATGATCCCAGTGTCCCGCCAGATGAAGAGGAAGAGATGGTCACGGCCGCGTTGGCGAGGTCGGAAAGTGCTTCTGCTGCGCGCGTTCGCTCGACGTCTTCCTCTGCGATCCGGGGCTCGAGTGCGTCGTGTGTTGTCCACTTTGGCGGTGGATTGTCTGCCATGATGGATGCGGGACCGGCGGCAATCGGGGCAATCGGGGCAATCGAGGTGAGGGGAAGAGTCGAGTCGAGTCGTCTTTGTTCGTTCATGTGGGTGTACGATACTGAGTGACGGGTGAACGATTAGGTAAGCCGGCGGATCCGTATGAGTCATGGCCTCCGCAGTCGAGACATACCTGTTACAAGATGAGACACTTCTGTCCATCCATCTTGCCGCCTCCTCATACAGTCCTACAGTGCTGTCGACATGCCACCACCCAATGCACAAGTCACACTCGCTGCCCAGCTCTACACATTCACTCATCCTCAGCGCAAAAAACAACGATACCCACCTGCACCAGGATGTTCGCTGTGTACGATCCTGACTACACTGGAAGCCGAACAGACGATACAAGTACCTCCATCCGATGAAGCGAGTTTTGCACGAGAAGACCAAGCTCCCTTCTCCCCGGCATTACCGTCCCCCGCGGTCGTGGCGAACCCGCTTCTCCCCTCTGCGACACGCAATGCCGAAGCAGCCGCAGTCGGGGGGAGAGTCCTGCTCGTGGACGACGACGAATTGACGGCCTGGGTGGCGTCACCGGGGGAAGAATTGGCAAGGGAAGGGAGACATGTGGTTGTTGCGTTGAAGAGGCACGTCGAAGATGTTTATGCGTTTGTACGTGTCTCTGCGGTATCCAATGTTCATGAATCTTATACATTACCTTGCCCATTGCTCCATGTTATATTATGACCTTCATTTAACCCTGAACTGATCCTATGCCTAACCATCATCACAAAGGGCCCAGCCGACGTTCCACTCCTCGTATACGCCCTCCAAACAGCCCACGCGCTGCTTGACCGCGCATCAAGCAGCTTACACGGAAAAGCCAAAGCGACAGACCATGACGACAGATCACGGAACCTCGAAGACGCTCGATCAGAAGGACATGGCAGAGCCGAACGCAGGATAGGCATCTTGGCAGGCCTCAAACGTACGTCCTTTCGCCCCGGCCTTGCCCTTCCCGCTCAAACCTGACCTCCTCATTTCCCCAAAGGCGATCCGCTATTCCCTTACGCGCACATCCACATCCACGCCATCCTCCCTCCGTACGACTCGGGAACATGGTTCCGTCGCTCCATCATCCACGGCTCGTGGAATCCGGGCTGGTGGGCGCTAGAGGATCTGATTGCGGAAATTCGGTACCTGTCTCCCCGTGTTCATCGTGTTTGGTGCGTGGCTGATCGGCTGAGAGGCAGGGAATCGACGAGTAACAATCGTGTCAAGTCTGGGTATGGGACGAGGGCGTTAGCAACGGAGCCGTTGGCCGCAACAAAGGAGGTGCATGTCCCGGTTTTGCAGATTTCATTCACAAGCTGAACAGACTGCACAGGGTCTTCCGAACGCGTTGGAGCCCCTCATCGCCTATACCGCACATCCCACCCGTACAAGCGCGAACTCTGCAACGGAACAAGCATCATCGGCCTCAGCAAACGACACGGCGGATAACGTGCCCCCGGTCTTGATGGATGCGGTGTTGCGCGACGCAGAGCGCACGTTCGGCGTGCGAGGGACGAGTGCTGAAAAAGGCAAGGGGAAGCAGCGAGAAAGGCAACCAGCTTTGGGGACCGGATCGGCAGCGCCGGAAGGGACGGGAAGCTGAGCGCTCTAATTGGGCATGAACTGCAACGAACGAATGATGAATAATGATCACCACGACGATAATCATGGAATCCCATTCGCCAAGGTTGGCGGGGCCAACGGCGGTCGATACAACAATACAATCATGAGACATTGTTAATGATAGTTGTATATCTAAAGCATAGCTCGCGATAAAGCGATCCGATGACAGTATCCACATGCCTGCTATAGATGATCGGATCACAGCGAGCATTGTCCGCGCTGATTATGGTCCAGAACAGGGGGGAAAGGACCGCCCTGAATCGGTGGACGGGAAACGTTGTGCTGCAGAGGCGCTGGAGCGATATCAAAGCCCGTTGACCACGATGTCGAGCAGTAGAGCGAAAAGCGAAGGTGTAGAGCGCAAACACATAATAGCGAGTATGTAAAGCCAATGATTCGTTGTGTCGAAAGTTGATCGTCCTTTTTCTATCCGGAGTTGATGGGTGGTTTTATCGAGCGTTGACGTTGCCAGTTAAGAAACCGTGATGCGTTCCGGCGAACGAGCCATATCATAGCGTTAGAGCCACAACTCTGGCGGTGTTCTTTACGCTTGCACTTGCGCCATCTCTTGGTCTTCCTCGTAGTCATCAGACTGCAAGGCCGGATGCGCGTTCCCTTCTCCCGGATGCGCGTTCCCTTCTCCCGACGCGGTGGCTTCGACGTCGTCCATGGAGTCTCGATCATCGAAGCTTTGATCCTGGCTCTGACCGTTGGCGACAACTGGATGACGAAGGGTCCTCATAAAGTTGATCGCATGCACTTGCCTGCTGGGTGGCTGGTGTCCGCTAGGCGTAGCGGGCACAGACGAGACTTCGGTGTCAGTGGGCGGAGGAGGAGGAGTCACGGCGATAGGGGCCCCCATGATATCGTCGATCCAGGTAGGGATGATATCTGTTTCTCCGTCTAGGGGTAGCGCCCATCAGCGACAATTTCTCTAGAACGCGCAGTGTACTCACTCAAGTCGGCAAAAGCCATAGTCTCGCGATAGATCATATCCCAAACTTGCTTGTCATCAAACATGAAGTACTCGCCCTCCTCATTGAACTTTAGCGCTCCTTGGTTCCCGGAGGCGACGCAACCGGCGGCGGTATCGAGCGCATGGTCACAAGCCATGAGGAAAGCACGAAACTTTGCGAGTCCGATCTTTGACGCAAAGGCATCGGCGCATCGCATGGGCGTGTCGACAGCGTAAACCGTGTTCGAGTATGTGTTCCAAGCGGGGATCCCGTTGTCGCGGTCGACCGAGATGCACCAATGATTGCCCATATAGGGGAAGCACTCCTTCATCAAGTCCTTGTCGCCACTTTCGCAAGCATACGCAAACGTGCCCATCGGATCCTCCTTCTTTACTTTTGGCAAGATGGAGTTCACCAAATAGTCCCGGAAGTGCGGTGTCTCGTACGAATGGGCGAATGTCGCGCATTGAGAGTACTGAGCTGCAGTGTGTATCTCGATGGCATTGAATTCGGCCTTGGTGAACGTCAGAAACGTGGCGAGCACTCGATGATGGGTTCGTCTGCAGTCGATGACGGTGTGCTGAGCTTGATCAGGATTCATATCGAGTCGTCGAGATTGATCGGGATTCGCAGTCGTAGGCATGTTCGCATTTCCTCTAGATCTAGATCGTTGCTGGTTTTCGGCCTGGATCCTGGTGCAAAGTACGTGGCTGAATGCCATGAGCGTATAAGGGTGAACCTATACGAGGTACGGTGAGCTTGCAATAGCATTGGACCAGAGAAGAGACACCGACCCAGAACGATATCCCATCACTCGACCGTACCTCTGCATCTCCATGCTCTGGCCCTCGGAACGGCCATTCCGGATGATCCTTTCGTCCGCCGCTAGACACCTTGAATACGGTGGGTTGGCCAAGGTTTCCTTTTGTGAGCGTAGAGCTGCTGTAGGGATGGTACTGGCCTTGCCCTCGCATGGCATTGGAAGATTGTCGTTCGACTTGAGCTTCCACGTTGTTCGCCGCCTGATGATCTTGCATACTTCCTCTCGCACTGGTTCGAGGCATGGTGGCGTCGTCGAGTAAGTATAGGGACGGGTCGTATGCGCTTGTCGATGATTTGATCTTGATTTGAGGTGAAGTAGTAGTTGGTGAGGTAGCGGTGGCAAATTAAGGGACGAATAGATGACATCAACCGTTGATGGCGACCTTGACCTGAAACGCGGATCGGCGCTTCTTTCTCCTATCCATTCTCCTATTGTCTTCTCGGTCGATCACCACCTCAGAACCTCGCGCCTTCCCTCGCCCTCGTTCGGCATGCTGACGCTCAGTCCTGTCGGTACCTCAACCCCCATTCCCCTTTCGCATGCGTGACGTCTTGAATAACTTTGCCGTTCTGAACCGCCTCCAGCTTGGGGTCGCTACCGTCTTCAATGGGTTGAGCTGATCTTGGTTCTGACTTTGCAGCTTTCGCTGGCGAGACTGTCCAGCTGTCTGGCTTAGCTGAAGATGGCTTTGCTGCGAAATGCTGGAATCCGAAATGGTAGAGCAGCCGAGCAGCTCGTCTTGTGTCTTCTCGGTCTTTTGCCCTTTTCATCCCAAGACGCTGAGCGTCCTCCGTGGTGTTGTCGCTCATTCCCTGCGCATCTATACCGTCACCTCGCAGTTCTGTTCCACAGCGCTCATGGAAAACCTCCTTCTGCACCTCAGAGCACATCACCGCCGTTCGCTTCCCTCCCTTGCTCGCATCGTCTAGCAATCGTTTCCACCCTGACACGATCTCAGTCGACGGCTTGCCACTGGACTTGCATCGCTTGCTGCAGTACTTTGGAGGCGTATACTGCTCCGAGGCGTGTTTCCGTTTCTCAGCCGCGTGTGAGGTGTGTCTTCCGCATGCTTGACAAAAGAATTCTGTAGGGTTATTCATGATTTGACGGAATGAACGGGTGGACAAGTTGATGGTGTTGCGCATTCGAAGGAAACGGAATTATGTATATCCAGGTGCAGCGTCAAATTTTATGCAGTCGGACAGGTGGAGCAGCTGTTGGAGCTGGGAGAACGCTACGAGCAGCTGCAACTCAGAAGAAACGAACTTGAGCGTAACCTCAGTTCGATCATGATCTATCTTGCGAAACGCGTCGTGGTCGATTATCAACGACGTCATCCTCAACAGCTTGGTTTGCAGCCAGTTCCGCTGCCTCCGTGACTGGCCTTCTTCTGATTAGCATGATACGTTGGTCGGTCACCGTCCTGACCGGTGGCAGAGATAGATCTGCTACTGATCCGCTTCAAAGAAAGAGGAGAAGAGCCGCAAAAAAAAAGATGCAAAATGATTCGCCAGACCGAGAAACCACAAAAACATCTGTCAGGAGCGGGATTCGAACCCGCGCGGCTCTCGCCATCGGATTTCCCAGCTCAAGGAAGCTTAAGGCCGACCCGGTAAACCACTGCGGCATCCCGACGCAGAATTTCAGAAAACCTTTTTATCATTCATAATCCAAATTTGGCTCAACGCCTTTTCTGTGCGCGCGCGTGCCCTTCTTCACTCGATCCCTTCCGTCATATACACTGCGAGTATTTGCTTGGCTTTGCGAACTGCTCTGAGAGGTCGCGAGAAGCTCTGCGCAATTGCGACAGCCAGGCAGGTGCCGGAATTTGCTGTATCAGCTGCTCGTCGCTTAGATCAAATTTCGGGGGATATCTTGCGACCGCCCTGACATTTGCCGCCGGCAAACAGACTACAGGGACGTCTCGATGTCACATGCCGAGACCGGGGTATCAAGACGCGAAGCAATTTTGGGGTGGGGCAATGCTGGGGCAGCAATAGTTCGAGGAGGCATGCAGCTCCAAAGCTAGCCCCAAGGAAACCAGTCGTGACCCTTCCGCCAAGGAGAACCAGTTCGTGGACCGAGGAATTCGGTGCTGCTCCTGGTTGGAGGAGCTGTTGGAGGGAAAACAACGGCTGCGATCTAGCAGAACAGGGGAAACTGGCATGAACTGATGAAGCCCACTGGCTGTCCTGGGTCGACTGCTCGCTCGTACTGCCGGAATTGGGATGGATATGTCCCTTGATCCTTGTGAGAAATATATCACATACGATATAGGAAACCCTTCTGTCGGTCGCCTTAGGATACCAGGCTGGGCGCCCAGAAGTGGACAACCGAGAGGCAATCGTGCATACGAAGGTGCGGCAAGCTGTGCGGAACTGAAATGGAGTTGAATCAGCGTCCGCTCGGTCTCGGTAGGATTCGTCATGACGCGGAGCGGCAGGGCAGAAGCTAGGAAGAAAAGTTCGAGGAGCCGTTCAAGGCACCAAGCTACCCCAAGCTACTAGCGGTCTACTAGGCCAGCGTTTGTCGGGGCCTCGTCGATCATGGGTATATATGGGGCTGTTCCAGCATCTTTCCCAGCGCCCATCCCTCCCTGCTCCAGTAGCAATACCGCTGAAGCTTAGGTCCGTCTTCAGGCGAGACTGCAATTGCCTCTGATTGCAACTTCGGACCGATCGACCCAGGAAAGCCCGCCATGAAGCTTCATACTGTCACCACTCTGACCGCCGTAGCACTGGCCCTTGCCGCGTCAGTGCAGGCGGAGCCGATCCCGGTCGGTGCATCCCGTCAACTTACGGCCCGCCAGGCGTCTCCTGCCTTCTCTGCTGCCAATACCAGTGAAGCGTTCAACGTATACCGACCTGGGTACCATTTCCAGCCGAAGTCTAACTGGATGAACGATCCATGTGGTAAGTACCCCTACTCAACTGCAAGACAGCTATCTAACCCTATGATGACCGATAGCGCCTTTCTATGATCCTGCGACATCGCTTTATCATCTCTTCTTCCAGTGGAACCCGTATTTAAACGACTGGGGAAATGACACCTTGGCCATCACATGGGGCCATGCAATCTCCACCAATCTCATTGACTGGGACTTTGCACAAGAACCGGCGCTTTCGCCCGATCAGCCGTACGACTTCAAAGGTGTCTTTACCGGAGGCATCATTCCTTCCACAGTACATGCCGGCAACGCAACCGCCGGACAGAACAGCTCTACGCCACTCGTGGTGGCCTACACCTCGGTCAAACGAGGTGGCGTGACTTTCCGACAACCCTATCCGATCGGCACTGAAACTCTGTCGCTTGCTCAGTCTTACGACTATGGAGCGACTTGGCAAAAGTATGCTGGCAACCCTATCGTGGGAGGCGCACCGACTCCGGACTACACTGGTTGGAGAGACCCGTATGTCTCTTACTGGCCCGCCGCCGATCGCTTGATGGGACAGCAGCCGAACGCCTCACTTTACGCTTTGGTGTCGGGCGGCTTCCGAGATCGAGGACCAACGACCTTTGTCTACAAGATTGATCCGAACAACCTCACTTCCTGGCAGTACGTCTCGCCTTTGATTGACATCAAGTCGAACACTCGAGCGGGCAAGTGGACAGGCGACGTAGGCAAAAACTGGGAATGCGTCAACAGGATGACGTTGAAGGACCCCAGCAGCAACCTGGAGCGAGAATTTCTTATCATCAGTGCCGAAGGAGTCAATCCGGCGCAGTCCACGAATGGGAACACAACAGCAGCCGAAGAGCTCATGATTCAACGAACTCCGCGATACCAGCTTTGGATGACTGGCGAGCTGGCACAAGGAGGCAACAACTCCGTCACCTTCGTCCCTTCAGCATCTGGCCTTTTCGATAGCGGAAACCTCTACGCTACCAACTCTTTCCGTCACCCCGTCACTGGTCATCTTATGGCATGGGGATGGAGCCCCGAGGAGGACCTTCCCAACGAAATCAGGGCAGAGCAAGGCTGGTCCGGCATCATCTCCATGCCCCGAGAACTTTACCTCCAAGTCCACCATAATGTCACCGGATACCTGGGCGGCACCGACCTGTCTTCCATCCCCGTGTTCGAATCTTTGAGCAGTGTGGCTGGCAACTCGACTTACGGTACAATGGGTATCAAGATTCCTAAAGACGTACTGGAAGGACTACAGGAGCGCGCGCTCTCGGAGGAGTACTTGCCGGCGTGGCAACCTTCGAATGCGACCAGCATCGGCGATAGAGCCTCTCACGACATCGCACTCAACGACACCGCACATGTCATTGTTCAGACGTCCGTCAGGTATCCTTCCGCCAATTCGACAGCGATTGTCGGGCTCTCCATCGTTCACGATGCTGTACAGAATCTCTACACGACAATCAGCTTCAATCCCGTAAACCAGACGGTCACCATCGACCGAAGCCACACCATTTCCAACAACGCTTCCGCCATGGAAAAGACGGTGAATCGTCGACCGGAATCCGCCTCTCACACCTTGCTCACTTACGCGAGTGGAAGCGTTAAGAACATGGAGACCCTCGATATGGTAGTGCTCGTCGACAAGAGCATGCTCGAAGTCCAAATCAACGAACGAACCTTTATCACCTCCCGACTCTACGTCAATGGCTCCTCTTCAGCCGGGGCCATCAGCTTGTTCGCTCAAGGCCAGGGTGCCGCGGGTGTCGTATTCGAAGAGGTTGGAGTTTGGTCAGGAGTAGATGCAGAGATGAGGTATTAAAAGCCTAAAGGCAAGAATGAATCAAAAGAAGTATGAAGTCTGTAAAGACCGATAATGTTAGTCGCATAATTCCGAAATATATGATATGCTGTTGGAACGACCAGGCGAAGTGGAGCCTTCAGAGCATGCGCTGCGTCAGAACAATCGCATACGGTCGGTAAAAGAAATAGTCGTCCACGGCTCCCCTTCCGTGAGACTATGAGAACTGACATTCTAGTTTACTTTCATATTATGACTGACATTCTAGTTTACAGGCCCGTCCAACTCTCGTCTACTCTAACCCATACTTCCTCCTTCCCATTCGTTCCGTGATACCTCTCAGAGGCGTATCCAATAGCCAGTAACCCGGTCGATAAGGGAAACTAGGCAAGAAGACGGTATCGTTGGGTGGCAACTTGACGAATGGTACTTGAAGAGTCAAGCTTTTTCCCACGAATGGAATTGGGACGGGCAGCGTGATGGGCGCAGGGCCAGGCGTCAACGAACAATGATGGATGATTGCGTTGGTGACTGTCAAGGCAGCTGAGTTGGACTGCGTGACCGACGCGCATCAAATTGTGCAGGCTTACCATCTTCGACAGACAACAACGCTTTATCGAAGCCCTCGGCGGGCGCGATCCCCTTGACAGAGCTCGAGCTCTTTCTCCTAAAGTCATTGTCGATGGTTCCAGGACAGGTAGCTGCAAGAAACCGCAAGGGGAAAGTGGGGTCAGCTCTACTCTACAAACAATCGGACACAACAGTGCTCACCAAGGAACCGCACACCGCTTCGTCCACCGCCATTCTCCACTGCGGCACTTCTGAAACATGCCAGCCCGCCTGCTTTGGTGGCAGCGTATAGTGCTCGTGTTGGCGCGGGGACCAGCCCGGCGACAGAGGAGAGGTGGTGGATCAGCGGGGATTTGGACGTAGATGACAGAAGCGGGAGCTTTTGGCCAATTAGGTCAGCGATTGAACAAGGCGGATGAGGCTGTGTGGACTTACGAACGCCGCAACGCTGACAGCTACACCGACCATGTTGACATCAGCCAACCGCCTCGTCTCGTCGACCAGTGCCTGCAAGCCGTCCTTTGCCGGCAGGTCATGCTCCTCAACGTCAGAGCCTTCGCCTTCGAACTTGTGGTGCCGCTTAGCTTGTTGGGCTGAGGTAGAGTCGGTAGCGACCTGGTTCACGGACGATGCCTCGAGAAGTGTCTGGGTGGACGAGAGGCCGGAAATGACGTGCAACGTGTCAAGACCTTGCCATTCTGGATCGGGGAATAGGACGAAGTCAATTCTGGAAGAATCCGCACAATTCGCTCAACGTGCCTCGAATGATCAACTCCCTGACGGCAATCATATCGTCGGGACTGCAGATATCTCCAGCATAGAGGAGGATCTTGTTGGCGGGGTCGGCTGCGCTCGGAAGCAAGCTTCGACAGGTAGCAGCCACCTTTTCGAGATTGCCCTTGGATCGAGCGACAATACACCTTGATTTCCAGAGTCGCGACCATCAGTCAAGGGGAATGCATTCGAATCGAGACCATAACTCACACGCTCGCTCCCATCGACGCATACCGCTTCGCCAAATCCTCCCCGCATCCCGAACTGGCGCCAATGATCAACACCCGCTCACTCGTTGGTTTGATTACACTAGTCCGTTTCGGAGGCGCAGGCGATACGAGAGGCGTCAGGAGCAGTACCGAGGGGACGATCAGGGCGAGCGATACGAGCCAGGGCGGAAGTCCGCCATTGGGCGGAGGAATCACGCTCGGCAGGTGTTGGTGCAGAGACCGCTGGAGGGTGTCAAGGTAGGACGGCATGCCGATATCGTTAAAGCTTTCAGGAGAGTAGCCAGACCAGGCCTCGCTTGAATGGTAGATATGCATCAACTAACGGAGATGAACCGGGTTGAGGTGTTGCTCGATTAACCGGCAGCTTTTGTATCCGCACATACCTGAAACACGAGCAAACGCTTCTTCGAAGTGTGACGAATTTCCTAAAGATCTGCAAGGACCCTATCCCTCAAGGCGGTGGGCAAGCACTTCCTCCGAACACGTCTATCTACTACACGTCGTACATCTCTCTCCACCCACTATCTAGGCTGGTCAAAGTCGAAACAGCATATCATCTCGACTGTTCAATATGGCCAGACTACCCACTTCAACGTCTCGCACTCGTGCAGTCACGACTTACCGATCCAAGAACAGTCCCTCTTTCCGTAACCTCGGAGTCAATCTGAAGACTACCGCCAACAAACCGACACCCAAGAGCAACCAGCAGAAGGTAGCTGTCAAGAAGAGCAACGCGGCCGCTGCTGGTGATAGCTACAACGATGACGAGTCAATGGAAAGCGGAGATGAAGGGGATGATGATGGGATTGATCCGAACTTGAAAGCGCTGGTGAAAGAGTGTACGGCCTCTTAGCTCTGCCTAGTGGAACGTGTCTCATCCACACACATCCTTCTATAGCTGGCTTGGCTGCCCGTGGTGCGAAACTCAAGCCAGCTGTCGATACTCCTACAACTTCACGAACCCTTGTCGCCCACCAGCCGAACCGCTTTCCACCCCTCGCCACCTCAGTGTGGAATCGCAACTCCCATTCCAAGTCTCACAAACACGCTACAGACCAAGGAGAGGACAATGAAGATAGCGAAGAAGACGAACTTTCATTCAGCAACGACGAGAACGATGACTTGGGGGACTTTCAGCAGCAGATCCAGGATATGAAGAAGAAGGCGCGTTTCGCGGGGGATAGGGGAAATCATGGCAAGGACAACATCGAAGTCAAGGTTGCGGTACGAAGTCATGCTAGAGAGCGAGATCAAGGCCGAAATTTTGGAAAACGTCAGTATTACCCCTATCGAACAGTTTCCATCGAGATTGACTCTCAGCGCGCTGTCAGCCGTTTCCACTCATGCGAATCGATCACACGGCAAAAGTAAACCATACGAACCCCCCGCAAACCGCCAAGCACCGAAATCTCGTCATCAACCCAAAGTACCCGATGGACACGTCTCGAAACCCGCCGCATTGACTAAAACTTACGATATGGAGTCTGAAGATAGCGAAGGGACGGATTCTAGCAACGATCAACGTGTCTTTGGGACGTCCGCCGGAGAGTACGACCAAGAACAAGGTGGAAGGGAGGAGAAGAATCGCGTTGATGAGTCGGATGGGACGGAGAGTAGCGAGGATGAAGACGAGGTTGAAGACGTTGATGAAGAGCTTGATTACGGACATCGCGCGACTGCGGCCGAGGTCAAAGACATGTGAGTACCCCGATGTTTTCTGATCGACGGTCGTTCTGTATTGACTTGTTCCGTGACAACTGTCAGTGCTTTCGTGTTCAAGGCGATACGCAGTGAGTACTTTATGGCTGACGTCAAGCTTCATCATTTTTGATCCATCGCGGAATTACGACAGAACTCATGCAATCACAGGCGAACGGAGTTCAGAAGAAACTCTACGACGAGCTACAGCCCATGCATCGAGCGACGGAAAAGATGTACAAGCAGTTAGGAGGATTCTTTTCGGAAAAAATGATGTGAGTATTCCTCTTTCTCCGATTATACGAGCGACAGGTCCTGATGTGGGAACGTCTTGCTTCTTCACAGTGATCAGCAAAGTTTGAAGGAGAAATCGCTCGAACAGCATGGCGAGATGTTTCATCCTTGCAAACGAGAGATGCGCGACGACGCTGATCATCTAGAGGTAAGTCTGCGTTGCAGTTCCTATCGATTTCATTCAGGCTTACCCTGCCTTTACCTTGTGTCTGCAGGCAACATTGCACGAAGTGCTCGGACAGTACGTCAAGATTCAAGAACGAAAGAAGACGATGGTAGAGAGGGACTTGAGGCAACTGGCAGAACTAGGTGAAGCGAATGACCTCGAGGTGATCGCTGGATCAAGGCCTGACATCTCGTTTCCCCCACGACGCGCCTGCAGAGAAGAAGCAAGCGAAAGATATCGAGAATCTAGAAGTCGAGTTGGATCAGCTTAGGAACAAGTACAAGGTCAAGGTCAGTTCTGTCTGCTTATTGCATCCTCTCTCCCTTCCGCTAATGTATGATGCGTAATCCTCCAGGCTGAAAAGGTGCTTGATCCGACTGTGTTGAATGCGAAGTTTGCGAAGCAGGTAAGCACAGTCTTGAAAAGCAGCCTTCTGTTCCGCACAACTGATCTATCGCTGACATCTCTCTGTGCCTCTCAAGCGAAAGTACATCTATCAGGAAGTCGGCATCTAGCTCGCTGAAACCGCACAATTATGGTATAAGGCAATCAAGGCGCTCGAGCGGGACTGAAAATATTCGCCATCCACTGCGGAATCCTTCCTGGCGCCATACACAAACTCTCACTGTTGACACTTCAGACTACAGATCTTCCACTTTAAACGTTACACTTCGGTCATGGCAAACGGCCATATCTCCCGCTTCTTTTCGATTTCGATTTCGCATTTGCCATCTGTCATGATGCACCAAGGTTCCCGGATGCGCGGTCGTTTGGCAATGAGTCAAGACCAGAGAAGAGAAATGAAACAGACATGGTCGTCGCGAACACATCGGCATGCTTGGGATCCGACTACATTCTGATGTCACACAATTGCCATGATGTCAGCGGCCGCTCACCTCGCAATGTATTCTATACTGGGTGGCTATGACGATGCCTTGTATCTCTCGCGTCTCTCTGAATGTTTTTTCGCTATGCCTCTCATTATACTTTGCGGACGAAGTAGAGATGGACTGTGTATGTATGTCGAGTTCGTCAACCTCCTCGGAAAAAGTCAGATTCCCTCTGGCCACGTCGGCTTCCCCGCTCCTAAGTATTTGCTATTCCTTCCGGTCAGGAGTCGTATCCATAGTCAACCACATGGCTCACCGCCTCGCAACACTGACAATACAACATATTATGGTGAACATCTTTCTTCCCAAAGACTACCCGCGCATCTCCTCGATCTTCGCAAATAGCTGGGGAATGACATTGAAGTCCTCTGCATCAATGGGAAAAAGTGAGGTCAGTTGCGGATTGAACTTTGGCACGAGGCACGAGGTGGCTGCGGGCCCAGACTTACGACCGAGAATAAGTACTGCAAGTTGGTAGAAGATTGCCATTATCGCCAAGATGATAGGCAATCGCGCTGTGGTCCAGATATCTAGTCACACATCAAGATGCAGCTAGTATCAGCGGTACAATCTTTCACCCACATGCCAACTTGACTGACCTGTCCATGTCATCCCCGTTGAGATCCCCTTGCGCCATTTTTCGATATTTGTATCCACAATGTGCGAGCGGAAGGCGGATTTGCGTGCGTTTGTCGCCAAGAAGCGATGTGTTGGGATGTGACTGGATTGAGGTGGGTTAGGAATCGGTGCAGGGCGTTCGATGGCTGACTCACTAGACCGCAAGAGATGGCGTGCCAAGACTCTGCGTGAGCATGGTGAGGGCTGCCCTGGATATCGGCCTTTCATATGCATTCGCTAGAACGTGCCTCAAGCCGATCAATATGGGCGAACCTTCCAGTGTATGACCGAACATACCGTCCTCTTCCTTGCCTAATTCCAACTTCCATTCTCCCCGTTCGATCTCCCCACCCGTAACGAAATCCTCATCCCGCATTGTCGCTCCAATCCCCTCCTCCTTCTCTAATCGTGCGATTTCCTTATCTCCATCCGTACCGATCGGTACGAGGGGCGCAAAGTCTGACTTATCGAGCATCGTCATGCGAAGGTATGGTTTGTTGTGGACGATAGGTTCCGCTTGTTTCGGTGAGAGGTCGGCGGAGCAGTAGATGACGGTAGCGAACTTGTGATAGCGATGGGCAATATCGATCATGTCCTGTACGCGTACACGAAGTCAGCTTCTTGACACGGAACTTATCAGCAGGCGGAACTTGCATGATGTAATGGTTTCAGAGCAGCTATAACGAGTGCAGCGTTAGTGTTTGCTCCACAAAGACAGCTTGGGCGCGAGCGCAAGCTCACCATCTCCATGTGCGCTTCCAACGAAGAAGATGATAATCTCCTTGCCCTCGAAGTCCTTGGCAATCGTGTCTATCGGTCGCCCATAGGGATCCTCAAGACGCAGACGCTTCAGGAGTGGGTCTGTAGTCCTGTATAGTGTAGGTTTCTCCGCGACAAGCGAAGGGATCTCGATGGCAGATGGCATGGCTGATCGATATGCGTCGAGGCGGGGTGTACAGATGCTGCTGGTCGGTTCGAGCCGTAGCATCTAATAATGTTCTCTCCAGTGCAGGAAGATCGAAAGATGAACGCTCGGTCAGTCACAAGTGGAGGGCACTTGCTAAGCGACTGACTCATCGGCGGCCGAGAAACTGCTTGAATGTCTCGGGTGCAAAGCTGGATGTTCGTTCAACATTCTCAACTGTTTACTCGCATCGAGCGTCGAGCGGTGGAGCGGTGAAGCAAGAGTGGGCGTTCGTGGGTATACCTGTTCCGATTCGATCTTTGTCCCTCTATACCTCGGCAATCGCCACCATTCACCTTCACCCTTTTCAAAAGCTATACAATGACCAAGCACTACACAAAAGCATTCTCGCCACAGGAGAAGCAAGCGGCAGTTGCAAAGTACGCAGACCTTATAAAATACTCGGCAAGATATTCTGGTGAGCACGACAAAGTCGAGTACCATCGCACACATACTGACACTCTTGTACATGTTGGGCAGATGACCAATACGAGTACAGGTCCGTAGGAGAGATACAGGAAACTCGATATTCGACTTCTGCCTTACTGACATCCTCCTATTCTGTCTTCCTCTTCTTGTCCAATCGCCCTTCGTGCACCAGACACGTCTGTGTAAGTTACCCTATTTCCGGAGCAAGACAAGGATCTACTGACATTCCGGCAAATCTGTTAGCTACCAAAAGCTCTTGTGAAATACCTGCCTGCCGGAATCGCAACGGAAGACGAGTGGCGGGGTATCGGCGTGCGGCAAAGTCCAGGGTAAGTCGAACCCCTTAGCAGACATCCATCGCTTGCTAATTGGACGGTTTGGAACAGATGGGAGATGTACATGCGGCATGAACCGGAACCTCACGTATTGCTCTTCAAGGTAAGCCTGTCACCTCCAGATGGAACACCGGGCGCTTCTCCTTACCAAGATTGCGCGTTCCACTTTGCCCCCCTCGCAGAGAGACAAAGACTACGACCAGAAGCACCCACCATTGACTGAACGTCGAACCCAGCCGCAAGCACGACAGCGGCAAGCACCTACACAAAGCCTGTCATAACGGCCTATCTTTCCCTCCTACACCGGGAACACCAACATCGACGGCGATTGACAACGCATCAACATATCACATCAATCCAGCAGCACATCTGGACGACCAGCATCTCCTCTCCGTGTTCTCGGCTTCATCATCATTGCATTTGCATTTCAAAAAACCCCGACGCGGGGAAAAACCTTTTTGTACGGGGGTCAAAACGACATTCGGGGCGTCTTGGGTTTGTATTCCTTTCTACTATTACAACGATATTCATTTCGGCATATCGTCGACGTGATACCACAACTACGACTTGGGACATGTGACACAGATACTCCGGGACGTATCTCTCCTGCTGCAACAACCTCTCATCAATCTGGAGGTGACGTCCTGAATTCCAATATTCGTTGAGGATACACACCTACAATCCCAATGATCACGGACAACATTTTGGCATTCTTGATTCAGTATGGGCAGACGAGGGGGACGATGACTAATGTTTCGCATGTCGAGATTGTTGGAAGACGTATCGCAATTATCTAAACAACCTTTGTATCATATGAATCGAACAGCATAAATAGCATGATGTATTTTGACACTGCTTGCAGTCCAGGGAATGGCACGGGCACGGCCGGTGGACACAAAGCAGACTGAATTCAAGATATATTGAGCTCGGCGAGATCTCGATAATACAACGACATCGGCCTTTGTCTTTTTACTATTCTTCCATTGCGGTCTGCGCAAAGACAGACAACATGCATGCACTGCAATCTGCTGACCGCAGACCCTTATCCCGTGATGTCGGCTATGACGGCGGCGGCGTCATCCTCAGGGGGAGGTGGAGGAGGGGGTGCGGGACCCAAGAATTCGTCCTGAAAACCGATAATCAGCAATGACTTTCGACGAAAGCAATACGTTGACTCACCTCTGACACATTCGCACACAGGATGGTCCTGCCGCCAAAGGATCGTCCAGCGATATTTTGCATCGCTCTCGATACACCGTCGAGGTCTTTGAACAAGACAAAGACCTTGCCAACACCCGCTTCCTCGTCTGCTGCCGCTGCCGCTTGTTTTGCGTTTGCCGCCGTCTCTCCCGGTGCCCACTTGTTTTCCCGCTTGACTGGTCGAGGTACTCTAACGCCTTCGACAACACCGTACTTGGAGCATTCCTCATTGATGTCTTCCAGGATTTCCTGGTATTCCTGGTCGTCGTGGAGTTCTTCGGGGGTGACCATGTTGAGCATGAGCATGCACCGGGATGTCGGTGCTTGCGAAGCAGCGGATGATGCGGAAGCAAGGATATTGGGAGCTGTGGAAGCAGGGGGTTAGTTCTGCAGTTCTGCTCTTGGAATAGCATCTAGAGATATCTTACCGAGTGTTCGCAATGATGGAACTCCGGTGGGCATCATGTTGGAACCAGTGCTGATGGCCGTGTTCATGGCCTTCCCCGTAGACGCTCGCTGAACCGTCAATACTCGATCAGCGAGATTGAAGCCGTTGAGACCTTGGATGGCCAAGTCGGTGACGTTGGGATCAACGTATTCACAGAAGGCGAATCCCTGAAAGCAAGGGGATTAAGCGAGGGGAGACTACGAAGTTCGATCTCTCCAACACCTACCTTGGATGCACCAGTCTGTCCTGCACCTTCTTTTACAAGATTGAAACTCTTGAGCTCTCCGAAACTCTTGAGCAGCTCCATAACTTGTTCATCACCCAAATAAGTGGGTAAACCACCGATGTAGATCTTGTTCGGCGAATCCTGAACAGTGGTGGAAACGACACCGGGAATGTGAATCCCGCCGCCCATACTCTCAGGACCGATGTAGTCCTTAGGCCTTCGGATTTTGAGAGGAATGCCCTGGAAGATGATGCCATCAAAGGCCATGGCAGCGGTCGCTTCTTCCGGAGTTCGGAACTGGAAAAGAAGAGAGGGTCAGCGCGGAAATATCTAAGAGACTGTCTCCGACTCACCTCAATGAACGCATAACTCTTCTCGTGGTTCAGTTGAACAGCCACCACGGGATCGCCAGCGGGGCCAATGGTGAACTTCTGCTCAACCATCTTGTGATTGAAAAAGTCCGCCAGGTTCTGCTCGTTGCAGGTCAACTGGACATTGCCGACGTAGAGTCGTTTGCTCTGTCGCATAGGGTTGCCGATTCCGCCCATCGAACTAGCGAAACTGGACATCATCATGCCGTCCATGGCTCCAGGGAAGCCGGGGTTTCCAAACATGGCAGGGATGGGCTGACGGTTGGGTCCCGGCGCGGGGAAGTTACCTGACCGAGTTCCCGAGTCAGCATGGTGCACCCAGTACATCAACAAGAGCTACTCACCTGTCATCTTGGCTTGCATCGCAGACATGCCTTCAAACCCAGGAGGTCGTTCGTCCCACCTCGAGGGCGGCCGTATTCTCTCGCTCAAAGGCACGGCGCCAGGCGGCGTCGGACTCCTCTGTCTATCCTGATAGAAATCGCCTCCGCCACGACGGCCGTCCCCACGATGAGGTCCACCTCGACCTCCGCCACCCTGATACCCATCTCGTCCACCACCACCACGTCGCGGCGAATCATAGTCCCGATCATCCCGCATGCTCCTCGCGATCGGAGGTGATCGTCTCCTGCCCCCGTATCCACCACCCATCATATCGCCCTCGCGCCGTCGATCCCGGTCATCTCGGGGCGGGTAGCCACGCTCGTCACGTCGCATGCCTCCTCGGTAATCCCCGTTGGTATTGTCCCCTGGTGGTCCTTCATGCCTCTCCCTTCGATCACCTCCTCGGTATCGGTCGTCCCTGTCATCGCCGCGGCTGCTGCGGTATCCTCTATCGCCATCCCGATCACGGTCTCTCCTGTCCCGATCGCCGCCTCGACTGTCGTATCGTCTAGGAGAATGTTCTCGATTACGCGACGAGTAGTGATCTGGAGAGACAAGGCGGGTGAGGCATAAATCACGACTGCTGCGACATACACTTACCCGACGATGATTTTCCTGCAGGATCTGTCGAAGCTGCGAATGAGGAAGCTGCAGCTTCCAGGGCGTCTGATGAATGTGACACAAATCAGCAATGGAGACGATCGACGCGGACATGTTCGACTGACCGTATGCGTCCGCCATTTTCACGCAATCTGCTTTGCTCTGCTTCTCTGCTTTCAAGAAAAGAGAACCGGTAGGAAATATGAACAAACCAAACAACCTCGAACTCGTCCGTTATTGCAAGCTGATCACACCGGCCATCCCATAAGCGCAAGCGCGGCTCTCGGACGCGCTTAGGCGCTTCTTCCTCTCTTGCCCCCCAGTTAATCAACAAACATTCTTCAACACGAGTCAGCTATGTATCTACATAGCATATCCTTGGATCCAGACGAAACCGCAACAAGGCATATTATGATGATATCTGTCTATCCTGAAACAAATGCTCTAGTGCCGAAAACCAGAAGATGCAAGAAAGTGACAGGCGAGCGGAGAAGATGGGGTGACTACAACACGAGTCTGTTTTGGTCTTTTGACGTGCATCGAGACGCCCTCTATAGACGGGTACCGTAAACGTCGGCGGGCTTGACTCCTCCCTTGCCCTTTTGGATGCTGGAGGAACAAAGAGTTAGGCGCGACAGCCAAGTGAAGAAGGAGATCTGAACGTACTTGGCGTTTGCCCATGCCTTGAGCCTGATGGCTGAGACAGAAATGAAACCGGAAGTCTCTTCGGGCTCGAAGCCTCCCATCTCGTCCATCGACGAGAACTTTTCGTCGTATAGACCCTGCAAAGGCGATTGCAAGTCAGCAAAAGTCGAAGATGTAGGATTATTAGCACGTACCTCGTCGGATGTTCGGCCTTCAACGACAACGTTGCCCTTGTACAGCTTGAGCTTGACGGTACCGTTGACGGTAGCCTGGGACGCGGGGATAGCCGATGTGAGGAACTCTCGTTCAGGGCTGAACCAGTAGCCGTTGTACAAGATCCTCGACAGCTCAATCGTCAAGAACTGGTCTCGCAAAGCTCGGACATTTCGATCGAGTGTCATACCCTCCAGATCCATATGAGCAACTCGAAGAATGGTAGCGGCCGGAGACTCGTAGCATCCTCGAGACTTGACACCGATGAATCGGTTCTCGACAATGTCGACTCGGCCGACACCGTGTTTCCTAGCGAGGGCGTTCAACGCCAGGAAGACGTCGACGGCGTCGGTGTGGGTGGAGGACTTGGTGGTGACCTTGACGGGGAGACCCTTTTCAAAGACGATCTGAATCTGCTCGGGCTCGTTCGGGGCGTGTTCGGGCGAGGTAGTCAATTTCCACATGTCGGCGGGAGGGGKGGTGTTGGGGTCCTCGAGGATACCAGCTTCGTAGGAGATGTGGAACAGGTTCTCGTCTAATAGGGGTAATCAGTCGATGTCCGCTGCTGTCAGAATGGCCAAGTCGACTTACCGGTGGACCATGGCTTGGCGGCGGTTTGCACAACGGGGACACCGTGAGCAGCAGCGTACTCGAGCAATGCAGATCGTCCCGGGAATCGGTTGTAGAATTCTACGAGATAGAAATCGATCAGCGGCTGTCTCGAAAGATCTCGTTCATGGCACGCACCAGGCAACCTCCAAGGGGCAATGACCTTGATGGAAGGCTTCAAGCCGTAAAAGGCCAACTCAAATCGAACTTGGTCGTTGCCCTTTCCGGTGCATCCGTGCGAGACAAAGTCACAAGCTTCTCGTTCGGCGACTTCAATCATGCCACGGGCGATGACGGGTCGGGCGAGCGAGGTACCGAGAAGGTAGACACCTTCGTAGATGGCATTGACCTGGACGGCAGCTAAGACGCGAAAGCAGATCAGATAGGGGTTCCGATACGAGGTCCGCTCGACGCGCGATGATAACTTACGGTAGATGAGTTCTTCAACGAATTCTCGCTTCAAGTCTTCAAGGAAGAACTTGGAAGCACCGCACTTCAAAGCCTTTTCTCGAGCAGCCTCAAAGTCTTCCTCCTGACCGACATCGGCCATGAAGGCGTAGACTTCGTAGCCCTGTTCGAGCAACCAGACGAGGATACATGAGGTGTCGAGACCACCGGAGTAAGCCAGGAGGACTCGTCCTTTCTTTTCGGAGGCAGCAGCGGAAGACATGGTGGTGGATGTAAGCGGATTGGGTTTTGTGATTGCGGTGTATGCGGGATGCGCGGGGGATGTGTCTGTTTGATAAAGGGGCGTCCTTTAAAAATCGACAGGGGATAGGAGGTGTGATCGAGTGCGAGTCGAGCTGAGTCAAACGTTGATGCTATTCCATTGGTTTTTTTCTTCGGCTTCCACCATATACTATTCCATTCCTTCCTTGCTCGCCCAGCTCTCTGCAGCCTCTGCTGCGTGCCATACTGACCCGAGATGGCCGCTAGCCTAATCTCGGAGCGCGCAGTGCGCTTATCAAAGGGGACCAATAGCAAACAAACGCTCAAACCGCGGAAGACAGAGTACAGTTCTGAGAGATTGGGGAAGAATTGTGCCGGCCTGGTGCAATTTAGACACAATTAGCTCAGCAACTCAAGTTTGGTTCGAGGAGCTGTCCGGGATGTGTCGATAGGATTTCCCGTCCCTTCGCAAGATGATGCAATCTCTTTATTTGTCCTGGGCCGTCGGACCGGATGGAGATGGTACGTGGCAATGTTGGGTATGAGATGGATAGCTACGGGGAGGGGTGGGCCTGCCTTTGACCCAGGATGTCACCGTGCTCCCTTTCATGTATCAGAATTCAGAATCAAGATCAAAGGGCAAAGGAAGCGTATAGGTGGCATAGGCCCTGGGACTTGACCAAGTAAGTATATATAAAGCAGAGTCGAAGCCCAGGCAGCCTGCGTCGCTTGACGTCTTTAATACAGTGGCGCATACTCCGACGACCATGACTCATCGCGACCCAGACCCTCATTCGGAATCCAGCCTGGAAACGAAGCCTTCGCCGACTCTTGACTACGATGTGCTCGACCTGGTCGTTTCAGCGTTTGCAACAGACGGTGTTACAGACCCGTCCAAGGAGACTGCAGAGGCGACCGTCAGCAGGCAGGAAAGGTGTAGCATCCTGCAAAAGGTATCATGGCAATTTGCAGTAAGTGGGTACCTTGCCGTCCTTCCGTCGCTGGTGTTCGACGCCCTTGCGTTGTCTAGAATACCGCCGATCGATACATGTATTCACACGTTCATCTTCGTACTGAGGAATCGCTCGCAAGTCTCTACACCCAGCTGGAGGACAGCAGCTCGGACATTGAGACAAAGGTACAAACCTATACCCGGTGTATCAGCTTCGGCTTCGCATTTGACCCCTACCTGGCGCCGACGAGAAGGTTGATGTCCATCTTCAAGCAGGTTGAGAGGGTGCTCGAGGCGTGCGGGAGCCGCTTGCGGGCTTTCCGTCAATTGAGTGCCTACCTGTCGCCGCTGCCGCCTCCCATCTGGCAAGCTCTGCGAACTCGCTGTCCGACCATCGAATATCTGGACGGTTACACCCTCGAACTGGACACGCCCTCGTCCGAGGCCTTCGTTCGCGAGCTGTTCGCCTTTGAGCGGCTCAAGCGACTGACAACAACGGTAGTCTGGCTTCCACCGAACTTCGTGCCAGAAGTGCGGCGGCGCATGCTTCTGACCGAAGAAGAGAAGCGCAGGTCCGGCCTGCTCGGGACGAACTGCAAAAGACGGCTGGCCAACCTGGAGTCGCTGCGGACGCCGCTCCTCCGATGGGACAACTTGCTCGTAGAAGCCTTGATGATTGCCGATTTACCGAAGCTACGCACGCTGCAGCTGGGAGTCTGGGATTCGGATTCAGTCTCCCGTCTCTTGTCGAAGCACGGTTCCAAGCTACGACATGTCGACCTGCTGCTGTGTCGATGGTCCGAATGGCCGACGCTGCAGTCCAGGCGGAACCCTCAAGGGTTGCTGCGGGCGCCCGAGCGATTTCAGATCGAAGACATCTTCACGCACTGTCCGCATGTACACACCTTTACGATCCATCAACCTGAAAGCCTGCGAAAGCTGGCCGAACGTGCGGCGTTACTGGAGGGAACTTCACGCTTGAAGACGATCCGCCTAGGAAGCTCAGACCATAGCTCGTACGCTTCTACGTTGGAGTATCAGCCATTCGATGACCTTTCGTTTCCGTTCAAGAACAAGACGGATCTCATTGCGACTCAACGCAAGCTTTTGACAACCGAATGGAGAAGACTGTTTCCCAACTTGCAATGTGTCGAGGTCTACCTGCCGTCTTTTCTGTTGCATGCGACGAAGTCGGAATTCGACCGTGAACGCAGATGGAAGGATATGGTGATTGGGATGGTGCGGTCAGAGGAGGATATCGTATCCACCAGTGATGTGATGAGGGCGGTTGACCTCTGGCGAGAGAAGCTGGACCTTGAGGGGATAAAATTGTCGGTACAAAAATCGCCTTTGCAAACGCTGTAGGTGTGGGGGAAGGTGTATCATTCTGTCACCGTACACAAGGTCGAGATGACCTGGACCGAAGAAGTAACGCACTGACAGCGTATTGGCGGAAGACTTGCTCTTATGATTCAACGGGCGTTTCGATTCTTGGCGTCTAAAGCCTGGAAAGAATGTGTTGAATGACTGGGGGCGAGTCTAAGAAGACAAAGTGTCCACGGCGAGGACACGATCTGCCTGGGGATGAGCGGTGGCTCGAGTTGCGCCGTAGGGGATGTGGCAGAGACATTTCTCAACGGCCATGTCGCATAATGTTCGATTCGCCGTTCCAAGCTTTTCAAAGCAGACCTCGTCCCGCCATAAGCCCTGCCATCGCTCGTTCGCGGCTCTGTCGAGGTCTCGTCACCGACTTGCAACTTGACCCGTCAAGACCTTTGTTTGGACGGGTGGTCTTGACGGGTGTTGGCAACTTGCACGAACCTTTACAACTCGCGTAATCACGAACTCGTTAATATCCCGGCTATAAGTCAGAATACTTGCCAAAACTTGGCGAAAGAACCCGAAAGACGCTGAGCTCGAAATTGCCTTTGTGTGAATACGGCTAACTCGCTTACCTTATCGCACTGTACATCGCATCGCCCGTTTGCGGGTCCAGCCTGAAGATTGCTCTTCTGCTCTCTGTCATAGCTTCACTTCTTCCTACGACACACGTCAAGTTCGTCAAGCCGACACCGTTACATACGACCTCAGCTTTGGTGAACATCACTAACCAGCCCTCACTATGTTGAGCCGAACCCCAGCCAAATCATCTCTGCTCCGACTGCCGACCGTTTCCAAGACGGTCGTCAACAGGACATTGCGGACAGCCGCTATCTCCTCCGACGTCGCAGCTCGAAAGGAATCCACCTCGACATCTCCCCTCTTCTCCTTCGATGTTCGACAACTCGCTACCGAACTGCGTTCCCGCAAGCTCACCACTTCCGCTCAGGGTACCGCCCAGGTCGCCGGTGGAATGGACAGGGACACCATCATCAGGCTCCTTTATTCCTTGGGCTCAAGGCATGAAGTCGAGAGGTACTTGAGGATCTTCACCAACACTGCTGGTGTTGCTGGTGATGCTAAGCATGGAGGCGTCTTGCCTGAAGCCAAATTCGCAGTCTTGAAGTAGGTGGTATCCCTGATCCTGAAAAGCGTTGATAGATGAGACAGACATGCGTGAGCTGACTGATTGCGACTCTTCTGTCAGGATCGGAGGTGCTATTCTCACCAATGAACTCGACGACCTCGCTCTTTCGCTTTCGTTCTTGAACCGTCTCGGCCTCTACCCTGTCGTGTTGCACGGCGCTGGACCTCAGCTGTAAGTCGTAAAGCGGAGCTGGAGATTTGACAGTCCTGACCTTGCTACATCTTACAGGAACGAAATTCTCGAAGCTGAAGGCGTTGTCCCAGACTACGAAGATGGTATCCGTATCACCGACGCTAAGACTCTGCAGATCGCTCGAGTATGTATGACCACTGACATCACATGAGTCAAATAGCTTAACCTTCATCACATTTAGCGAGTCTTCCTGCAAGAAAACCTCAAACTCACCTCCGCTCTCGAACGTCTCGGCACACGAGCGCGACCCATTCCTTCGGGAGTCTTCACCGCTCAGTATCTGGACAAGAACAAGTACGGACTCGTTGGCAAGATTACTTCCGTCGACAAGACCCCTATCGAGGCTGCCATTCGAGCCGGGTGTTTGCCCATCCTCACCAGTTTGGCCGAAACCGAAGATGGTCAGTTGCTGAACGTCAATGCTGATGTCGCTGCCGGAGAGCTCGCCCGTGTCCTTGAGGTACGTGCAAGCCAGTTGAGCTACGCAAGCCCAAGTCTGACTCCCGAATCTCCGACCACAGCCCATGAAGATCGTCTACTTGAACGAGAAGGGTGGTCTCTTCCACGGTGTCACGGGCAAGAAGCTCGACACTATCAACCTGGACGAGGTATGTTCATCGTTGTCACTTTTTGATCATATCGCTGAAGCCCTGTCCAGGAATACGACAGCTTGATGCGGGAATCCTGGGTCAAGTACGGCACCAAGCTCAAGTTGCGAGAAATCAAGGAATTGCTCGACTGCCTTCCCCGAACATCTTCCGTCGCCATCATCTCGGCCGATATGCTCCAGAAAGAGTTGTTCACCGACTCCGGTGCCGGTACCTTGATTCGACGAGGCCACAAGCTTTACAAACAGTCTTCCGTCGACGCCGTTGGATCCACTCAACTGCGACACGTCTTTACCGAGCGGGACCCCGAAGTCCAGGCTGGCAAGACCAGTGTCGCCGAGATCTTCAACCGATTCAAGCAGACGCCGCACACCATTTACGGAGACGAACCGTTCGACGTCGTTGCCGTTGTTTCGCACCCTGAAGGCGAGACCCCCGTCATGACCAAGTTCTTGCCGTCGCGAAACGGTATTCTTAACAAGGTCGTTGACAATGTGTTCGACGCTATCAAGAAGGACCACAAGCGTCTGTTCTGGACTGCCAAGGCAGACGACGAGAATCGAGCGTGGCACTTTGAGCGGGCTGACGGAAGCTTCACCCGAGCTGGAAGGAGCTTGTTCTGGTACGGCGTTCATGACGTCAAGGAAGTCGAGCGGATCATCGAGGGCTTCGAAAAGGACGGACGAATCGAGCGAGTCTTCTTGCCCGTCGGTCCTTCGGTACCTCCTCACCGAGCTTCCGCTGCCGCGGGCACTCGAGCCTTTTCGACTTCTGCTCGTAGGCCTGCTTTAACCTTTCACAACAAGGAAGGCCGACGGGGCTACGCGACCGCATCTACGACCCCCAAAAAGGTCGCCTTGATCGGTGCTCGGGGATACACCGGACAGAACCTCATCTCGCTCATCGACAACCACCCTCACCTTGAACTTTCTCACGTCTCTTCTCGGCAACTGGCTGGAACACCCTTGGCCGAATACACCAAGTCCCAGATCAGCTACTCCAACTTGTCGGCTCAAGAGGTCGGCAAGATGGCTGAAAACAACGAAGTCGACGCTTGGGTGATGGCATTGCCCAACGGTGTCTGCAAGCCATTTGTGGATGCCATCGACGCTGCCGTGGCCAAAGGTGGAAAGAGCACCATCGTCGACCTCAGCGCGGATTACCGATTCGAAGCGGGCTGGACCTACGGACTGCCGGGTGAGGCTTAGATACTATCCCCTTCCCATATATGCCCTGGCATTATCTTTCCCGGGTTGTATAGGTAAACAACCAATGGAATGCTAATACGAAACTCTGTCTTGTCTTTTTTTTGTATGTGCTCTCGCAACTCCTGAATAGAACTTTACGAGCGTGCAGTCACCCGCAACTCGACCCGAGTGTCCAACCCCGGATGTTACGCTACCAACACCCAGATGCTTCTCGCCCCCTTGATGCCTTTCATCGATCCCTCGAACCCGCCTACGATCTTTGGTGTTTCGGGATACAGTGGAGCAGGTACCAAGACTGGCGAGAACGATGAACACGGTCGACCGAAAACTGTTCCTAAGATCGTTAGTGGCCTCTTTGTCATTCCGGCGTATGAATTTGACTTTTTCCTTTACAGAGCGCTGAAGACTTGAAGGGCGCTATTCGACCCTACGCATTGACTGATCACATCCACGAACGAGAAGCCTCCTACCGACTCTCCCAGCTCTTCAGTCAGCCTCTCAACTCTCCTTTCCAGCTCGCGTTCGTGCCGAACGTTGCTCCGTGGTTCTCCGGCATCATCTCGGTTCTCTCCGCCCCGTTGAAGCAATCCATGCGGGCCGACGAGATCTGGAAGCTGTACGAGGAGAAGTACGCCAACGAGCCTTTGGTCAAGCTTCAAAAGACTGTCCCGGACGTTACGGAAGCTGAAGGTAGACACGGATGGCGAGTCGGAGGCGTGCAGGTACACAGCAGCGGAAAGCGGGTCGTCGTCGTGGTAAGTTTTCTGGGTCTGAGCTTCACGATACCTCGCTAATTGAGGTGATTCATCCAGGGCGCTTTGGACAACTTGTTGAAGGGCGCTGCTACACAATGCATGCAGAACTTGAACCTGGCATTGGGCTATGACGAGTTGGATGGTATCCCCAAGGATGCGCTATAGAAATCTGTAGAAGGCCTCTGAAATAACATTAGGCATTAATATCGTCCGACCATTGGGCATTCGCTGCTCCATGCTTCATGGATAGCTTTAGACATCTCTAGT
This sequence comes from Naganishia albida, assembly GCA_001599735.1. Classification (NCBI taxonomy): domain Eukaryota; kingdom Fungi; phylum Basidiomycota; class Tremellomycetes; order Filobasidiales; family Filobasidiaceae; genus Naganishia; species Naganishia albida. Next base: position 233,072 of record BCHV01000017.1, on the reverse strand, counting down.
GCCGCGTGGCTGAAGGCAGTTACAAAGGCATTAGGGGATGGGAAGAAGAGCCCACGCAAATATCAGGATGAACAAAGCGCTCGGACATGACATCGTAAACAATCCAAGCGGAGAAACTGGCGACACTCCCGCTTGCAGCGATCACCTTGCATATGCCATTCATTAAAACACAGGTTGAGACTCCGCCTCACTGTTGATTTGACTATCCCCTGATAATGCCGGTTGCCCTCGTCGCTTCCGACTAGGCAAGCAATCCTGTCCAACTCCGCGACTCCCCGGCCTGGTAGCAGCGGCGTGTCGCAGAGACGACATCCTAACGATGACGACATCACCGCCGAGCCATATCTCGCTCTTCAAACGAGACTCGTACGGCTTCGGGACCGACCTCGCTCACGCCTCAGCAGAAGATAATGGAGATGACGATCAGGAGCTCCTTCAAGCGTTCGCGCAGGATCGAGCACATGCGAACGATACCGTTATCCCGACAAACTTCACACATGGGTCTCCAGGGGAACGTATTCTGGAATCCAGCAGAGGACTGATACCAGACTCGAGCTATGGAGATCACTTCCAACTCGCAGACAGTGCAGAAGGGAAAACAGGACTTATGAAGGAGCAGGATCAGGAATCGAATGGGAACACTCTGGCTCCGGCCGGTGGACTCAAGAATTGGACATCGCAAACTGCAGCTTTGGACTCTACCAATACCTCGGAAGTCAACAGCGGGGCAGAAACGCCATACAACTTCAAAGGGGACAACCTCAACGGAAAGGCTGTAGTCGATGACGACTTTGGAGACTTTATTCAGGGAGCTCAAGTGAGTGCAATGCTGCTTCCTTGCGACCCGCACTGAGATCGCTATATTGTACAATGTAGCCGCTATCCTATGCATCATCGGAAGGATTCGGAATGTCTACCCCTGGTGCTTCGACACCACCGAGGAAGCCGCTCAAAAATGGAACAGATTTGAGAATGATGGCTTCTCCCGCTTCTGGACAACGGAGACCTTCGCATCTCCGTGAGTTGATGTTCCTTTCAAGCCGGAGACGATGCACTGACAGTCTTCTTACAGACCCCAGCGTGTCTCGTCTGAGATCTCACTTCAGGACACCTTCTACTACGACTGTAAACAGTATACAAAACAGTGCCGTTATCTCTCCGGCTCTCAACAGCACGACAGGGCCCGAAGGCTGGGGTTCTCCTTCTCACTTGTCTGCCCTCTCGAGGACGTCATCTTCGGTCGGCCAACCCTACGACAGACACGATATCGCTGTCCGTCGCTCCGAATCGGTCGACAATGGGCGACTCGAGGATCGAAGGGGATACCCAGAATCGCAAACATCGGGCGAGGTGACGGGCTTCGTGTTCCATACGATGAAGGATTGCACAAGATTGCTATTTCAAGATAGCGACGAGTTTGCAGACGCCAACACTGCTTCATCGACCGCGAGATCCGGGTTTTTGCGCAGACTGTCCGTCGCAACGGAGACAGAAGACACAGATCAATCCATTCCGCGGCATTGGGGTCTTCCAACAGTAGTGGCTGTTAACGGAGTGATAGCAGTGGGGACGGAGAGTGGATGGGTTGCCGTAATAGATTTCAAGCAGGAATTGAAACGGATTTGCGGAACGGAATCTGCAGGTGCGCGAAATGTCCATCTCACGCGTAGATCGAGGCATCTGATCTGCTTCTCCATCAGTCAAATCCTCAGGCGCAGTGACAGCGATCGCTATAAGTCCCGACGGGACATTCGTCGCAGTCGGACACCAATCGGGCAGCGTGTTCCTCTACGAGCTTGCTTCGAAGAGCCCGAGACCGACTAGGACCGCTCCCGCTCTCTCAGCGGTAGCTCTGTCATCTGGCAAGAAAGAAGGCCATCTCATCGGTACAGCCATCACTCACCTCGCATTCGTCGAACGACGACATACGGCGATTGTCACCGGCGACGAATCCGGCCGAGCGTTTTGGTGGAGTCTGGGAAAGGTTGTGGGGGTTGAGAGCAACGATGTGATTCGGTTGTTGGGTACCTCAGCGCCAAACGGTCTTCCAACCAGCCGAGGCCCAGATCCTGCCCCGGCATCCCGTGCGATGGGCGGGAAGAAGTCAAGCCGCCCAAGCAAGGATCATGAGCTCTTCGCCGCGTCACCGCTACCCGTTGGTGCAGAGGAGCATCCGTCCGACAACTTTGGCATGATCGCCCTTTTGACAGGGTCCAAGCTCGTGATAGCGGGTTTGAAGCCTTCGGCGCGCACGTTATATCGACGGTCTCGACAGGCAGATGGCGGCCGATTCGGCAAAGCAATAGGTTGTGCAGCTTGGCTTCCGGCTCAGCGAACCAGAAAAAACAACTCGAACGACCCTGTCTTGGCGTATTCCTGGGGAAATCAATTGCGTTTCCTCAAGATACAAGTCACTCTCGCCGAAAAGCCAGAGCTGGTCGACGCGAAAAAGGTGTCGAACTACCCGGTGAATCGTGCCGAGTTTCTGGAAGGCAGAGTCTGGCGAGAGGACAGCCCAATAGTGGGACTGAGCTGGCTGAATTCTACGGTGAGGCTGATACTGGTCTGTCACCGAGATTGTTCCCTGACATCTCTTCCATAGCATATCCTGATAGCCACCTCGACGTACCTTGCCCTGCTCGATATTAGGACGATGCAGAAAGTGGAGCAACAGCGCTTTAGCTGGCTTCCCGGCTTGAGCCACGTGTCGGATGGTCGGGGCAGGGAATACCTTGTGAACATAGCGGACAGACTGTCCACCTATAAAGGACGAATTTTTGCAATGGTACGCTCCGCTCCGTAGTCAAAAATACATTACGTTGAGAATTGCGCTTCTGCTAGACCGAAAAGGATATGCGGATCGGTAGCGTTCTGTCGTGGGCCGACCGTATCCTTGCTCTTTGTCATGCCGGCGACTTCGTGGCAGCGATCGATCTCACCACCAGTTACTACGATTCGAGTGCGATTGGCAATACTATTGGCTTACCCGCCACCCGAAAGGCGCGGCATGAACTGCTCCGTGCGCGTGCTCTTTCTTTGATGCGGGCATCGCTTCAGTACGCATTCTCGGAAGACCGCCTTACAGACGGAACATACGACAGTGCGGATGGGCGCGGGGTGGACTTGACCCCACTTTTCGAGGGACTGGTTGAATGCTGCTTCCGGGCGTGCATGACAATAKAGGAGCCTGCATTCCTATTCGAAGACGTCTTCGAGGCATATGCGAATGTCCGGATCGAAGGCATCTTCCTCGAAATTCTGGCGAAACATCTGCTGGAGGACCGCGTTGTCGACATTCCTCCGCAAATAATACAAGCTCTACTTGCCTACCATGCGCGGCGGGGAGAATATGAACAGGCCGAGCGCATCATCTGGCATGTCGATCCTCAAAGATTGGATATCAACCAATCCATCGGTCTATGCGAGACGCATGCACTCTGGGACGCATACATCTACGTGCACAACCAATGCCTGATGGACTACACGTCACCTCTAGCCAAATTACTCGACATGATCAACGAAAACAGGCATCGTGACCCCGAGCAATCGACACAGACGTCCGACCTGATATCTCAACACGCAACGAGACTATACCGGTATATCGAAAGCACACTTTCAGGCAACGTATACCCGTCTGAACAGCCGGCAACTCCTGAAGCAGCAGAAGAGGGGCGGAAAGCGATGTACGGATGCCTCTTCTCTTTGACGGCACCACCGGATCCAGCATTCACGGCTCTCCGAACGCATCATACATACCCGGTCCTTCAGAGCCTCCTACACGTGGACACGGAGGCACTACTTCACACTCTAGACGTGGCATTTGAGGACGCGTATCTCAACGACAATCACGGTTTCCTGATGTCCAGGCAATTCATTGTCAATGTACTACTCGAAGTCATGACGCCTCAGACATATGAGGCCGGCGACATCACCCTTCTGCATATCTTTATCGCACGCAATCTTCCGAAATACCCTCAGTTCGTGCTGGTCTCGCCTAGCACGCTGCACCAGATTCTGCAAGGATTGGCGAGTGACCCCGATCTCAGCACAAGGGAAGATCGAGAATTGGCTGCAGAGTTCTTGCTCTCGGCTTACACCCCTTACGACACCGATGAGATCTATCGGCAGTTCAGAGAGGCAGGATTCTGGAGGATTCTGCGGTCGGTTTATACGAGAGAGCAGGATTGGATCGAGGTGTTGAAGGTGGATATCGCGGACAACTCGCTTCTTAGCGACGAATACTTCTCGGAAATCAACAATGTGTTGGCGGCGGGTCTGCAGAGCAATCAAGCCGCCAAGCTGAAAGCCGAAATCAAAGCTTCACTGGCTGACCTCCTAGAGGGCAGCATAACGGCCACTGCGACAACTTTGGAGAAATACCTGCCAGCTCTACATCCAGACGCTCTCTCGAGGCTCGAAGGACACCGACAAAGGCAGCTCAGCTACCTGGCTATCTTGATCGAGCCGTATCAGCCCATCGAAATGGACGATAGGGCTGACAATCGACTCATGATTCCGGTATCTCCAAATGTCACCGACGACATGTACGTCAAATACCTGTCTCTTCTTTGCGAGTTCGATAGCGATCGCATCACGGCTTTCATCGAAATTCACCGCAGACTGCTGGAAATACCGCAAGTCGAAATGACGTTGAACAGTCAAGGCATGTTTCATGCGCTCGTTTGGTATATCTTCCTTCGCGGGGATCAAGAGCGGGCGTTTGCGAAGTTAGGGGAGATCATGCAAACCCTGGCCTACCAGTTACTCGACAGTGCGGATTCCCGCTCCGCCAATGCAAGAACGCTGGCCTTGATCACAAAGGTCGCCCGTATGGGTATGCAAATGGCCCAGCACGCGTCGTCGGTCGGTGGATTCTCCAGAGAGGATGCATGGTTCTATGTCCTGTCCCAAACGCTGGCGATCATACGGCGTGTTCACAGAACGGAGGCGGCCGAACTTTCGCCAGAGATCACAATGCTACCGACTCTCCGGACAGTGGTACAAGACGAGCTTTCAGGCTTGCTGTCTAACTCTGGGACATCGACTGTCGCGTTTCCAAAGCTGTTCAAGCGGCTCATGGATCAGCCGGAGGACGAAACCGAGACGCAGGTATCGGCAACCAGCACGGAGATGAAGATAATCTTGACCAGCATGCTTCGAGCTTATGCCACAGACGAGGAACTGTTAAAGATAACAAACAGGATCATCGGTGACGACTTGCATGCCTTGTTTGCTGAACTCGTGAGAATGAAGTCCAGCGGATGGAAAACTCGTTACGATACCTGCAGTTACTGCAACAGCAGCGTCCTTTTAAGTGAAAAGGAGGTGGATTTGCTCAATCGGCAGGGACGTCTTGAAATGGAACAGGGACAGATTGTGATAGCTCAGGACGGGCATTGTACGCATGTATCTTGCATGGTGCCAAGCGCATAACTGGACATATGCATAGACTATGTAGATGGTGCTCGGTGCTATGGACTAAAACACGTCAAAGTTCGCCCCTCATCGCGAAGGAAACCAGGCGCTTGAAATCAGTGAATGGCTTGGGAGTCTCTGTTCTCTGCGGCGTGCTGGTTCCACTCTTGAGTCCCAGCCCCGGTGCGAGCAGAGACCGCTCGGCGGTAACCGCCTTGTGATCTGGTTCCATCTCCAAGTTGGTGAGGAATGAGGTATCCTGCAAGTCTTGCGTCGCCGTGACGGACAAGAAGATATCCAGAAGCTTCTGTTGGTTGCCGCGAGGGGTACCTTTGAGGTCGAGTACCTAAAGGAAGTCATTAGCCCCATTTCCGTTGAGGAACCAATTAGGTGGCTTGCCTTCTGGAAGTTGCTGAAACTCTTGTCGCCGATTAGCAGACAATAATTTTGCACGAAACCCTCGGGCGGATCCTATCAGTTCAAGTCATCAGTTTCGCGAAACGCCCGAAGCTCCTGAGGCTCACGCACATCAGGTGCTAGAACGACTTTTAATAACGTCTCTAATTGCCCGGTCAACTTCAAGACCAGCTTGGTATACCTTTGCTCAGCCGATTAGCATTCGCACATGTTAGGAAGGCGAGTTGCTCACGTGGCGTGACTTTTATCGCTGCCCCCGTCGAGCAGGTCAAGGAAGCAGGCCTTCACAGCCTGGACATCGAGTAAGATCTGGAATTGTCGAACAACCTTAGAAAGTGCCGGTTAAGGAGAACAACCAACGAGACTGACTTGCTCCGCTCCGATCTTCCTCAAAGGTCGACTCTTGACAACGGCCGCAGTAAAGCGGTTCATGATCGCACTGTTCAAGGTCAGCCGTCAGTGTCGCACGCCCTATGAAGTAATTCTTACTGACCCCACAGCTCTGTCGGCAAAGCTTCGAACGTATTTCTTCTGCTCTATGCGCTCCTTCACCAGTTCTGCTACCTGTTTGATCGAGCCTACAAGATCGACAACATATGCCGATCTTCCGCTGACGTTCTCCAAATTCATCCATGGTGTCTTGAGTATTGCCGCGAACGCAGGTTCACAAGCACCTTCCAGCTCGCGCTGTAAAACGACCAAGCACGCAGATATCACGCTAACGTGGCGGATCAATGTCAATCGGTATTCGTGAGCAATGTAGAGGAAACTTGCCACACTTACCCAACAAATTGTTCCTGTTCCGCCTCGAATGAAACTTGATCTTTGAATGCTTCATCTATCGTCTCTTTTAGGCGTTCCTCGAGCTGCGATATGCTTCAGTCCGACCGCAAACAAGGTCAGACGGAAATTCTCGACTCACTTGGAAGCTGGTCTGCAGACAGTAATCTGCAGTGTTCAGCGTGAGACAGGCATTCCTGATCTCCTGTACATTGGGGCGACCATCCAAAGATTTGCGGTTTTCTGGCCTGGAAAAGCCCAACCAAGTAAATATCTCATCACGTCTGATGAAGCTGATAAACTTACCTCTTCATGCTAGCGATAAGCACATCGTCTAAATGGTTTTGCGAATCAAATTCAAGTGTCAGGCTTGCAATAGACGCCCATGGACATGGTACAGCACTTGCCTGAGAATATATGCAGCCATTTCTTAAACACATCCGCGAGATCCTTCATGCCCCTTCCATTGGTATATCTGCCACATTGTTCCAGTGTTTGGGCGTAGAAGTAGAACAGCTCAGTAGAAGATGGAAGGACGGTCATAGGTGTCTCTGCGGACTCGACTGCACCCTCCATTGAGGGTCTTGACTTTGATCCTCGATAAGCAGAAAGCATTCCGGAAAGAGCCCTACGCAAGTCGTTAGCACCGGTTCCTTGCAAGGAATACGGCACTCACGCATCTTGGGCCTCGGTAAAGATATGGAAATGGCTTTCTAGTGCGGAAGACACCGTCCCACCGGATGGCTTCAAAATCTGTTGCATCTGACGAAACATAATTACTCAGGTGCCTAGCGCCAATTCGAACGTAAGTCACTTACGGGTTCTCCAAATCGCCTCGACATCTGCGATTCCCATTCCGAAGTAGCTTGCCACGCTTCCAGCAATACGTTGACCGAAGGCTTTTCTTTTTCAAGCGCGGTTGACATGTCCAGTCTACAATGCGATAGTCGTCGATCAGATTCTCGCCATTTGGGAAGCTTTCCGACGCAGGAGGCTGTTCTTGACGTACCTCGTACTCTCGGCAAATTTGCTAACGAGGCATTTTCCGAGATTCCAGGAAGGTGGGAAGATGGCGACATGTTCCTCATCGTACGTCTTCAAGAGTCTGCGGAACCACGCGTATCTCCGCGCAAAGTTATCGATTTGAGCAGCCTATACGAGCCATGACGATGTTAGGATTGCGACAGGAAACTGTATTTGCTAATCCTCTTACTTCGCCCGCCGAGAATATGCGTCGATACTCTTTAAGCTCGCTCGCGATGTATCGTTCAATGATATGATTCCTGTCATTCAGATAGACAGTCAGTACTGATTTCGAGTCTAAGAAATTATCCTCATACCGGTAATCATCACCCAAGACGTCGACGGCGAAGCATGCCTCCTTGACCGCGGGCAGGTCTGGCGGATGATTCGGATCGGGTATAAAGCTACGGGGGCGCTTGTCAGCTTAGCAGAGGTGAACCATCTGTTGGACTTACAAGCTGTCCATTTCTCGGCTGACCTTTTCCTTGACCTGTGTTTGTGCGTCTTGGACGTCCCGAAACACCTGTGCAACAGCCGGATTGCCGGATAATGCTTTCAGAGGGACCGATAGGTGGTTTACGGCCTGACAGAAGACGCGAAGTGAGTGCGCGGCGGGACTTCCGTCGTTGCGCACCTACCGAAAGTGAATTGGCTATCTGTCTGTATTGACGTGTCGGTAACAGCTGCTTCAGTTGCTGGGATGCTTGTACTGCAGGAGATTAGAAACCTCGCGTCAGTCTCTGCACAGGTTCATACTGAAGCGGTTACTTCGTCCCAGACCGATAGCATCGCCGGAAGGCGAGATGTATACCCAACGACACTCACACATCATATTCCACCTTTTCACCGCCGTGATCGCCCCCGTCAGATTGCGCTTTGCAACGTCCAACCGCTGGATATCCGACGTGATATGCTTGACAATAGCTTCTGCTTCGGATGCCTTCTCCCGGATGATGTTGATTTGATGTATAAGTTGCTAAAGTTTGACAACCGAACGTGACCAAATCGCGATCATAAAGAGAGGAGCGAAGGAAGGCTGCGATAAGAGGAAAGTCGGGTCTAGGTTTACATCGCGACTTACGCCTATCAGGCTTTGCACCAGCTGCATCCTTTCCGGATCTTGGTCGCGAAGCAACTCCTGCTTCAACGCCGCTATCTCCGTCTTGATTGCTGCGATTTCTTCATGAAGCGTTGACTGCTTCTGCGGTATGAGTGGCAAGGATTCCCCTGAGGTGAAAGCCATTAATGAATGCATGTTGATGAACAACACTTGATACAGATGTTACATACGATCTGGTATAAGTTGCCGCAGCTTTTCCATCGTATCCTGCACATCGCTACGGACGTCTTGCACACTGTCTATCCCTCCAATCGTCACCGAAGCAGTCCCTCCTGGATTCCTCTCCGATGCAGCGCTTACATCCTGCGCGCTGCTCGATGTTACTTGCTTGTTTCCGTATTCCGTCAATATTTGGTGGATCTGAGCGCGACGAGAGGCCGACAGTGGCGGGGCCGGTGACTGCTGGGATTCCATACCAACAAGACCTGTCCTTCACACAGCGTTGCGACGTTCAGACACACAGCGACGAGCAGGAGCCGCACGAAGACAAGAAGAGACCTTTGTGATGAGTCATGTTCGGCGATAGCTGGGAATGCCCACCCAAACTAGAAGCGCGTCGATCGCGCCGGCTCAAACGAGATATCGGCCTGGCTGACGAGGAAGTGACAACCAAGGTGGTGTTGACGTACGCGTTGTCTCGCTCGTGATCTCCCTCGCCTGCAATCGACGACGAGTCCAGGATTGAACGATGGCCGCACCGGAAAGTCGAAGCATTGTACGTTATTGCGAGTTGCCAACGTGTGCCCGAAACATTTTGACTGACCTTTCTTGTTGCTTGTTCTCTACAGGCACGGGTTTACCCTGACGCCAACGATAAACTTGGACGAGCGTGGTGGGACTATGGTGAGTCCTGGAAAGCTATGCTTGGAGCTTCCTGGCGTCGCCAAACCGTTCGTGAAGGTAGCGTTTGCTGAGACTATCGTCCTTCGCGCGTCTTCAATAGACAATTTGACCGTGCAATGGGGCGTACAGGACCACTACGAGATCGTGCGCAAGGTCGGACGTGGGAAGTACTCCGAGGTAAGCTCCTCCTCCGCGTCAGATGCCCGCAATCCGTTTCATGGCTGATTCGGCCATCCCCGTCATGTCCAGGTCTTCGAATCCATCCACCTCCCATCCTCGTCAAAGTGCATCGTCAAAGTGCTCAAGCCCGTCAAGAAGAAGAAGATCAAGCGAGAGATCAAGATTCTGCAGAACATTGCTGGTGGACCTAACGTCGTCGCGCTGTTGGATGTCGTCAGGGATCCTCAGGTACGTACAGGATATCTCGACCCAAGTTGCGGTCGACAGGCAGGAGACTGACGATCCCTTATTCTTCCCTCCAGTCGAAGACGCCATCCATCGTCTTTGAATACGTCAACGTGAGCATCCTCCGCAATCGTCGATCTATTTCTACCGATGTTGATTACACGGCTGTCCCCGCAGAACATCGATTTCAAGGTTCTGTATCCCAAGTTCACCGACTTTGACGTCCGATACTATATCCTGGAGCTCTTGAAGGTGCGTTTTCCTTCCCTCAGCAAGTCGCTCAGACTGTAATAGCTGACTGTCTTGGCGATTCCCCTCATTCAGGCTTTGGACTTCTGTCACTCCAAGGGTATCATGCACCGTGACGTCAAGCCCCATAACGTGATGATTGACCACGAGAAGCGAACGGTAAGTCCCTGATACCCATGACGTCCAATACGATGTCTGATTACAAGCCTCCTTTCCAGCTCCGTTTGATCGATTGGGGACTTGCAGAGTTCTACCACCCTGGCACAGAGTATAACGTTCGAGTCGCTTCGAGGTACTTCAAGGGACCCGAGTTGCTGGTGGACTTCCAAGAGTACGACTACAGCTTGGATATGTGGAGTTTGGGTTGCATGTACGCCAGTATGGTGAGTTGCTGTGGTAGTGGAAAGTTCGCGGAGAGTCCCACTGATTATCGTTTCGTGCTCGTATAAAAGATTTTCCGCAAAGAACCGTGAGTTTGCCCATCTCTCGCTGTCGCGGAATTCCTCTGAGGTCATTGTTCCTTCCAGCTTTTTCCACGGTCATGACAACTACGATCAACTCGTCAAGATCGCGAAGGTGTTGGGTACCGATGAGCTTTTCGCCTAGTAAGCTTGACCTGTCCATTCCCTTCGCACATGGGTTGACCGGATTTCTGGACAGCTTGGATCGATACGACATCGAGTTGGACGAGCAATACGACGAGATCCTCGGGAAATACCCTAGGAAACCTTGGTCGCGATTCATTACCTCTGGTCAGTCGGCCGAACCACGATATCGAAAGTATTCCTTTCGCCGATACTAATCATCGCCTGTGCGATCATCACAGACAACCAACGTTACATCTCGAATGAAGCCATCGACTTCCTGGACAAGCTCTTGCGATACGATCATCAGGAACGATTGACCGCCAAGGAAGCGCAGCATCATCCTTATTTCGGTAAGCCTTTCGCTTGTCCGGAAGGTGTTCGCGTTCGAGCTTATTCATACCGTCTTTGTTGCCACAGCACCAGTCCACGCGGCCAAAGAAGCTGAGAGGCTATGATGAGATCTAATGTAGGGGGTTGCGGCATAACGGCGAAATTGCAGGGTTGTTTGATTGGAGGTATTGCCTCGCACTCTTTCCTGACTTTGGTATTCTGTATTTTATAGAGCATCGGCTCGACCTTTCAGCCAGGATGAATTGATAGCGGGCAATTGATGGTAGAATTCACAGCTACCACCAATACATTGACAACAAGCTAGGTTCTTAACGTCATAGTTGGTAACCGGGTTGGTTTGATGGCGGATTCCAAACTGGGTGCTTGGCCGACAGAAGGGAACTGCCCCGGAGGAAGAAGCATATCGGATCAGATGTGCTGAATGGATACCACTGGAATACAGGACTCCAGGCGTGCTAGGAGGAGCATGGGGAAGAGCGCATTGCGCGATGCGACAGTACATGTTTTAAGGCATGATTTACCTATCGGCTGAGGTTGCCAACGCAGGCAATTGTGATCCGAAGTCAATATCATGCACGATGCCCAAGCTTTATCTCATAACGGCGGCTTGCCTTCCATCGACTTATTCGGCGATTTTGGCAGAGTCGGAGAACGCGGAAGCAAATATTGGTTGAGGGACGTTCTAATCGAAAAGAAAACAAACGTCGACGTTGATCAGTTGCTCATCTGTTGACGCCTGACATCGCTTTGGACATCATAAGCTTCGTGACCTTCCACTCGCCACTGGCGGAGCACAGCCAGCCATCGCGAGACTCGAGACCGATTTCGCAATCACCATCGCGGACCTGGGATGGAGTCGCCGTCGACAACGCGTTCTCCCTTGCAACCCAAACCTTCACCGAATATCCAATCCAAAGACCCAACGCAGCACGTCATGTCGTCACCGGCTAAAGCGGCGAACGACAGTATGATCAGGCCGCCGACTATGCTCCCCGTCTCTCGCCTTCCGAGGCTGAATGGAACACCTGTCAAGACGGCGGCATCTGCAGTCCCTGTGCGACATGAGGATCCGGCTCAAGAGGATATGAACATGAACACAGAGGCCGGCAACGTGATTGGAAGGAAAAGAAAAGGGCCGGACGATGAGCAGGAGGCGGTGGTGTCGGGCGAGCAGCCGCGAAGTGACGGCCTCGCACAGGGCGTGAAACGGGCTGCAACCGGAACTAGTCGAATGGGCACCAACCGAACCGTTTCAGTGACCTCCGGAACCGCGCCATTCGTCCCTCAACCAAGACCACCATCAACTATCCGCAAACCAATCAACGCTATCGGTTCGACAACGGTTCGCAGCACGTTAGGAAGCACCGCTCCAGGGAGCAGACCAGGATCCAGCTTGTCGATGGCATCAGCCACAGGAACGGCGGGAAGACGTCCCGTTGCGGCCGCGTCAAGTACCGTCGGGACACGACCTGGTATGAGCCGCATCACTTCGAGCTCGACTTCTGTACCGGGACTCCGTACATCAAGAACGGCTTCCAACTCCAACCTCCGAGGTCTGGCGTCATCTCAGGTAGGGGTACCATCGGCCAGTAGGCTGAATCGGAGTGTGAAGTCGGGAGCGTCCAGTGTCACGGGGGTAAAGAGGGTGTCCCCAGGATCCAGGAGCGTGCTTGGAAGGAGCGTGGGACCGGGAAGTCGTGCGAGGAGTGTTATGATGGATTTCGAGGTGCGCAATCACGGCACACCGGGGTACAGTCTGTTGATTCAACCTTTTATGATGGCAGGAGGAAGATCCCATGGCATCGAGGATGGCCAAGTTGGAGGCTATGGTGGCAGTCGAGTGAGTCTACCTCTGCCCGATGCGGAGACTCCCGAGCTCACGTCTGAACGCGACCGTGCTCAAGCCAAGAAAATAGTATGTCGTCAATCCGATCATGCGATCTACCCGGTTCCTCTGCTGACCTTCGACGAAACAGTGCAAGCGCTGAAGAATGGCCAACAGGAGCTTCAGGCTCGTCTGAACTCGACCCAAAACGATGAGCGAGAAGCTCGCCGAAATCTCTCGACGGCAGGCGAGGAGATGGCTGCGATGCGGGAAAAGCATCGAGACGAGGTCGACGAGCTAGAAAGGAAGCTCAGCAAGAAGGAGCGAGAGAGGAAAGAGTTAGAGGACGACTGTAGGGATTTGAAGAATGAGCTGGAGAGCAGCAAAGGGGAAGTCAGGGATCTCAAGGTGCGCGGAACCTCTTGACGGACTCCGTGGGATGTTCCCATACTGATCTGTCGTCTGCACGCTATAGGCCGCCCTCTCCGCCCAGGCAACTTCCCAGCTCACGGTTCAGGCAGAGCTAAGTGCACTCAGGGCGACGAATACTCGTCAGCAACAAGAAATCGAGGGACATCTTCTATCGGTGCAGCAGGCAGAACAGGCTGTCTCCAGAGCAAATGAGAGGGTGAAAGAGGTGGAAGACGACCTCCGGACAGCAGAGACGATCAGAAGAAAACTCCATAATCAAGTGCAGGAGCTCAAAGGTAAGTCACGCGGCTTCCGTTTACTTCGAAGCTGATCCGACTCTGCCTCCTCCCAAACGTTCAGGCAACATCCGTGTCTTTGCCCGTGTGCGTCCTCCTATCGGTAAGTCGCTTCTACGCTGAGCAACTGTTGCATGAGCTGAACGCGTGACATTCCAGGCAACGAAGTATCGTCGCCCGATGATCTAGCAGAGATGGAGTACCCTGCAAAAGGTGTCGTCACCGCCTCCGGCCAAGAACCTCTGACGATATACAAGTCGAGAGACAACGCAGAGGGCAGGAATACACGAGAGGCGGTCAAGTTCTCCTTCGACAAGGTGTGTCTCAAAGCTGTTAAGTGATCTGTGATCTGGGTGATATTGAAATGCCTGTTCTTCAGGTATTCCAACCGGAAGAAGGCCAAAAAGAAGTCTTTGAGGAAATATCAATGCTGGCGCAATCTGTGCTCGATGGATACAACGTGAGTCGAGTGCAACGGCGCTAGCTATGGTCGCTAATGGCTTCGGAACTCAGGTGTGCATCTTTGCGTACGGACAGACTGGTAGTGGTAAATCATGGACGATGGAAGGTGGCTCGGTGAGGTCCTTGTGAGGCTCCGTCACATCATTATACTGACACGTTGAATTACTTGTAGACCTCAGAAACTGCCGGTATGATTCCTAGGGCGATCGCCATGATCTTCAGGGAGACAGAAGCCCTCAAGGAGCTTGGATGGCAATACGCCATGACGGGGCAGTTCGTGGAGATCTATAATGAGAAGGTATGTCGACAGCTGTCTCACTTGGCATTCATCCTCATACCATTTCTGTCTTTGTAGATAAACGACCTGTTCGGAAATGACTCCTTCGACTCGGCGAAGCATGAAGTTCGGCATGAAGGTTCTTCCACGTCAGTGACCGGTATAACGCCTTGTACGTCACGACGTAGTCTTGGTCGATATCGTTTGTCCTTACTAATTGCTTCACGTAGGCCCGCTTGAAAGTGCGGATCAGGTCGTGAGTCTCATGATCCGTGCGAGCGGTAGACGAGCGGTGGCGGCGACCATGATGAACGAAAGGTCATCAAGATCGCATTCAGTGTTTTCGCTCAAAGTCAAAGGCTACAACCCGCTTACCAACGAAAGCTGCGAGGTATGTTTAGGACGGACGTGGAAGCTCACTATCACGGTGCCTGAACTGCTCCTAACAGGGCGTCCTCAATCTCGTTGATTTGGCTGGTTCCGAACGTCTCGATAAAGCTGGCACTGGCGAACACAGAGACAGGATGAAGGAGACGATCAACATCAACAAATCCCTTTCATCCCTTCAAAACGTCATTCAGAAGCTGTCCGAGAAAGCCACCGACGGCAAGACACATGTAAATTATCGAGATTCCCAGCTCACGTATCTGCTGCAAAACTCGCTATCTGGTAAGCTGGAAGGTAATCTGCTGCACCGCAACGATCTGATTCCCTTCGCATATAGGTTCAAGTAAGACGCTCATGTTCTGCAACCTGTCGCCTTTGGCTGTACATACCAATGAGACGTTGAACAGTCTCCGATTTGCCACTAAGGTACGTATCCACGGGTTCAGAAGACTCTGGAATCAATGCTCATGCACGTCTTTGAATATTCAGGTGAACAGCACCGTGATTGGGAGTGCAAAGCGACAGGCTCGCTGAGAGAGGCACTGAGCCGCATTATTTTGGACATTTCCTCTGGAAAGATGGGATCTCTTGAGGGCATAGCATATTGATTGCTCTAGTGTACATATATCAAACAGCCTTTGCCATCCTTGACGATGTTTGTATCTATACACCAGAGTGACTCGCGCATCGGAATGCGGTATCGCAATCGATTGCAATTGCAGACATTGCGTCGACCGCTACATCTTCATACCGCCTAGCTGAGATCAGGCCCATCGCTGGACGACGACAGCGTTCTTGAGACCAGCTTGTTCGATCGTGAGCGAATCGTCATCCAGAGTCTTACTGGGGAACGTCGTTTGAATGACATAGGGGCGCGACCCAGGTTGTGCGCTGTGTAGATCGGATGAGTACGCTGCGCGGATGCGGAAAGTGATGCGGGACTTACGCCGAGATGAATCCACGAATATCGCCAACGGTGTGATCTAGATTGAGTTTTGCAACCAGTCTGTTGGTACCACACGAATATTAGCCAAAGGAGACACGTAGCCAGAGACAAGCTATACACACTTTGTGCCATCCGCCAATCTGACCTGAACATTCGTCGTCGGTTTGCTCTCATCCACTTGCAGTTTGATACCCCCCATCTGGGGCACCACCGTTGCTGGCGGAGGTACATTCGAAAATCCACCGGGCATAGACGTCGACGCAGAAGAAGCATGAGTAACCATTTCCGGGGCGGGCGATCCCAACCGATTCCCGGCTCCAGAGAATGGCTTGGCGGGCTGCTTAGGAGGCGGTTGATACGGTTCACTTTGACGTTGAGCGACGCGCAGCTCCACAGGTTGACCGAATTTGACATTGAGGATGGAGAGGGGTGCTCGTCTGCAAGGGAAAATGTTCAGTCGACAGCCTTGGACGACGAAGGAGACTTACCCGGCTTTGATGGCAGCGAGAACTTCCTTGTTTGCGGGATCATCGTACCTCAATAACGGCCCATCCTCGACGCTGAACCCATCCTTCCAGAACGTCAAATGTCGAACCTGCGGCTCGTCATCGTCCTCGCCGTCGTCTTCCTCGTCGTGTCCCATCCCAGAATCGGACATTCCTGGTACCGTGCCGGGACCTGCGCCGGCGCGACCGAACATTTGCTGAAGAAGGTGGTTCATACCTCCCGCTGATCGGCCGGGTTGTGGAGCATGCGGGGGAGTGGCGGAAGGATCCGGGACAACTACCGAAGGGACTTCATCGGAACCCAAAGTCATGCCTGCACCACGAAACACGCTCTTCGCTGGTTTGTTGCTTGATTCCTTACCTCTAGGTTCGGGCGGTCCTCCCATTCCTTGTCGTGCGCGTGCGAGGATCTGCGAGACGAGGTCTTCGTTGTCCCCATCTTCTGGCTTGTCGTCTGGGTTTTGGATCGCCAAACCGGATCTTCCACCTCCAGCGTACAGCTCGGCTGCTTTCTTTCTTGCATCCCCACGAGGATCGTCGTCCTCCGAATCATCGTCGTCATCCCCGGCGTTGAGAGAGGAAAGTGTACCGATTCTAGCGTTTGATGAGCTGGGTTTATTTCGACCACCGCTTGATGCTGATGGCCCGCCGATTCGACCGATCCGTGGACCGCTCGAGGTACTTGCTCCGGTGGAAGAAGTCCTGCTAATCGGATCTTCCGTGACGGGAATAGGGGCACCACTCAGTGTGTATCCTCCTCCAAAACGAGGTGCAGCTGGAGCCGCAGCAGAGATGTCGGGACCTGTTGCATGAGTCATTTGGATATCATCGTCGTCGTCTTCATCCGCATCGTGAGTGATAGCTGCATGACCACCAGATCCTGCATCTTGAGCAGCAAAGTAGGTAGCGATGGCTGTTTCGAGATCGGATCCTTGCAGAAATTGTTGAGCTTCAGCGGTAGAAGCACCGGTGAGTTCGACGAATTGCGCGATTTCTGCCGCGATAAGACTTGTGAGCTCATGTTCCTGAATGTCCTACGTCCAACTTACTTTCAGAGTCCGACATTGTATTGGTGATGGCTATACCGTCAGCTTGTCAAAGGATGTGGAAGAGTTCGCCTTGATGAGGATTCAAGCATGACGCATCGTGCAGAATTACCTAAGCCGCTTCATGAGTCATGAGAGTCACGTGTTTCAGACGAGATGGCACGTTGACGTTCAACACAAGCTCGTCGACTTGCATGGCTGGTGGGTCTGGCTAGCTCGAGTGACGATTGAAGCAGTTTAACTATGTGAGTCCTCGTTCTAGTATAGCAGGGGAAGGGCTGACCTTCTTTTCTACAGGAACTACATCCAGCTCGAGAAGCTAGGTGAAGGCACCTATGCCACTGTGCACAAGGTATGTTGCGGTCGTCTCCTCCCTTCCCGCTGTAATGCTAATTTTACGGTTTCATCGCTCACCTCTCGTAGGGCCGGAATAGGCAAACCCAAGAAATCGTTGCGTTGAAGGAGATTCATCTGGATCCAGAAGAGGGAACACCGTCTACGGCGATTCGAGAGATCAGTCTTATGAAAGGTGAGTTCCGAAGTCTGGCGATGTTCGTGCGTCTTTCTGGACCGGTCTTGCCTTTGATCATTACGGATGGATTGCTGACGCGTCTTTCCGTCTTGCAGAATTGAAACATCCCAACATTGTCCGGCTCCATGATGTCCAACATACCGAATCCCGGTTGATTCTCGTCTTCGAGGTGGGTTTCACCTCCGGCGCAACGAGATAGCGGGGGCTGACTCCTCGTTCTTTCAGTTCTGCGAGCAAGATTTGAAAAAGTACATGGACACCAATGGTGAAAAGGGTGCACTACATCCCGAAATTGTCAGAAGCTTCATGTATCAATTGCTCAAGGTTCGTGTCATCCCTCGCTTCAGTCCTCGTTCCTTGCTAAGGGCTATAACTACAGGGAATCGCCTACTGTCATGACAACCGAGTCCTCCATCGCGATCTAAAACCACAAAACCTGCTCATCAACAAACGCGGGGAACTCAAGATCGGCGATTTCGGTCTCGCTCGAGCGTTCGGCGTGCCCGTCAACACGTTCAGCAACGAGGTCGTGACGCTATGGTATCGGCCTCCCGATGTCTTGTTGGGTTCGCGGACGTACAGCACGAGCATCGATATCTGGAGTGCGGGTTGCATGTGAGTTCTTGGTCGTTGTTCCGGTGAACGAGGTTGTTGATGGTTGGTCCAGTTTTGCAGAGATGATTTCGGGTGTACCGCTGTTCCGGGGAAGGGACAACAACGATCAGTTGAACGCAATCATCAAGGTCGTCGGAACGCCGGATGAGAGGACGTTTAGGAAGATCATGCAGGATTCGGTAAGTCCGTTCTCTCCGTCAAGTTCTCCATTCAAGCTCATTCTCGCCGTCATCAGCCCGAAGTCCAATTCCGTCAATTGCCCAAATACCCCAAACAAAGCTTCCAGACGCTTCTCCCTCGTGCATCACCACTCGCCATCAACCTCTTGGAAGGCCTCCTTCACTTCGAGCCAACACGCAGACTGAGCGCCAAAGAAGCGCTGCAACATCCCTACTTCCGCGAACAGCAGTACAGCCACATGACGAACGAGCAGATGCAGCAAGCTGTGATGATCCAGCAGCAGCAGCAACAACAGCAAGCGGCGGCTCAGCAGCATGCCCAAGCGCAAGCGGTGGCGCAGCAGAGGATGCAGGCGGCTCAGGCAGCAGCGCATCAGCAGGGGTATGCGTATAGTAAGTCGTTTCGGAGTTCCGCTTTGTCGTTCAGCAGTCCCCGAGATTAACTTTTCATTTCTGTTCCAGATCCAAACCTATCGCAGCAACAAATGGCACAGATGCAGCAAGCTCAGGGACACCCGCCTCCGCAAGCGCAAGATATGCGCATGACCGAAGCTCAGGTATGTCTGTGTGTGGCTCTCGCTGCGATCGAGTCTGAATTTATGCTGATATGCCGTATTTTCGTCTAGGCTCAGGCGATGGCGATGGCGCAGGCGCAGCAGCAGGGGCGATATTATGCGGGACCGCAGGATGGTGGTTATTAGATGTCAGAGCGCAGCATGTATGGGACAAAGCGTTCGCGCTCGAATAACAGGAATGTTTCCCTCAGCCCGGAGTCTGGCCTTGTAGTAATTGCCCTTGAATGCGAGATTGACTGCCGTTGTATCATCGCCTACGACGCCTAGTAATTCAGATTACGAGATGGCAGGTAAATGCATCGTACGAAACCATGTAATGACAGCACCCTGCAGAGGTGTTGAGACTGTATTGTCGAGCGGAAACAAGATCGCCTCCGAGTTTCAGCTTGTGAGCGGGTCGCGAGATTGCATTGTTCTTCATCGAGTGTGCTCATCAAGAGAAGCAGCATCATCTTCACATTCTTCTTCATTCCCCTTCGCCTTTGGCAAGCCCATCATAACTCAGCTTGATGACACTCTCAATTCAACCACCGTCCTTCCCCTTAGCAATACGACTACGTATCAATAATCCCATATCTATTCCCCCGCTTTCTCAAAACCTCGCAGCCATCAGCAGTATCTTCGTAACCTCATCTAACGTACCATGTTCAAGCATGACCTTCCCGCACAGCGCAACTGTGGGTTCCAACTGCCATCCCCGAAACCGCTTTTTCCTTGTTCACCGCCGGACCGCGAGCGAGGAAGCGTTGTCATTCATCCCCTTTTCCCCTTAGTTCGAACGGCTTGGATCCCTTCAAACATCCCGATACCCCTAGTAAGTCAAAGGGTTCCAGCATGTCCCATACTCCTGCTGACAGTTCCTCATTCAGGCATTTATACTCTGGCCACTTCAAACGTCACTCCTCGACAATGTCTCTCAAGCGTGCTCGTCGCGTATAATCCATAAGTGGTCATCCCGTCTCCCTCTCCCACGTCCTCTTCCTGTGAGCCCTGTTTTAAGTCCTATTATCAGCCCCTGATCAGAGGTATACGTTCGCCCGTCAGCTGCTACACACTTCTTGAATGGTCATGTCGTCGACAGGATTGCCAATTCTCAGCGACCTGATGCAAGCCTGCATGATGGCTCGAACACAGCTTCCAGCTACGATGAGCAACGCTTGCAATCTTCGTGTCCATGGTGGAGATACTGACTAGGCAATGCAGCACCACGTCTGACTACCTCTCTGTCTTTCGCGGCAATTTGACTCCACAGAATGGTGATCGCACTTTCGCCTTAAACTCAAGTAACGCTGCAACACGAAGGAAAGAAATGTATTTGGTCTGATAGGCATTCCGTTGCTTTCAGACGACGCCGCTGCCCAGCGGTCCGAGGTGTTGACGGCGAATGAGAAGCGTACCTTCAAAGTGTACTATGACGTCGTCGAATTGTTAAAGCGCGGTCCAGGAGACGTTATGATGAAACGTGGTAAGTTTCCTTCGTCTCCCGAATCCGATCTCGGTAACACCATCAACCTTGTTGCTGTTCACGATCTCGACACCCCGTTGCCTGTCGATGACCAGATTCTATCCGAAGAAAGGTGAGTCGGCACCGATGTCGGCTGTTTCGTCGTCTCATCTGCAAAGCTAGTTCAGATGACGATCCCTGGCAATTCCTTCTTCCGCTCCCTCCTCGACGTTCCGGAGCTATTGTAGATCCAACAGCGAATCATCGCGTCGAGCCTGGAATTGACGATCCAGTACTGCACCTCACAGATCACCTCAGAGCCTCACTTGGACCACTTCTTGCTCGCCTGCTGGTCACAAACAAGCAGAAGACCCATGAAATACTTGGGGGAGCCGATCCCCAACTCGTCCGTGCGATGCAAATTGTTGCGGAGACATACAGATTCGTGGAAGATCTCGACAGTTTGTGGACAAATCCAGCGAGAGCGACAAGCTAAGCGAGAGCGAGCCTAGTAGCACCCCTGAGCGAGAGAACCGTACCAGCCGGGCACCTGGTTCCGTATTCGTTTGTAGAGCTGTTCCAGTCTGTCGGATCACCCAGAATATCGAAACCATACACTTCTCGTTCTAAGAGTTAGTCGACTTTTTGGAACGTCAGGTCGCGATACACCCGCTATCTCAACCTGTGAGTCAACTTCAACTTCGGCCCCTTCCATGTATCAAACTTGGATCATCCCTCACACGCCTCCTGCTGAAGTGCCTGACGGACACTTGTCGGAGGATCGCGCGAATCGACTCTTCGAGAGCGCTCACGACCGTCAGTTGCAGAATGTCAAACTGGGCCGAGAAGGAAAATCGGTCGGCGACTTGCGATTGGTGAAGACCACGGCCAAGCGATTCGACGATGAGTGCCTATATGCGATGACATTGGGAATGCTTGCAATATTGGGACAGTTCAATGCTCATGCACCAGGACCGCTTTCTGGCGAGAAACGACGTTTGGGAGGTCACGGACGTCACTTCAGACGAGGCAAAAGTGGTATTACGCGTCGTAATTAGTCTGCGCTCGCTATCTGGATACATGGTCCGATAGCTGGTCATTTCGGTCTGACCGTCTTTCATCAGTTCTCCCAGGGGATATCCGTCGATCCGTCTTTGGCTGCCAGGGGATATCCGTCGACCCGTCTTCGGCTGAAATCGAAGTGGAGAACTCTGTCTCTCCGAACGTAAATTCATAGAACTTGCACAATTCCTGAGGCCGATCAAAGTTCGACACCAAAAGGCGCTTGCTGCTCAGGCAACCGAGATCGACGTCTGGGCTAAAAAGAAGGGTCCGCCAGTATTCCCACAGTACCGCGGTTAACGGATCTAAGAATGGTGGCATGTCGGGGAAAGATAGCAGGAGGTTTGGAGCTCGCGACGATGATTCAAATTCGATTCTGTATGCGACGCTGCGAGTGCAGATTTACCAGCTTGTTGCATGCAATTGATTATGCATTTGAAGGATGGTATGGCGCATCACATACGGGCAGTGCCTAGGTGGCAGATTCGAAGCCTGGGTGGAAACGGAGCGCAGTGTTTTCGCATACATCTTCGACCGTCCAGCTTGAACGTTTGAATCGGTTAGAAGCGATTGATTTCTTCAAGTATATGCATACAATTGGCGCGACATAGCTCTACTCTTACACCACACTAACGCTTAGTCGGATGCCCATAGCGGCCATCTCTGCGCAAAGCTGTCACGACAGACATCAGTAAAAAATTACTTATGTAACGACAGAGACTCACGTATCGGAAGACGTATGGCACAGCGATCACGTCCATGTTCTTGCCCTTCGTATTCAACTTGACGCTGCCGGGGACGTTGACCACGACACCATCACCCTTGTGATGGGTATCTTCACTTCGACAGATCCTGCAGTACTCGCCTCCAGAACCATCGCCGCCGGTTTCGCCAACAATGTCCTCGTACCCGAGGGAAATGAGCGAACCACAGCTTCGGCAGACCCAGGCAGTGGAGTAGTCGGAGCAGTTCATCAGTCGATCTTGCAAGAGGAATGATGTTCCGTGGGCAAGAAGCGCGTCTCGCTCCATTTCACCGAATCGGATACCTCCAGCCCGCTTTCGACCCTGTGGTCGAGAAACGGGAATGTCAGCGCTTTGGATTTGCCATCATCGGAGCCTGCTCACCTTGATAGGCTGTCGTGTTAATGGATCCACTGGACCTGTCGTTCGGACTTGGAACTTGTCGTTAACCATGTGTCGTAGACGTTGGTAGTACACCACGCCGAGGTAAATGTCGCACTGGAATTCTTCACCTGTGATACCGGAATACATTGGTTCGTTTCCGTAATAGTTGTAACCAGCAGCGCGTAGCTGTAAAGAATCCCGTCAGCCGATGAATACTCGCTGGATACCTGGGCCGACTTACCTGCTCTCCAAAGTAATCCACTGGTCTATCGGCGTCAGAGAAGCTGCAGGGGATGAGGTCAGAGAGAATACCCAAGTCCCTGCCAACGAGACTCACGTAAATGGAGTGGCGTCCTGGGCGAGACCGTGCATCGCTCCAGCCTTGCCCGCCAAACTCTCGACAAACATGCCGATCGTCATTCGTGACGGGAAAGCGTGTGGATTGATAATGACGTCTGGTTGCATACCACTTTCGCTGAAAGGCATATCGATCATGGGGAATTTCTGCGAGCAGACACCCTTTTGACCGTGCCGAGAGGAGAACTTGTCACCGATGACGGGCGAACGAGGGATTCGGAGCTTGATATGAATCTTTTGCGCTTCCGTGTCGCCGGCATCTCCGCCTGTGAAACTTCAGTTAAACTCCAACTTAGACTCCAACTGTTGCCAAGGACTTACCCAATATTCTCACTTCATCGATATAGGCGACTTCGTCGCCCTTGTATTTGTGCATCTTTGTGCGTCCGGTGAGATCGTTCGTGTAGGTGCACAGGGCATCTCCCGGATGTACCTGCGCGCCGACGATAGGGAAACCATCCACGTCGACTGTCTCTCGCCATTTGTGATCGTCTCGAACGTCTTTGCCCATGCCAAAGTGCAACCTCGGCTGCGTCAACGATTTGACAGCTCCAGGCTCGCCTTGCAGATCGAAAATGTCCGACTTGTACACGGTACCGTACCCGAATCCACGCTCGTGCGCAGACTTATTCAAGATCATGGCATCTTCCATGTCGTAACCGGTATACGAGATGACGGCGACTACTGCGTTGGTTCCGTTGGGGAAATTGTCAAACCCGTAATGGTTGTGCAAGTTGGGACGAACGACCGGCGTCTGGCCGGACTGCAGTCGATACATCTTGTTGTCCGTGCGACGAGAGATGGCAGTGGAGGGTGTACCCATCGATTGTTTACCCATTTGACATTGGTACATGTTACGAGGCGACTGATTGAAATCGGAGAAAGGCGTCAAGTTGGCGATGACAGACAAGACGTTGGTAGGCGAGTATTCGACGTGAGTGGAGACTCCCTTTTCGATTTCTTCCGGCGTGCAAGCAATGTCCATGTAGACTTGCTCGAAGGTACCCAAGTGATCGAGCTTGCTGTTGGCGAGGTACTTGACGGGACGCATCATTCGTGATCTCGAAGAGAAGAGATAAAGACCTGGGTATTGACCACCCTTGCTGACGGGGACGTAACCAACTTCCAAATCGATCGGGATCTTCTGACCGCCTTCAGTCTTCCAGGTTCGGAGTGCCAAGGCCAGTTGCTTTGCTTCAGCCGGGCTCGCCCAACCGATGACCTTTCCGTCCAGCTGAACGCAAACACTCTTTCGTCCGTCGATATGCGTGGCGAACACCTGTGTCATACCCAGGTCGGACAGAAGGCCTGGCACGTGCGACGCATCAAGCGTATCCGTAACGATCTGACAGGAATGTGACAAGTGATTGAGCAGACCACAAGGAGATCCATCGGGCGTGTGCACGGGACACAAGAAACCCCACGATTCGGGCAGCAATTTTCGGACCGTCGTTGTCTTGAGTTCTGCGAAGAAAGCACCACGATGGATGCATCGGAAATGGCTGAGGTATCGGTAGTAGTTGAGTTTTTCGGCGACAATGGTGTAACCCGTCGTTTGTTGCAGATCGAGACCGGTCGGTGAGACCAGGTTACCGGTGGCGAGGAAGTATGCCAGTTTCTGCCCGACATCGAAGTTGGTCTTTTGCAAGACGGCCGAAAAGTATTTGCCTGAGAATAACGTGAGTCTTCCCGCTGTATGACCGAGTTGCTGAACTTACTGTCGAAGAAGTCTCCAACCTTTTTCCTCCTGATATCCTGCATGACCTGGGCTCGGATACCGTTCAAGCATTCGTCGAATCGTTCCTTGATGATCATGCTGTAAAGGAAACCGGGCAACAAGACCTCTTGGTGTTGAGGCGAATCGGGGTTGTCGGCGCACGATGCTCCGGACACCAAGGAGTAGAGCTTTCGAAGCATGAAGCTGAGAGTCATGGGAATGTCAGTGAGCAAACGGCACCGCATGCGGTTGAGAACTTACAGAAGCATGCGGAACTTGTCTCGAGGACCATCGAGGTGGACGAGCACCACACGTTCAATTAGAAAGGCTCCCACTCTGATATCGGGCCAATCCTCCGGCACATTCAGGACGACCCTGAACTTTTCACCCAAGTACCGCAGACAATCCGTTCCGGAATGCAGACCCCAGACCTTTGCCGAACGCAACAGCAATTCCACTCGATCCGTCAAGAACGTGTTGTCGTTTTCGCCCTGGACGAGGCCTTCGAAAATTTCCTTGTCGCTTGCGTCAGTCAACGCCTTGAAAACGAGTACGAGCGGAATCATGTATTCGTTCTTCCGCCATGCGAATCGGAGGGTTGCACCTCCGCTGGAGAGGTAATGCAGGGTGTTGGTGCATGCGGTTTCGTCTTTTCGGACACATCGGATCTGGACACCAAACTTGGAGTACGTCGGTCCTCGTTTCTCGAATGATGGTCGAATGAGCGAGACGGCGTGATGACGTCGCGGCAAAATGAGGTATCGGATAAGCTTTTCGTTACCGTTGACGATAAAGTAGCCTCCCCATGAGGAAGATTCCTCGTTTTGCTTGACGAGTTGAGCGGAAGACATGCCTTGCAGGTTACATCGGTTTGACTACCGAGGAGCAGTGAGACTCGGAGCTTCGCGAGCTATGCGGCGTGATGCTTACCTTGACCATGACAGGCAGCAGACCGCAATCCCGAACATCCTCATACGTCGCCGTTTCTCCGTCTGGACCGGAAACTGTCCATCGAATTCGCGCTTGCAACTTGGCTCGGTAACTGGTGAGACGTTCTCGGGCCTGTCCGGGAACGACTTAGCAAGAAGATGATTTGAATATGTAGGCTTGACGTACCTCGACAGGGAAGACTCTTCGTTCTGTAGCCGATCGATCCTTGTCAGGGATCATGGGCTTGTTCAGCATGACCTGAACGATTTGGTCTGCGGATCCTCGAATTAGGGGAGAAACACAGGAGCGTTCGAAAGAAAAATTGGCGTACAGGTAATCTTGTTACCCCGCACACCGCCCTCTCCCTTGCCGTCGAACAGAACCTTGGATCCCAAATCCTCCACACCGAGCTGCAGCAAACCCTTGCCCTTCCCATCGCTCGACTCCATCAGAGCATTGAAACTCTGGATATGAGGCTTGACCAGCTCATCGAGACTGGGATGATCCGCACCTTCGGTCGACGGGTATCGGTTAAGTCGTTCTCGTTCCAGCGTCTTGAAGGTGTGCTTCGAAGACGACGGCGTGGCATTCGGCGCCAGCGGGTCGAAATTCGGGTTGTAGACTTCGACTGCGGTAGCCATTTTTTCGATGACCTGTCGTCGTGGCTGACCGCTGTACAAGGCTGAAGAGCTGCTTCGCAAGAACTTGAACCAGTCGTCCTGATCGTTTTGGACGAATGCGCCGAAACTTTTGGTTCGTGCGTCAAGGTTAGCTTCCGCGATTTGCTTCGGCGGCCGTTCTGAATTGATAATCTACCCGGCCAGGCGCGGACAAGAACACGCTACTTCCGTTCCGTTCCACGAGCTGTTCGGTCCAGTCCCTCACCTGCCTGAATGCGCTCCTGCCTCTTCGGAGATATCTAGTGATCTCGAAGAGCTTGAAGCACGTGCGGAGTAGCTAGAGAGGGTTGTCACTCAGGTCAAAGAGGGTGAAATCGGGGATGGCAATATCGTACGACTGGAGGAAGGCTTTCGTCTATGAGTATGACCTTTATATGCGAACAAGCCGTCTCAGATATAGCTCGACGATTTCGCAATGATTCCGATTTCGATATTATATGCTCGATAGTTGTGTAATACAATCGTCCCTGTCGCCCTACAAGATTGCCGTCGTACAAGTACAATGAGATTGACACTAGTATATTCCTGAAGTACTCAAGCATGAATGAAACGAACTACGCTTTACCCTCCAGGTGCACAGGGAGATCCTTACTTTCTTCCATCGCTCGAGCCACGGCTTTGTCGCTGAGCTCGCTGTGGAACACGTCGACTTCGGTCGACGCGAACTTGCGGGCCGAGATGCGGTTCTCGAACAGGTAGTCAAGTTCAGCAAAAGATCGACCTCGTGGTTCGGGAATTCGGAAGTAGGTGTAGACAATGCAGATGAAGCACGCGCCGCTGTTTGCAAGAGGTCAGCGGTGATCTCACGAAACAAGACCGCGGTACTCACGCCCAGAAAAAGGCAGTCTTCTTCGACCAGTTCCAGGCGGTGGGGTTTACCATGTACGGGGTCAACACGCTGCATGCGATACCGACGACGTTGCTACGAGGCATGAATCAGTACAGGCCTTTCAACTGTCCATGTGATACTTACTATGCGTTTCGACCCAAGGCCACACTCTTGATCAACAGCCTTCGCGACGGAATTTCACCGACGAGCGAGTACGCAACGGTTCCGACCGTGCACTGGTAGATGACTGCCCAGCCCAACATGAGACCGCCAGTGGCGTATGCGGTGCTCGTAGCAGCGCTTGCAGGAGCGAGGCCGAGGAAACCGATGACGAGGAGCATGATGAAGAGACCGCAGAGACCGTAGAAGTAGAGTGTCCTGCGAGCGGCGCGTCAGTAGGGAGCGGCTGGATCATAAAGAGAACGCACCTTCGTCCGATTCCGCGGCTCATCAAGAACCAAGCGCCAAAGACGCCGATCATGTTGATACCATATTGTCCCAGAGCGAACGAGAAACTGCTTTCGGTCGAAAGACCGGCTTGTTGGAAGAAGTATCTGCAATCGCGAATGTTAGGATGCGGACATCGATAGCAACGGCGCAAGGCTTACGTCGAGTATCCTGTGAAGGAATTACCGGACAGGTTTTGAATAGCCCAGACCATGCAAGTGATTTCGGTTCGTCGCAAGTTGGATCCTCGGAAACAATCAAGGTAGCTCGCGCCTTCGGTGATCTGTCGCCCGTCATCAGCGTGGCCCATATACCCTCGCACGAATCTACTCACCTGAGCCTCCATCTCGATCGTATGCTTCATCATCGCAATCGACTGATCGGCATCGAAATCCGTCTCCCGCTTGGTATCCGTCAATCGATACAAACTCTTCTTCGCCTCCTCATACCGTCCATGCCTGACGAGCCACCAGGGGCTTTCCGGCGCGAACAAGATCAACCCGCCAAGAATGGGCGGCCACATCAGCTGCAGGTAGTACGGGAGTTGCCAGGCAAAGTCGTCCGTTCGGCCGAGTTGGGATTTGACGACGCCGACGCCGATGACTTGGCCGAGGCCCCAGCAGAAGTTGACGTAGGTGGTGAGGTATTGACGAAGGGCGACGGGCATGACTTCCGAGGCGTAGGTGATGGTCACTAGCAGGAATTGCAGGCGCGTCAGTAGGGAAGGCGTGCACCGATCAGATGCGACGTACGAGTTTGGAAGATACCCCACGGGATACCGGCAATCAAGTAGTACGCCAGCAGATGTTCTACCTTTGTTGCCGTGACCGAGACGGCTACCAATGCGGCGAGCAACACCAGACAGCCGAGCACGACCTTTTTGTAACCCAGTCTTTCGGTGATGATACCGTTCAGGGCAAGACCGAGGATTTCACCGCAGTTTGCGGCCTGAAAGCGAAAGGTAAGCATTTGCGAGGTGTGAGAGGGAGATGACGTACGTTACTGAGACCGGATTGCCATCGGGCTGGGACTTGATACGTCCCGTTGGGACCCAATACGCCGAATCGTTTGTTGAATTGCGGAAAGGCGTCTACGAGCACAGATGCTCAGCTTGACTGTTTACGCGAAGAACGACGACGTCACTCACAAAAGTTGCCCAACAGACAGAGATCGTATCCCTCCATGGCGATACACGTCGAGATGATCACACTCCACATGATCGCCTTGGGATACATCCTTAGACCCTCTTTGAGGGTCATCTTCTGTTCCTTGGTCGTTGCCTCTTGCGCATCCTGGGCGAGCGTGTTGGCGATGAAGACGTTCTTCGCGTCATGAAGGGACTCTGAATCGGGGGAGAGCGTAGGGGTTAGGTGTTTCGAGTCGTTCATCGTGGGCTGTTGTGTCTCGGTGCGAGAAAGGGTGGCAGGTGTCTCGTCGAGTGGGAGGGAGGAGTCTTTATAGCTGGCCATGTCGCGTCGGGGGTATATCTTGAATTCTACTGGTCGTCGGCTGACCGCAGCTCGCCGGGTATAGTTTCAAGGAACGAAGGGACGAAGGAATCCAAAGTATTCACGCACTCGCTCGTGTCTCTGATGAATCACCACGTCTTCCCCTCGTTTCGCTCGTTTCGCTAGGTTTCAACAAACACGACGACCACTGCTCGGGCGAAAGCAGCGTGGGGAATCGACTGGTGCGAAAAAAACAACGCGCCTTTTGGCTGAGCGCGCGAGGTTTTCAAGCGTCGCGAGGTGCGGGGGCTACGAGGGCTACGAGGTGCTCCGGATTATATCGCCCGAGGTAGGTCATCTTGTTCATCTTGGTGCACAAGGAAAGGCTGAGTGTACGGGGTAATCTGCCTGTTTGCTGAGTGTGAGGGTGGTCGGACCGATGGGCGAGGGTATAGCGGTTTGAAGAGGTGTCTAAAGGGGCGTCATACTGCGCTGATGCCTGTCACGATCAGCCTTTCGGTCGGACCGTGGGCTCGTGCTTTCTGCCGACTTGGGTCAACGGATCCGAAGGGAGACAGAGGAGACTGTCGCATCTTTGCAGGTATCTTTGCATACGGGACAGCATTTCAAAACGGGCACCGAGAATACTGGCCAACAGTCTACACGAAAGGCTACCCATTCCATGGCGCACGAGGCCTCGGTGCAATGTTGCCGAACCTGTTACTTCTATCTATGCTTATGCACCCACTCGCCAACCTCCTGCGCATCACATATCGCCCTACCCCTTTGGCTATCGGGTCCTGCGATACTGTAATCTCGAGAACGTGTTGCATCCGCATGACGCAATGAAGTGCTTCTCCTATCAATTCTTCATGGAGCCGCTTGAGTACGGCGAGGATAGCTTCACGGTAGCCTCGAATGAATAGCTCGTAGAATCTATTCTACAACTGAACGATGGCTACTATCACACATACCGCTCTCTCACCACCACCTCGCTATCCGCAGCCGCTTCGACCACGCTTCAGCACCAATCCATCGCAAACACATGGCGGTACCACGGCCCGTTCGAGGCGTTCAACAGATCGAAGCGATGCTCTGGGATCGAAGCAGGGAACCGAAGGAATCAAGTTGCTTCCCGCTATACCGACACGGCCAATACCAGCACCCCCCATCGAGGAACCGTCCACGACTGAAGACGTCGCGATGTCGGTAGACCCACCGACGCCTTCCCCCGCGATATCGACCAACGCAATGTCAGAATTCCCACTTCCACCACGTCGAGAGCAGCCTCCTATCCCCGCTGACTCCCAATCAGGATCCTCATCCTCGAGCCACGCGGTGTCAACTAGACAAACCGTCCGTCCTCTCCCCGCGCGACCGGGGCCTCCCAAAGTGAGCCTGTTCACCTAAAACCCTTCTTTCTAAACTTATCCTTCTCACGTGCAGCCGGAGCTCATCCCGGAATGGGAACCAGACGTCAAAAAACACATCCCCGACGAAGCCACCCTTGACGCACGGATCGCTTCCTATGCCCGGTTGGCGGACCCTCCGCCAAAGTTACGAAGTAAAGTTCTCGCGCGGGAACAAGGCGTTCCCGTTTCCCTCAAGGTGGATACCGAGCCGCAACTTACATCGCGGAGAGGAGTCTTGAATGCCCCCGAGCGCGAACGACTAGGCCAACTTCAGAAACCGGCCGTCAACGGGCTCGTCAGGATCGAAAAGGGTTCCGCGGGGACAAGCACCAAAGGCAAAGGCAAGATGCGCGAGAGCGCGGTACACCTCATGTCCGACTTGTCTGGAATCGCGGGCGAATGGGCGCTCGATCCGGCCCTCCCCCGCCTGGGCTCCACGCTGGCATCCCAGACTCGTCCGTCGATGACCGGGTACTCGACGCGGAGTGTCCTTTCCGCCGCCGGTTCAGGGAATAGCTTGTCCACGAGCGAACAGGGTCATTCGGTGCGGACGGATTCGTCGGTCGATCTGGCCACAGGGGAAACGAGTTCGTCGATCTGGAAAAAGAGGAAACGCATTCCCGAAACGACACCTGATGGGCAGAGGAGACAACTTCCGACGGCGGTGTTTGAAACTGATAAGGGAAATATCGATGTACGACTTGCTATCGTGGATGAGGCGGCACTGGCCGTTCAGGGTACGAAAGGGCGGAAAGGGCTTTTAAATGCGCGGGTGGAAAGTGATGCATCGGGGTTGAGTAGCGGAGCAGGAGTTGCAGGAGAGGATACCTGTGCGCGGGTCGAAGTCTTGACGAGAAAAGGGAATGTTCGGGTTGAACTGGTATGTGACGCACAGTGGTGATGTTATGCTCGGCTGAGTCGAAAGTCGACAGCCCGAGTTGCAACAACGTCGACAGGTGGCGATGCAGGTGACTAGTAGGGATGGTGAGTTTAACGATTCGGCAACTGTCGTCCTGCTGACGTCCTCCGACAGGGAACATCTTCCTGTCAATGTACGCCCACCGAGGATATGGCGCGAAGGACTCCTGCTGATCACATATACACAGTCCTGAAACCTTTGTCGGACCTATCCAATGCTCCACTGCGCCAGGTCAGTCAGTGATCTTGCTACCGAGCTTGAAAGCGAGGATCGAGACGCTATACGACGATCGCGGCGAGAGTCTCTAGTACGTCCTTCGAACCGCCCCGTTGTGCTCGACTTAATCGAGTCCTCGCACAGCTACCTAGGCGGAAGACAAAGTGGAAAGATTCGACCGCCTCTGCTCCCACCTCGAAGACTTTCCAACCGGCTGCGCAAGCTTTCGCAGGGAAGTAGCACGCCCGTGCAAGAATACACGAACGGGAAATCGATGGATTCTCCTTCGGCGATGGAGGTTGATCCGCCACTTTCCCTTCCTAATGCGTCAAAGATCACCCAGTCATCAACGGATACATTTATCCCGACAGCGTCTCCGCCGGCACATCGAGCGGAACAGATCGGCGGGAAGGTAATCAAGGAATCCTCGGTCTACGCGTCTTCATATACTGGATCCATCTGTATCGGTCTTCATGGGCTGGAACCGAAGCATGTGTTCAAGGGCGCGACGACGCTTACGGGATTGTTGGATGGGTTGGTGGACGCCCGGAGGGTTTTAAAGGATAGGATACAGAATCCCGCATCGGGTTCGCGTCATTTCGTCTAGGCTTATGATTGCCAAAGGTCTTTAGCAGGTATAAACGTTGTATCAAACTATTTGGTCGTTTCTACTCTTAATATGGGCAAGTACGAATGGTTTCCTGGTAGGCCTCGCGAGGGAGGGAAACCCGCAGCGAACGACGAGCGGAACGAAGGTGGCAAAAGGTCCACGTGTCCGGCGGCCGAAATCTGGTACGATCGCATGTCCGCTATTGCTTCTGTTGGTTGGTGGTAAGGTATTCCGCCCAAAGCCAGCATTTGCGTATCTTGAAGGCGGCCACAGTCGACACTTCAACGTCGACGTACGGCTCACACAAAGGAATTGCGTTCCCGCCGTATCCCTCAACCCGACGGTCCTTCCAGCGCTAAGCAGTCCCCCGGCACCATGTCTAGCGATCGTCAAGAAGACGCCGAAAAGGCACTCAATGTGGCCCGACAACGCCTCGAAGACGGGAAATACGAAGTCGCCAGACGTCTAGCTACGAAATCGAAATCCATGTTCCCGACCGCCGCGGCAGACGCGCTGCTAGCTGAAATCTCACAGAGAGAGGTTTCGGGAGAGGCAGGATCCAGTTCTTCGCAGGCCAGAGCGACGGGAGCAGAGGCGCACCCGAGTGCAGCGGGGACGCATCAGAGGCCCGGACACCATTCGGCGAGTAATGGAGCTGCAGCGGGGTCGTCGACGGGTGCAACGGCGAAGAAGAGGGAGTTTACGCCGGAGCAGCATGCGGTTGTCAAGAGAGTGAGAGCGTGCAAGGTGACAGAGTATTATGCTATTCTTGATCGTGAGTAGCAACATCAGAGAGTTGAATGTCGGCCGTTAATGACCTCGATTTGTAGTGCAGAAGACTTGCACCGACAACGATATCCGCAAAGCATACCGTAAAGTGAGTAGTTGGCACACTGCGCTTCGTATGTAGCGTTCTGACGAAATCTTTTTGCAGCTTGCACTGGCGCTACATCCTGATAAGAAGTGAGGTGAGAGGACAGAGTCCTTCAGCGCCTTACTAATCCAAGCCTTCCTCAGCGGCGCACCTGGAGCCGATGAAGCATTCAAGAGTAAGCCTTGTCGTTTGCCTGTTCGCCGTGCCGTCCTGATTTTCCATACCAACAGTGGTCTCCAAAGCGTTCCAAGTCCTCTCCGACGACAACATGCGGGCAGCATACGATTCGAACCCGACACACGACCCGGAATCGAGATTCGGTGGTGGCGGCGGAGGAGGCGCAGGCATGTCGAGAGGGTTCGGAGGTGGTGGCGTGCGTCCTGGATTTGCGACCGAACAGGATATCACGCCAGAGGACTTGTTTAATATGTTCTTTGGCGGAGGAGGTAAGTGAGTTGCTGTCGATCATTGGGAAAGAGGTTGACGTTTATGCAATCTCAGGAGGATTCGGAGGTGGGGCATTCGGCGGCGGCCCGAGTGAGTTCCCGCATTCCTTGCAAGCTCTCGCCACTAATATCTTTCCAGTCTACACCACGAGCTTTGGCCGAGGCGGCTTTCAAACATTCGGCGGACCCGGTGTGCGCGCCCGTGCTAGAGCCCAACAAGCACAACCCCAAACCCCTCCACCTTCCTGGGTCCAACTTCTTCCGCTCCTCCTGCTATTCGCATTCGCCGCCCTCTCGTACCTTCCCTCGCTATTCGGCTTTGGTCCGGCGCCTGACCCGGATTTCCGATACTCACCTTCGCCACCGTACACCTCGGAACGCATGACGAGTGGCTTGGGAATTCCGTACTTTGTGGACAAGGCCGAGTGGGAGAGGCATCCGATCTACGAGTCGATTCCGGAGAGTTCAAGGGATAAGCCAAAGGCCGGGAGGCAGAGTTCAAAGTTGCGACAGTTTGAGAATGGCGTGGAGCAGTATTATGTGCGCACGTTGCAGACACAGGTGAGCCCGACCCTCGTAGTTCAGTACACGGTTCTGACTTGGACCGCAGTGCGAACAAGGTAAACAGCGCAAACGTGACCGAATCGATTCGCACCGTGGATTCTTCGGAATCGGTGCCGACTATGAAGCAATCCGGCAGATACAGTCCGAGCCGATTGAAGCGTGTCAAAAGCTGTCGAGTTTGGGACAGCCACAGCACAGGTCAGATGCGGGACAGGTGTACTTTATCTAGAGCCGAGGTTGTAAGATGGGATCTCGTTTTTTCATGGCGATGCACGAGACTAGCATTTCCATAATGCGACTGCTATACAACACAAACCCTCTCCGTTGACCGCCCGACTACACCCTCTCCGCCAACTCCTTCTCCAAAGCTTCCGCCTTCTGCGCCAACGCATCCACCTCACCCTGCAACGCAACATTTGCCATCTCCAACTGCACCGTCCCTGTCACCAAGTCCTGCCACCGCGTCTCGAGCGCCTGTAAATGCTTCCCCGTTGCCTCCTGAAACACCCGCCGAGATCGATTCACCTCTGTAACCTTTTCCCGCCACTCTTCTACCTCTGTTTCAATCTCCTTTGCCTCCCCTTCCAGCTGATAATTCCGTATCAGCCACGCGTTCGGGCCGTACGTCGCTTGTAGCTGGGCATTAACGTTCCTCAAGTCCATGTGCGCGAGCGCCGTGCGGGTTTTACGTTCGGCTTCGGTCCATTCGTCCGTGGGGACGCCTGTGGCGGGCTGGAGGGTCGGGACTTGCCATTTGGATGGGTCGATGGCTTTTTGGGCGGCGAGTGTTGATGACGGGTAGCCTTGGAGGAGATGTGCGAGGGGTTCGGATCGCTGGGAAGAGGGTTAAGTGGGTCATGTTGGGTCGATGAAGTGAATACTTACCGAAAAGATTTCGGCTTTTGGTGGAAGTCTTTCGTCGTCGAGCGATACTTGAGGCGTGCTCTTCATTTCCCTCTGGATCTCCTTTGCCACGGCATCCTTGAGGCCTGTTTATGCTGTTAGAGACGCGTGTATTCAGGGAACGGGATGGGCGTACCTGGGAGTTGCTCGATCTCCTTGTCTACGTATGGCAGAGAGTCTACAAGGACGTCCATTTTAGTGTGCCGAGTGTGGTCGTCGTGGATTGCTATCACGATAGACTCGACTCTGTACTATAATAGACAACCATCATACAACGACGCAGGAGACTCAGGAAACGATCGACGGAGATGCAACTCATGTCCGCAATTGCATGACTCATGACGATATCCCTTCCCTTTCCCTTTCCCATCACCTTGGCTTCCTCCCGTCCTCTTCCTTCTCCCTTGACGATTCACAATCACCATGTCCTCTGCACAATCCGCAAAAGACCGTACACTAATCGCCGTCATCGGCGACGAAGTAAGCACCGCCTCTCCTTCCGCAACATCTCACACCACTAAGCTCTTTTCCGAGGAAACAGGATTCCATCACAGGCCTGCTCCTCGCGGGGATCGGACACGTCAACCAGCAATCAAAGAAGAACTTTCTCACGGTCGACGCCAGTCAGTAACACTTTTACCTTCCGGG
Organism: Naganishia albida; assembly: GCA_001599735.1. Taxonomy (NCBI): domain Eukaryota; kingdom Fungi; phylum Basidiomycota; class Tremellomycetes; order Filobasidiales; family Filobasidiaceae; genus Naganishia; species Naganishia albida. The sequence goes on along the minus strand of BCHV01000017.1, from coordinate 197,192 downwards.
CGGGTGACGGGCGCTGATTGAGGGGTTAGAGACACCGACGTCGGTGATCGAGGCTGCATTTCAGGAGTTTACGGAACGGCCTGATATTGCCATCTTATTGATCAACCAGCACGTAAGTTTCGCTTTGTCTACATCCCCGAGCGTGGAAGCTGATAGGGAAGGGTCCCTTTGTGTCGTAGGTTGCCGACAAGATCCGCGGCACTGTCGATCGATACCAAGCTGCGTTCCCGGCGCTGCTCGAGATCCCGAGTAAAGACTTTCCGTACGGTACGTCGCGCGGTGTCTTTCCAGCCCATAACAGGGAGGCTAATCATCCCTTGTTGTGCAGATCCGGAGAAGGATTCGGTATTGAAACGTGTGCAAAAGCTACGTGGTGATTAGTGGAGGGACAGGACACGTTCCGCTTCGAATATGTATGACAGTTGTATCTACTACACGGATTCCTTGATACTTCTCGGCACAATAGCATCGACTCTCGCATTAGGCATTAATCCTGGCGGAAGCGGCACCCGCTTGATCCCCCGTCTTTGCCTGCTCCCCTCCACCAGCGCCACTATTCGCAGCAGGCTTCCGATTCCGATTCCTCGGCGGTCGCTTTGCCTTTTCCGTCTGTGCACCACCCGCCGCCGCCGCCGCCGCCGCATCCCCACCCGCTACGTTTCCCGTCGTTCCACCTGCGGCTCTCACCGGCGCCGGTCGGGCCCCCTTGGCGGCTTCCCCCTCCCCGGAGGCTTTCGGCCGTGGCGTGTCCCGGGTTGATGATTTCAACGCGGCGCTGAGCAAGTTTCGTGCGCCCGCGGTCGCAGCTGTACGAGGTGGTCGCTGTCGCTGCGATGCGGGTTCTCCGTCCGTCTGCTGTGCGGGTTTTGCTGTATCTTTGGCTTTCCCGACAGGTGTCCTATTCCCGACAGGTGTCCTATTCCCATCCGGCTTGGGGTTCGGTTTCTGGCCCCCGGGCGCCTTGGCATCCCCGCCCCGTTTTCCCTTCCCAGCTTGCCCTCCCGGCACTTGTCCCTGTGTCCCGCCTTGCGGCTTAACCTGTATCGATACCTCACCCCGCTTGCCCACATCCGGCAAAGGCGTTGGGCCCTTCTTCTGTTGCTGCTGACGCGCTTCCTCGGTGACGGGCCGTTTCGCGATCTTGATTTGCCCAGGGACGCTTGTCGGGGGGACAGACGATGGCCCGCCCGTGGTTACTTTGCCTTGAACCGGTTTCGCGTTTCCGTTCTTCCCCCCCGTGACGGGTTTCTTATCGCTCGCCTTGTCCTTCTTCCCGTTCCGTCCGGCGGTGTCTTTGCTGAGTTTATCTGCGCGTTTGCCGCCGCGCTGTTCTTTCAGGAATTCGAGCAGTGGCGTGGATTTACGGTTGTCGATTGGCTCGGAGATGGCTGTGTCGGCAACGATCGGGAAATTAGCTTAGAGAGGCAAGTGAAAGAGGAGGTGACTTGCCAGTGGTTACTTCCGGTTTCGGAATAGGCGCTGCCAGACTCTCGAGGAATGATAGGTAGTCTGGGTCTGCAAATGCATGAGTGGTGAATAACGCAGATCGAGAGCCGACATACCTTTATCAATCTGTCCCTGTCGCGCATCTACTCTCGGCTTGCTCTTCTGACTCGGGATCTTCTGGGACGGCGCGTACTCGACCACGGCTTGATATTCAGATCCTACAAGCACCTCATCAGTATTGGTATACATCGGGGGAAAGAGAAGCTCACCATCTTTCCCGCGGAAAACATGCCCATCAAAGGCACTCGCGAACGCCTGGAGCTTTTCAAAGTCCGCCATCATGACGTACGCGCGGGAAAAGACACGCTGTTGCCTTACGGAATTGGGCGAGCTACGAGCCAGGTATCAAGATCAGGACATCAACATTTCCTCAGAAACAAAGGCAATACGTACTCGTCCGCCTTTTTCCCCGGGTACCACTTTCTCCATACACTCTTCCCATCGTTGATCCAGGGGGAGACGCTGGTCCAGAAGATGGCTTCCGGTATGGTGGGCGGAAGTCGACGGATGACGAGTTTGAGGCGCGGTGCTGCTGTCGATGGTTTGGGTTCGGGCATAGTGGGGATGATGAATCTGTATTGGGAAGGGAAAGGGAGGAGCGAAGAAAGGTGTAGAGGTGATCATCTTAGAAGTGGTGCTGCTAGATATACTTTGCTTCCGCACCACTGAACCGTGCGCGACCAAGCAGCTGTCGACTCGATTCACCATATACAGCAGTCACCCGATGAACCGTGCTGGCCATCCAGACCTCGCGACAAGGCGACCTCTAGGACCGAAACGCCAGCTTTCGTCGCGGAGCATGGCGCAAAGGCGGCACAATGTCCCGCATGGCAGAGATCCGGCGATCAAGAATACCCTGACTTGACATCTGTAAAGCTACAACTCGAGGCAAGTCTACGATTCGATCGTATGGGTATGATGATACTATAAAAGATAATTACGATACAATCAGGTCACGTCATGACCATCTCTACAACATCAACGCGCTCGTCCCACCCAACAAGAAACCAATCGTCACCAACCCACTCCCCGCGACCCACCCGAACCCACGGTACAGCTGAACACCGGCACTCGTCGCACCACTGGACGCAGCAGCCGACGCGCCACCCGTCGCCGCACCCGTCCGACTAGCAGTCCCAGTCGCGGAGGCCGTGGAGACAGGCGCCGTTCCCGTCGGTGTGAAGACTCCGCCGACCGGATCCTGTGCCAGGCAGGCGTTGGCCGCGTCAGAGGCATCTTGTGCCGTGTTCGGTGCTGGTATCAACCCTATCAGCTGCGTCCGCCCAGCGAGGGGAGAGAGAAGGGTACTCACGCGTCCGTACGGCTGTTGCGTTTCCGCTGAAATCACATGCGTCGGCTCTTCGGTTGTTCGCTTCGTAGTACGCCGAGAAGATATACGAGAGCTTGACGGAGGGAGAGCAGTACGACAAGGGTCCGTAGGTCCCTGTGGAACCGTTAGAAGCTATCGGGTCACACGAGGCGGAGGCGTTGGATGCGCCGAGGAGGGAGCATGCGTAGCTGAGGGGCGATCAGCGGTGACTCCGGGAGAGAATGGATCGGTGGAAAACGTACTCGGTCAACGCGCCGACAATGTCGGGCTTGTTCGCCGTTTCGGGTGTAACGACACAGGAGAAACTCTTTTCGTACAAGCAGGAACAAACGGCGTCGTTTGGCGTCGGGGGTAACACCTCGCTCGCTTGGAACGTGGCGTTCTCCGCTGTTGGGCAGATACCCTGCGTGGACTGAACGCTGCCTTGCGTCGGGGTGTTGGGCGGAGAGGTAATGTTCTTTAGCTGGGTAGCGAGACGGGTAAAGTCGTCGCTTGTCTCGACTCTACGGGGGATGTCAGCGGGAAACCAAAAGGAAACGAACAAGGGGACGCACTGCTGTCCGTCCGTTCCCGAGAACGTGACCATTCCGTACCCATCGCTCGTCGGGAAATAGCTGAAAGCGATTCCGCCGCTAAAGACGTCTGTCGTCGGCTGGGAATATAGGGACCCGACTTCTTGCCATAGTCGCGGCGGGTTCGTGATGCATCTACCGCCCGGAGGTCAGCTTCGCGACAAGTTTCGGGAGTGGGGAGGACGAACCCGTATTCCGACATGTATGCCGCCACGTTCAGGTTTTCAAAATCATTGACGATGGTTTCCCATCCACTCGCCTGATACGTCGATGCGCCGCACCACTCGTAGTTATCTACGCTCTCCCGATCAGCCACACATTCTCCGCAGGATGGAAACCAAACGCACTGAGACCGTAGATGTCTAGGGAGACCGTGTCGTTCCCGCACGTCAAGTAGTGCGCCAACGGGTCCCGGAAATCCCGTTCGCCATCGACGGAACTGTAGCCGACGAGTGCGGCGCTGTTCCGGGAGCGGAGATAGGCTTTGACGTCTCTTGCGGCGGCCTTGACGAATGCTGGGGCGAGGAGAAGCGTTAGATGGAGAGCTGGAAGTAGGGAGGCGGGACTTACGTGCGGCGTCCGTGTTGCTGGGAAGGTTGATGACTTCGTTGCCGACGTTGAATGCCAACACATTCTCGTACGCCAAAAACTTGTCGATGGTGGTGATATACGCATCGAGTAAATTGGTCGACCACGTCGGCGAGGCCCGATCGATACTGCCATTCAAGGGCAGACTGACGTCCAGCAAGACGTAGATCCCATTCTCGTTGAACGTCCGCATACAATCATCATGGTTCAACTCGGGATTCACGCTGTACACGCGCAACGCATTCACCCCGAGCTGCTGCAGGTACGGCAAGTCGCGCGTGCAGTTTGCCCCAGACGAGAGCGGATCGACGTAGCTCGATGGTTCCGGGAAATTTCCGTTCTCGGCATTAGCGGCGGAGGAGGCGGAGAGCTCGCCTTGGGGTTGGTAGGCGACGCCTTTGATGTAGAATCGGGATCCCGAGGGGTCGTAGAGGTATTTGCCTGTGCGTGTGATGGACGGCAGGGCGAGGGTGGTGGTCGCCAGGAGGGAGAGTGCGGCGATGGATGGGCCGAACATGATGCGGCGATGGCCAACGGAAAGGGTGGAGAGAAGGCAAGGTGGAAAGGTGTCGCCTTATACTGAGGATCGTCCGGTAATCAATGTCGACTTAGCGCGATGATTACGTTTCGACACAGCCCGGGGAAGCTCATTCAACATCTAGCAGGTATCTACAGATGGTACACCGCCATCGGGTCATCCTTGGCTGGCGGCACTTGTCTTCTGTCCTTGTCTGGATCGGGCACAGTGGAAGCAATACAGTCTGCCGATCCTGGTCCTAGTCTCCCTTCCGATATTCCGATATCCCTTCAAGGACCCCCTCGAATCCAAAGTCACCACCAACTCCCCTTCACCAACTCTAGCCCAGCGCGCGCGCGCGAATGGAATCGGACGCGTTGAGTCTGTTTCACCTGTCGATCAACTCTGTGCGGGCTGTGGTCATCAACATCTACTGAATCGCCACCTATACTACCTCTGTCATCTCCAGAGAACAAGCCTGACGGTTCCCATCACCGCCGCCATGTCCGCCCCACGGAGGACAGACCCTTCATCAGATCCCAAGTCAAGTCAAACGACGCACCTGACGTCGTTGATACAGCACACGAGTTCATCCACCATCTACCCAACGGAAGATGACATCCTCGCCGTCCTTGCTTCTCGCACGCGCGTCGACTTACCATACACCTATCTCGATGGACCGGCTACCTCCCCATCAACGGGCGGCCGGACGTTGGTCGTCGTCAACCCGTTGAAAAGCCTTGGAAACTTGTCGGATCTGAATGCGAACGACTACGTGGACAAGTACGTTGATCCGGCCTACGTCTCTTCAACGGGGAAGAAGAAGGGAAAGGAGAGGGAGGATCAGGGGACGAGGGTGGGACATGTGGTTGGGAGTGAGCAGCCGCATTTGTATGATGTCGCGGGCAAGGTGTGGCTATTGATGCAGCGCCGGAGGGAGGATCAGGCGGTGCTTTTCAGGTGCGTCAGCAGAGGTTGGAGTTCGGAACTTGTGTTGATCTTGCTCGTAGCGGCTTGACAAACTCGGGAAAATCCTATTCCTCGAAACTCGTCGTCCAGCAACTCCTCCGTCTATCGGCCTCGACGCACGCACCGACGTTTTCCTCATCGACAAAAGACACCCGGCTCGCCAACCAGGTCACGTCCCTCCTCACCCTTCTCGAATCCTTCGGATCGTGCAAGACCACCGCGAACGCCTCGGCATCACAGCACGGCCGGTACCTCGAGTTGCACTTTGCGTCCTCGTCCGACCCGGTACGGAGTAACGGGCGCTTGACGGGCGCCAAGGTTCTCACGTTTGGGCTGAACAAGACCCGCGCGGTCCGACTGGAACGGGATGAACGATCGTTCCATGTGTTTTATCAGCTTCTCGCGGGTGCAAGCCCGGACGAGCGGGATCGATTGGACTTGGAAGATCCCACGGCGTACGCCACACTCGCCCGATCCGGATGCTATCGATTGCCCGGGGGGCCCTTTTCCGACGATTCCGCGCAATTCGACGAGTTGCGCGTCGCCATGGCCAACCTCGGGTTCAAGGCGAAACATCTACACGCAATCTTTTCGACTCTCGTCACGATTCTTCTACTTGGGAATATCGAGTTTACCGATCCCCCAAGTGCGGGAACGGTGACGTACGATTCAGCACAGGTACACCACAATTCTCGTCCAGTGCTGGACCAAGTTGCCGCGCGACTTGGATTGGAAGCCGAAGCGCTCGAGAGAGCGTTGACGAATGAAACCCGGTGGATCCGTCGGGAATTGGTTTCCTCGTTCCTGGATGCCCGTGCGGCGCGGAAACAGACGGACGCGTTGATGCGGGATCTGTATGCGATCTTGTTTGCGTTTGTGGTCGAGACGGCGAATCGGAAACTCGCGCCGCCCGAGTATGAAGAGGGCGAGGAGGGGATCGAGAGGGATACGCGGATCGTCTTGTTTGATTTGCCGGGGTATCAGAACAAGCAGGTATCTGCGACGGATGCGCGGGCGAGTTACGCGCAGCCGTTGGTGAACACGACCGGGACGAACAACGTCGATGAATTCGCGATCAACTTTGCAAACGAGATGATGCATTCGTACATCACCCGACGAGTATTCGACGATGCGGCGGATCCGGATCGCGCAAGGTCCATTCAAGACGGGGTGCATATTCCGGGAATCATGACGATGGATAATACGGCGTGTATGGAACTCCTCCGCGGGGGGCCACTCGAGCCGCGTTCACGAGCGCTCGCGAATCGTCCGGCGGGACTGTTGGACCTTTTGGATCGTGCGTCGGAGTATTCCCAACGGACGGACCACCATGCGGATCAAGTGAGCCCGCAAGACCAAATGCTGGTGGACGAGATGAACCGCCTGTTCGGGGCGCACTCGTCCTTCGTCGCCAACCCGACTGCGAGCGGAGGGGGACAGCGCGGCTCGATGGTCCAGGGGGACAGAAAGCACACGTTCGCCATCAACCATTATGCCGGGACGTGTGTGTACGACGTCACACACTTTATCGAGCGCAACACGGACGTCATTGATGCGCAGTTGATCAACCTTTTGCGATCGTCGACGGACTCGTTCATTGCCAAACTCGTTTCCGGTCCGTCAATTGCCGCGCAGGGACATCCTCTGGACGAACACACGATCGTCCAGGCGCAAGTATCGATCATGCCGCTTCGACAGCCCTCGGCACAGCAGGAACACGTCGAGCCTACCCTGGATCCAGGATTATCGCATCCTGTAACGACACAGATGAATGCGACGCTTTCCGACCTCCTCGAATCGCTCGATAGCTACAAGATGTGGAACGTCATTTGTCTTCGTCCGAACGAATCTGGACACCCCAACTCGATCGACAAGCGGCGCGTCAAGATGCAGATCCGATCGATGCTGTTGCCGGATCGTGTGGCACGACAGCAGGTGGACTATGTGGCCGACATGCCGCTTTTCGAGTTTGCCCAGCGGCATCAGCTCGCGTTTTCCGGCGAAGAGGATGTCGTCCAGGCCATCCGACGGTGTGCGCAGGACTTTGGATGGGCCGAGGGTTCCCATTTTGCGATCGGCAATCAATCCATCTGGCTTTCGTTTGATGCGTGGAAGCGGACCGAGGATGTAATTCGGTCATACGAGCAAGTCGACGATGACGATGAGCAAGAAGCATCGCCGTTCTCTGATAGTCCGGATATCAAGGAACGACACGCGCCCTATGGATCTCCTGCCGGACAGGAGGCACAGACATACGGCGGGTATGCAGACAGCGCGGAAGACTTGTTGATCAACAAAGGCCAGCAAGATTCTCGTGCGGCATCTTCCATCTGGCATTCGGACTACGACAGGGGAACAGACCGGGATATCCACACAATGCCGGTCCTCGCGGCTGGTGGAGGAGGAGGAGGAGGAGGAGGCTACGACGACGAAAAGCCGTATGACCACGGCAACGATTTGGGCGACGGCATGATTGTCAACGAAAAGAAGAGGATCCTCGCGGTCGACCTGGCCCCACCAACGCGAGCACGTGTATGGTGGCTTCGGATCACATGGGCCTTGACATTCTGGATCCCGACCTTTGTGCTCAAAAGCGTGGGTAGGATGAAGCGTGCCGACGTCCGGATCGCGTGGAGAGAAAAGTTGGCGATCTGCATGATGATCTTTGGTCTCTGTGGCGTCATCCTGTTTTACATCATCGTCTTTGGGCGTTTGATCTGTCCGGACAAGGACAAGGCGTGGACCGAGTCGGATTTGGGCATGCATACTGGTACAAACGATTATTACGCCGCGATACAGGGTCAGGTTTACGATGTGAGCAACCTGCAACGGGTTCGTGATGCACGCTGACGACTGGCTCCCAGTTTACCAAGTTCTACAAAGGTCAACACAGCGATATCGATGGACTCGATACCACCTCCGCCATCATGCTGCAGTTCGCAGGGATGGATCTTACAAATTATTTCCCGCCTCCGATGACGAAAGCCTGTCCGGAGCTCGTTACCTCGAACAGCTTGACGATGCAATACGCCAATTTTACACCCATTCTGAATTATGCCATCCATTATTCGGGCGCGGCACAGTCGGACAATGATACCAAGTTGTCCAGCGACGATTGGTATTACGGACGCTTACAGCCCTTTTTGACAGACTACCGCAAAGGGTGGCTGGTCTACAAGAAGAGTGATGTAGCACAGCAGGCAGAGGACTCCTCTAGGTAGGTGAACATGTCGTTGCCAGGGGTCTTGACTAATTACACGGGTTTGCAGGTACTGGGCCATTTACAAAGGAAACGTCTACGATATCAGCGACTATCTCTACACCGCAGACTACTACAAATCCTCTAGTGGCGATGGTTTGCCAAATTACAAGTACCTAAACGAAGATCTCACGGACTTAATCAAGGGCCAACCTGGTTCAGATCTGACGGGTGATATCAACAAGGTTCTGGACGGTCTGTCGGAAAGTGACAAGGCCGCTCAACTCAAGTGCCTCAACAATGTCTTTTATCGGGGAAGAGTCGATTTTAGAGACGATGCCAAGTGTCTATTCCCTGACTATCTCCTATTGGCCTTTGCGGTCATCATTATGTCGACTGTACTCGCAAAGTGTGAGTTGGAAGCTCGTTCATTCGCCCAGACACTCATACTACCGCCTAACAGTCATCGCGGCATTACAATTGGGCTCGAAGCGCTCGCCAGAATTGCAGGACAAATTCGTCCTGTGTCAAGTCCCGTGTTACTCGGAAGGCGAAGATTCGATGCGCAAAACCATCGACTCGCTGGCCGGCCTGAAATACGATGACAAGCGGAAGTTGATCTTTATCATCTGTGACGGTAACATTGTCGGAAGTGGCAATGATCGACCGACACCCCGAATCGTTTTGGACATTCTCGGCGTCGACCCCAATCTCGATCCGGAACCCCTCATGTTCAAGTCTGTCGGTGAAGGTGGAGCGCAACTGAACTACGGAAAAGTGTATTCTGGGCTATATGAGTTCGAGGGGCATGTTGTGCCGTAAGTGTCGATCAACTCTTGACTTTCTAGCCGCTGATTCGTTCTCCCACAGTTACATGGTCATCGTCAAGGTGGGAAAGCCTTCGGAGACTTCCAAGCCTGGAAACCGTGGTAAACGAGATTCACAATGTCTGCTTCTGCACTACCTCAACCGAGTGCACTTTGATGCGCCAATGAGCCCGCTGGAGCTGGAAATCTACCATCAAATGCGAAATGTCATCGGCATCGATCCTGCCTTTTACGAGTATATCTTCCAGGTGGATGCCGATACGGTGAGTAGCAGAGTCCATCACCTGGCACCGTTCGCTGACGCTTTGCTCTTTTCATAGACTGTGACTCCAGAATCCCTCAACCGTATGATTGCCAGCTGCGCCGACGATTCTAGCATCATTGGCATCTGCGGCGAGACCAAGCTTGAGAATCCGAAAGAGTCTTTCACAACCATGATTCAGGTAAGCACGTCGCGGTTGAACTGCATTCGCAGCAGCTGACCCATGTCTCGCAGGTTTACGAGTACTACATCTCACACCACCTGACTAAGGCGTTCGAAAGTCTTTTCGGTTCCGTCACCTGTCTGCCCGGTTGTTTCAGTGTTTATCGAATTCGTACGGCCGACAAGGGTAGACCCGTCATCATCTCGACCCGGGTTATCGACGAATATTCCGAAATCGACATCAACACGCTGCACAAAAAAAACCTGTTCTCCCTCGGTGAAGATCGATACCTGACCACTCTGATGATGAAGCACTTCCCGACCTTCAAGATGAAGTTTACGCCAGACGCTATCGCTCATACAATTGCGCCTTCCAGCTGGACCGTCCTGTTATCGCAACGACGACGATGGATCAACTCCACCATTCACAACCTCGTGGAACTGCTTCGAATCGACGACATGTGTGGTTGGTGTTGCTTCTCCATGCGTTTCATCGTGTTCCTTGACCTCTTGGGCACGTTGATTCTGCCGGCGACTTGTGTCTACTTGACGTATCTGATCATTACCGTCTCAACCGGCAAGGCTGCCGTGCCTATCATATCCTTGGCGATGATCGCGGCAGTCTACGGTCTTCAGGCTCTGATCTTCATTCTCAAACGAGAGTTCATGCTGATCGGTTGGATGATCGTCTATATTCTGGCGTAAGTTCCTTGTTGCCGTGCTTTGCGTTCGGTCTTGATCGTCAATTGCTCGAACCAGCTATCCCATCTTCAACTTTGCGCTTCCCGTTTATTCGTTCTGGTACGTTGACTAGGATTTAATTCCCATCCCGCGAGTTCATCTTTTCCTTGCTACAGGCGAATGGACTCGTACTCGTGGGGACAAACACGAACTATCGAGGGAGACGGCAAGGACAAGAAGATGCTGGTCGAGGCCGATGACTACTTTGAGGACTCCATGATTCCGCTCGAGCGCTTTCAGGGTAAGTGGGCTTTTGAAACGCCTGTTCACTGATGGTTGATTCAATTGCCTCACAGACTATGAGAGGAAGACATGGGAAGTCGGATCGGCTGCCGATCAAGCGGACCACGACCATACCGATCACGGCAGTGTGACCGGTAGCGCTGTGGAGAGCGCCTTTTCCCGCGGCGGACGAAGCCGGCTCGGTCGTCGACCGCCACCAGGTGGCGAGCAAACCTACGATAGCCAGTACTGGCAAGACTCGAATCCCCTGCGACCGGAATCGACGAAAGGCTCGACTCAGGTTCGACCGATCGCTTCGGGAACGTCACTCCGCTCGTCTTTTGCGCCGGAACAACAGCGCGGAACGACCGTGGCTGGGATGACGCCCTACGGCAGCGTATATGGCGGCTACCCCTCAGGTGTTCCCGCTGGTATCCCATTCATGGGCACCGCGCCTCCGTCAATATATGACCAGCCCATGGCACCGATGCACACGGGCAACATGCTTGGCGTGGATCCCTTCGCCACGAGCCAGATGATGTCACCGTACAACCCCTTCACTGCCGGATCCCCGATGCCGTCCGTCGCGCCCTCCATCAACCCCTTTGCGAATCCTCCACAGAACCAGCCGTCACCGCTCGCACACCAAGCCCTTGTGCAACAACCAATCCCCGAGGAGCCGCCGACGTCGTTCACTGCCGAGCCGAGTGACGACGAGCTGTTCAAGGTCGTCGACTGGTATGTCCGCAGTAACTGGCAGGATGACAACCTCACGCGTCGCAAGGTGCGGGATGCGGTGTTTGCCAAGTTCCCGGAGGCGGATCTTGCGCCTCGAACGCAGTATATCAACGAGTTGATAGATCGGGCGACTTGAGCGCCGTGATGACCATCATGGACCTTCTATGTTTCTTAGTCCTTTATCCACGCACTTGTATATCATCGTCACGACACTCTATACATGTCTTGCATTATCCATGAAGACCCCCATTCCCAGCGAATATACTGTACAGCTTCTATCACTCCTGAACATCCGCAATCGGATTGGCATGTATTGTCACCTGCAACGACCGATCAGTGCCTGCACCCCGAACATATAGACTTGACGGGAACTCACGCTCAACAGCTTGATCTCCTGCAACGGCCGATGTTTCGGATTCACCGGCACCTTCTCCATCGCGTCCAAAGTGGAATCTGCGCCGTCTATCACCCTACACAACGCACACAATGATCAATGACCTGGATTTACCGAGCCTCTTCGGTTTTGAACCAAGACTTACTTGCCGAAGATGGTATATTTGCCATCCAGCGACGGCTGCTTGCCGTACGTGATGAAGAACTAACCCGGTACCATTACGATTAGCGGAGCGATCCTCGAGGGGAAAACGAAGCGGAGTGTACCTGTGATTTATTGGTATTCGGTCCGGCATTGGCACACGCTACGATCCCTCTCGCGTTGAACTACGAAGGGTCTCAGCATGGGTGGGAGTCGAAAAGAGGATAGGAAAAGGCGTACCTTGAGCGTTGGACGTATCTCATCTTCAAACGGTGCGCCATAGATCGATTGTCCGCCTTTGCCCGTGCCTGTTGGGTCCCCCGTTTGGATCATGAATGTCTTGATGTTCCTGTCCACAGACTGAAAAATCAGTTTTATATACGGTAGGTACGGCGGAGGCGTACCGGTGGAAGATGTTGTTATCGTATACCCCTGCAGCGCATAGTGCCAAAAAGTTCTGTTGAAAAGTGTCTGAGAAAGATGGAAGTGGATTAAGGAGAGGGTCATACCTTGGCTGCTTTTGGTGTTGATTCGCAAAAGACCTCGATCTAAGCTGCGGAGTCAGCGGAGGACGGAGTGTGAAGTGTGCAATGGTGACTTGCCTTGAGGTCGCCTAGGTTTGTATGTAGCGTGACGGACTGCGAGGAGGGTTGAGTATTCGGGGTTGCTGCATGAGATTGGAACTCACCATTGCTGTAGGTGTTCTATGGGGACAGTCTCTATTTCAGGTTAGAGGAGGAGGATCAAAGAGATATAGGTAATGTCGAGGATGTCGGTGGTCGATTGCAAGGTGGTCGTTCCATTATGATTTGGTTCCGCAAAGGTGCACTTCATCATCAACTCATCCTGTGACAATTGCTCTCTTGTCAACCCTTGTTTGCCAGCGTATCACAATGTAAGCCTTCCTACTCGACGACCTGGATACAACTGACCATTTCCACAGGCCAGCACCGAAAAAAGCCCGCAAGGCATCCCCCACCGTGACAGATGAACCGAGAGCATCATCCACCATCGGCATCGGATCCGAGAACGAAAGTACTCCACAACCAGGCGTAGGTTCTCTCTTCCCCCACACGGTGCCATTTCAATTCACTTATTTCCCAAAATTGGCAGTCATCAGCAGATCAACTAAACTTTGTCAACATCTCACTCCCCTTCAAGTCCCCCGAATGGATCCGCCGCCGCGCAACGACTAAACCCGCCAAAAGAACACTCAAGCAACTCCTCGTCGCAGAACGTGAACGCGCAGGCGGCGCACGGATATCCTCCGCCTCTGTAGCCCCGAGCGAGAAGAACAGTCGTCGCGGGACACCCGTTGGAGGGGGAGGGAAAGCGAAGCAGCTGTCGCGCGGGAAGAACGCAAGGTTCTTGTCAAAGGCCGTCAAGGAGGAGCTTGCGCGTGAGGCGGCCGAGGCAGCGGCGAGGGAGGAGGAGGAGGATGTGAAGCTTAGTGAGGATGGGGAGGAGGAGGATCCGTTGATGGTAAGGGACGAGAATGGGAATATCAGGAAACGCGAGATCATCACTTGTAAGCTTTTCTTGCGACCTCGCTTTGTGTCGAGGGATGAGTTGACGCCACTTCAGGGTTCACACCCGATGCGCATCCATCACTCCGTCCGACGAAAAAGTATTGCGATATCACGGGCCTGCCGGCGCGCTATACGGATCCCAAAACGAAGCTGCGGTACCATGGTCTAGAGGTGTATAATGTTATTCGGCAGCTGGTGAGTTTAGGATTGCCGCCATCGCAAGGGCAAGTCTGACAGAAGCTGTCTGGTAGGGTCCCGGGCAGGACCAGCAGTATCTGATGTTACGTGGCGCACAACAGACGTTGATGTGATTGAGATTCCTGTACCATAGACAAGCATTGCAGTTGTATAGACAATACTGTTCTCACCGTCACACTACATCAATTCACAACAGAATTATACAAGTGTACACATAGAACGCCACCAATCACCACGATCTACCGCCTCCGTCCACCCACAGGCCTCCAGTCGATCGCCTTCCCGCCACCACGCTGCGTCCCCCTCAACGGCCTCATCAGCCCGCCCAACTCGGCCGCTCGCGTGCGGTCGTAGTCTTCCGCCGGGACGTAGTGGAAGAGCGGGAGCAGGGGCTTACCCGAGGCGTCCTACAAAATGGGTTAGTGAGGGATTGAGAGAAGAATGAGATAGGCGTACCTTGCCCTTGCGATCGACACGGCCGAACATTGGATGCGAATGTAATGTGTCTTCCACCCAGATAGACCAGACGGCTTCCCGGCCGTGAGCCCTCATACTCGGCTGAGACTGCAGGAAACAGGTCGGCGCAGGGTCATTGCGGTGAAAGAAGGGGGACTCACATCCAGGATCGCCTTGACGAGGTCTGGCGCGCTGATCGCTGAGCTTCCGGAAAAGACGAGCGAAGTCGCCACCAGGGCCTTCATATCGATATCCACGGGAACAGGCGGCGTTGGCGCGGACGAGAGTTCAGATACGGTCGACGGCGCGCGTCCGACGAGTTGAGCATCGGTTGTGGCGGCCTGTGCGGCATCAAGCCACTCCTTCTTCACTTCTCTTGATAGATCCGGCACCGTCTGCTCCGGGGCGTCATGTTCCGGTTCGCTCTCGTACGTCATTTGACTATGGATCGAGCGTGCTGGCGACTCCTCGTGGGCGGGCGGGGCGAGAACGGTGAATGCCGGCGTGGGTTTATTGATGATCGTTGGCGTGGACTTCTTGCTGACCACCGGTGTCTGAAGAAGCTCGACCAGCGCCTCGTCTACCTCCCGAGCGGGCGAAACAGTGGGCGACATCGGCGTCGGTGTTGTTCCCCTCATCGCGACACGTTCCACGACGGGAGCGATCCACTCGACGATCGCACGACAGCTGTACATATCCACCTCGAACTTTGCCGCCGGCGCACGAACATACTGCACCACCCCGCCGGCCGGGTACCGCGTCGCCGTCGCCTCGCCATCGAGCGGACGGATCTTGGCTCCGTTCTGACCGAGGACGGCGAACGTGATTCGGGCCTCTTGGGCGTCGTCTCTGGTATCGGAGGAGATGAGGACGTGTGCTCGCGAGGCGTGGGATGCCGTGCGGGGTAACGCAGCCAACTTGGCGCTCTTCCCGGTCGCGACGAGGTGTGCGGCGGTTTCCCCGGAAAGAACGGTATCGACCGGTTCCACGTCGGTCACTTGTCCCTCCCCTTGCTCGAGCAGGGCACGTCGTGATCGGCCCAAGACGAGGACGTAGGTTCCGTCGTAGGTGACACGGATGACGGGGAGGTCATCCCTTCCTTCCAGTGTTCGAGCAGAGACTTTGGGTTTGTGCTGTCGCGGTGCCGGAGAGCCGGGCGCTTTTCGCTTTCGGGAGATGACGGCGGGCGCGATGGGCGGGGAAGAAGGTGGGAGGTTGCCGAGGTCGTTCGCGGGAGACGAGAAGGCGTTTGATGCGTTGTCGAGATCGTTTGCAAAGACGGGCGGTGAACTCGGCGGAAGCGTCGCGACGACTTGCTGGAAATGCCGTTTCTTCTCTTCGTCCGCGTCGTGAACCGTCTCGTCCAACATTCCGAGATCGGAAGACGGGTGTCCGGCGGTACTACTGGCGACCTTGGCCCGCTCATCATCTGACGAAGCGAGCCTCGGCGCCCTTGTTCCCCTCGCGTGTTCCTTGACCGGTTTTTTCCCCTTGACCAACTTGTCCTCTATCCCACGTTTCTTAAGCCCTCGACCACCCATGAGCGACGCTTTGCTCGGCGACACGTGCAGCCTCCGACGGACATTCACCGTCGATGTCGGCGCGCTCTTCCACGCTGGATGGGAAAAGAATCCGCCATTCGGGGACGATGACGGTTCTCTGACTTGCTTCCTCTCCTTCAACGGGAACAAGACCCTCTTCGTTCGTTCCGGGGAGACCGCATTCGACGTCGACTGATGCGTGATCCCGCCCAGGATCTTGCGCATCGCTTTCGGCGGAGTTTGACGGCGGGCGATGATCTTGCTCATTCCGTTGGAAGGGTGGTTGTCGGATGGGAATACGCCCATGATGGGTCCGCGTGGTGGTGGGTTCATTGTTGACTTGCTTAGGGGGAAGAGAAAAGGAGAAAAGGGAAGAGAAAAGGGAAGAGGGAGGTGATTGCTTCAAGTATTCTCCTATTCTCCGCTCAGCTGACGCGACCGGACGCGTCCCTCCCTGCCAATCTTTCTCCCATGTGACGCACATTCAGGGCACATCAAGGCACAAAGTAAACACTAGACCACAAAGTAAACAAGAGCTTCGGCCTCGTCCGTCGGCGATCAAGAACAATGCATGCATGGTTCGACAATCCCTCCTCTCCAGACATTGCTGCGCTGTCTGTTACATAATTCGTGCGATAAGCGAATCCGTTCGACCTATCACCAAGAGCTCGCTTCTCAACAACTTTCCCAAAAGCGTCCCAGATCAGCCGTGCTCTTCGACAATATTCCCCTCAAGAGACCATCATGCGACTACTCCTTGCCGCATTCTCGGCCTCTCCCCGCTCGTCGCTTCGTTCTACGTCGGTTCCCCCGGAAGTTTCCCAGGGGTGCGTCTTCGTCGACATCCCGATCACCTGGGTGGAATCTAAAAACTGGTTTATCGTGCACAGGACGGTGTAGTTCAGCATCAAGTGTATAATATCACTTGGGGTCCTGTCGGGGAAGTCTCGTATGTTGATGTATACCTAGGGTAAGCGGCGGACTACTCCCTTTCTGACCCGGGATGCAAGCTCATGCTTTGTACCCGTGATGTACAGCCAACAACGGGATGCGAACGATACTTTCCTCGGCGTGAGCACTTCCCCTTCTCGACCATTTGACGAGCTTGCTCACCCGAATGCTTGGATAGGACCGACGGTTCGAACAACTCGTCCAGGGTAATGTGACCGATATGCCATTCAAATGGAACGTCACCCAACCCGTGGATACCACATGGTCAGTCCCCTTCTTCACTCTCTTCCTCCCTCAATCCTCCCGGCATCTTATTCTGGCTTTTGCTTGCAGGGTGCTCACGCTCGTTCCGATGGGGTACAAGGCCAACTTACCCTCATTCGCCGGCATCAACGTCGTCGCAGCCACATCTGGAGCGGGGAAGATTCTGCCCAACAGGTATGTGTCCGCGACTACCGTACGTATTCGCGTATTGACATTTTCCGTCGGTCATAGCGCTCCGTTCGTGCTCGCCATGCTGTTGGCACCCGTCTTCATGGCGTATCTTGCGGGTCAACTCATGTGAGCAGCACGGACTGGTAAGTAATCGGTCTGGGGGTTGGTGGATGGGTTAGGGATGGAAGAGATCTGGGGCAGATGATGTCAAGGGCCGCCAGAGGGCAAAGGTCGCTCTAAGTCTGATGTCCGCTGAAGTTCGTGCGAAGAAGATTTCAGTATCTTTGGCCGGGCATAAGGTCTCGCAGCTGGCCTGGAGATGGTAAGTTGTAATCAGGCAACCAATGCTAATAGGGGAATCACTTTGGCGTGGGGTGTGACGTACAGGTCGCATCTATCGGTTGATCCCTTGTCGTGAACAACATCTGTGTTCTGAGGTAGCTCGCGTATCACTGGATCTCAGATATGTTTATGAAACACCTCCTATCGAGGGAAAATAGGGGTGGGGGCTTGTTTCGTGACTCGTTTGCTGCCTCGGATCGGACTAGATTGAGGGGGATCAGTAGATAGGGGTAGTCATCATGACGTTCGTCAGTCCTGGTACTAGAAAGCGATATATACTCCGGCGAGGGGACTGATCCCCGTCAACACCTACATCAACATTCATCTCAATCGTAACGACGGCTCGCAACTGGCCGGGTTCAATTTGATTTAAAAAAATCTACGACAAGTGACACGTCTACTTTCGCCACCACATTCGACATGGGTACGCACACTCGCTCGAGCGCCGCTCTCCTGTCTGCTGACTTCCCTTTTCTCCTGTCTTGACAATTGCTACATCAAGAATACTCTTTCCAATCGTTGGACCTCGACGGCG
Organism: Naganishia albida; assembly: GCA_001599735.1. Lineage (NCBI taxonomy): Eukaryota > Fungi > Basidiomycota > Tremellomycetes > Filobasidiales > Filobasidiaceae > Naganishia > Naganishia albida. The sequence goes on along the minus strand of BCHV01000017.1, from coordinate 179,037 downwards.
TCAAGTTCGATCTGAAATGTCCTAAAGCGAACGACGCTGTAATCTTGGTATCCTCGGACAAAGTCGCTTTTGGGGTGAAGGATTTCTATCTGAAAGCAGCCAGGTCAGTGATTATCCTATTTGCAGCCGAGAAGAGGACACTGACGAGTTATCCTTCCTGCGCCGTTTGGGACATACATCAGTCCTGTCTTCCGCGAGATGCTGACCTTACCGACAAAGGGTGGTCCGATCGGATTGCCCGAAACTGCGGTTCAGGTCAGAATGGTGCTCGACAAGTTGACGGATCGAGTCAACAATGTTGACGTGACAACACCCGACGTTATCAGGGCCATTGCTTTGGCTCGCCGATTCGAAATCAGTGGAGCCATTATCGGCTCACTGAAAGAGAGACTGTACGACATTCTCGACCAACCCGAGAACCAGAAGGATGCTCCGGTCATCTTGGCTCTCGCTTGCCGACAAAACCCTATCAACCTCCCTCTGGCACAGGGCGCCATCCGCTGCTTCAAAGACGTTGTGCCCTTCGACAATACAATCCATCGAGTACCACTCAGCTCCGGGGGCGCCTGGGCGAGCCCTAGACTAGTGAATCTACTTCCGGCATACCTCGAGTCTCTCGGCGTCATAGGAGCTCTGGCGTACAGTAACGCACTCCACAAATGCGAGAAGGAGGGATCGACCTCTTCGCAGCCGACTTGGGACTGGGTATATGTTGCTGACGCTTTCGCCTCCTTTGTTAAGCAGTTCTCCGGACGATCCACAATGTAKGGGACTGTTCCGCCGTGATGGTCACTCTGGGTCTAGTATCAAGTCAAGCCCTCTGGCTGGTAGCAAAGGTGTATAGAAATAGCTGCCGGACCTCTTAGAAAGGATATATCATATATCACTTGTTGATACCTGGACGAGCGATGCAACATCGATAAAATCAGTACTCATTCAAGCACCATGGCAGTCTCCCCATACCGCCTGTGCGCGGTGCCTATATATTGAAAGCTGCTTTATCTCTACTATGGACCCCTCTGTCGACGCAGCTTGTCAATTTCTACAATATCTGAATATGTTACCACGCGACCTCCTCGGTTGACTCCTTTGGGCTTGGTGGGGTTATGACGCGCGTTACGGCGGGCTTGAGGATCAAGGGGATATGTAGTCGTTTATAGCCTCGGCTCAGGCGCATTCGACCGCCGCAGTCGGAGCGCGGACAGCAATTTCGACTTTCCTTGCCCTCTGCGTCAAATCAATATCCATCAGCACACAGTCCCCTTGAAGTCTTTTATCCGAGAGATCGGAGATAGGAGAATAGGGGACAAGGCTTGTTTGAAGAATCGCCTTGGCGAACACGAATCGGAGTAGTATCGATGTATTGAGGGTACTCGAAGGATAGGGGTTACCGAGGCAGCAAGGCTGACGATTTGGCTGATGGTTTGGGAGAAGACGGGTTAAGACGATATATACTGGAGCAAGAGCGCAAGGAAGTGTTGCCCTCTCGAACAATGACGATTTGCTTCCAGCTGCTCGAACTGTCATGGTTGGTCCATGACGACACTGGTACGAGTATGACATGGCGCGACTGAGTCAGGGATGGAACGTCAAGTCTCATTGAGCATGACTGATAGGAGGCTAGCTGGGGACGTGGAGCAGTTGGATCTAGGTATATACAAGAGGTACTCAAGGTTCCCTGGTTGTAGTTAGCTTGACTCCAAGTTTGCTATCCGTCGTCATTCTGTGTATACCGTTACACTACAACCAACGAGCCCTTGTCTAGTCACGGAACGGTACTCGCCAACCTCGTCGGTTCATGACATTATAATATCTTCGACCGCTCTCTCCTTTCGGCCCTTTTCAATATCCACTTCGATCTTCATCAAGTCACCAAGCTATTCACCACATGTCGGACACCGTCTCACCGAAGCCTGGAGATAGCCTCGGTAGGTCATTGTGTCGCTGGATGCAGATGTGAAACTCTCTGATCCATGTCTCCGCTATTCTCTTTGGAACTTCACGCATAGCAGATGACGCTGTTGCTTCTTCAATCCTCGACAACGTTACATGCCATCCGGCATACAATCAAGCAGTGGACGGGATAGTATTGGTCAGCTCGGACAAAGTCGCCTTTCGGGTTGAGGATTTCTACTTGAAGGCATTCAGGTCAGTAGCCCTCCTCTTTTTTCGAGATTCACTTCTTATGTCGCATCATCTTAGCCCTGTCTTCCGAGAGATGCTAAGCCTCCCAACGAAAGGAGGTCCTATAGGCCTCCCGGAGACGTCGGTGCAGATACGTATGGTGCTGGATAAAATGACCGACAGCGCGGAAGACCGCAACGGGACCGTTGCAGACACCATCGCCGCGCTGGATATGGCAGGAAGATTCCAGTTTACCAGTATGGCTCAGCTTTTCAGGCAGGCTCTCCTCCACAACGGCTCCAGAAGGGATGCCCCTGCGATCCTCGCTCACGCCTGTCGATCGCGACCTATGGACCGTCCTCTCGCAAAACGCGCCTTGTCTCTCTTTCGAGACCTCATGCCAGTCAACTACGGTGTGTTTCGATATGCAGTCAGTCTTCGCAAGAGCAACTGTTACAGTCCGTCACTGGATAACTTAAAGCCCTCCTTTCTGGAGTCTCTTGGGGTGGTCGGCGCCGTCGCGTACGCCCTTACTCTGAACGAGTGTCAGAAGACCAGCCAATATCATTGGAAAACTTGGGATTGGGACAGAGTCCCTGAAATTTTCTTGGAACACGTCGCCAACATGGAAAGGTCGTAGTAAGCAGCCGAAAGGATATCTTTGTCGTGTGTGGGATGGGCGGCGATGCGCGAGATAGCGGCGTTATGAGGCTGGTGGCCAGATTGTACGGACACATCTGGGTATGCTCATTGAAGGCATGTGTAGGACTTCACCTGCCAGATCGACATGAAGGAACAGTTTGCTCAAGCGCTTTTCGATGTCTTGCCATTCCGGGCCTTGAACACCCGTCACTGCTTGCATGGTGTCACCAGACTTTGGTAACTGACTCAGTCGCGCCATGTCATGCTGCCCCATGTGAGTGTCACACGAGGTCCGTAGGCCATATATCGCCCTGCGTTCTCGAAGTATCCGGTACGATTGGAGCCCAAGAAGTTCTTAGTCGTCTTTCGGTCGTCGAAGCACTGCGCTAGGAGCCTCGGGTCTGGTAACGGCGACGTTCAAAGTGTTCATCTAAACGAAGCGCGAGAACTAGACCGGCGCCAGCTCATACGCCTCTCACCCGATTTGACGGATCCCCACTGCTCACTGATATCAACCAGTTTGTAATCAGCAACATCCAAACAATATCTCGGACACACAGGTCCATCGCAATATGGCCACGGACACAGACACGCCATACGTCAAGTACAAGTCTGGTGCGTGTTTCAATTTGCCGTAATCGAAATTCGGAGCGTGTTACTGACTTGATATATATCTTGATGTGTTCAATGACTTCGCTTCGCCAGAAGAGGAGCTCCAATGTCTGATCCTGGACAATGTGGTATTTCATCCGGAGTATCCGAGAAAAAACGAAGGCGTGGTATTGATCAGCTCAGACCGGGTTGGGTTTTGCATCGAAGTTCATTACCTACGAGCATACAGGTCGGTGGATAGGCTCACAACAGATTGACGAAATCGTACTGAGCGATAGCATTCTCGCCGATGGCCACTAGTCGCGTATTGCGGGAGAGGCCGAGCCTCCCGACCAAAGGTGGCTACATAGCTCTACCAGAGAGATCGATTCCGCTCAAGCTGGTCCTTGACAAGATCACGGACCGAGTCGAACTGGAGGACGAGGAGATATGTATCAAAAGCCTATTCGATACCGCGGAACTCGCTCGAAGACTGGACTTCACGATCATAGGAGACTTGCTCAGACATGCCCTGCTTGCCAGGAGGTTCAGCAAAGATGCCCCGGCCATGCTTGTGCACGCTTGTCAAGCGCGTCCTATCGACTGCGAGATGGCCAAACATGCTTTATCTCTCTTTCAAGATTTCATGCCAAACGACGGTGGAATGCATCGACAGGGCATCAGAACCTGGGCCGGAATTCGGGCGAGTCCCGCGCTCAGCAATCTCCGACCGAGCTTTGTGGAGTCGCTTGGAGTCATCGGCGCCCTGGCGTACGGGCAACCTCTGGGTGCCTGTCAACAAGCTAGTCCGTACCTTTACCTGGGAACTTGGGATTGGTCGAGAGTGCCTGATATGTTTGTGGCCTATGTGGATATGCTGGAGAGCGAATGAAGCGGGACGGTATTCGGTTGTAGTGTCAATGAAAGAACGATTTTGGTGGCAGTCCTTTCGTTTCCGAACCATGAGTTGTATATCCCGTGTATAGTCGAAAATCCGTTGGGAGAATGTGTGTGCATACGCGAACATCCATCATTGCTCACTCGACAAACTGCTCGAATCTGAAGAACCCTCGGTCTTTGTCACCGTCCCCTTCCTCCGCGGCGCAGGAGCCCCAGCATCCTTTGCATCCCCGTCATCACGCCCACGCTTAGCTGGGCCTTTTCTCTGCTTCTTATGGGAATCCCCAGGGATTTCCTCTGGCTTGACATCTGCATTGGGATCCTGATCGATATGCTTGCGCTTCTGTGTTGGGAAGCCGTGGTCGAGAAGGACATGATGTGGTCGGGGTTCGGTGTAAACGGAAATGATGGGCGAGGACGGACATGGGACAGGAATGAGAATAACTTTGCGTTTCCGTGAGCGTTGGGAATGAGTCCGGCTGTCTAGACTTACCCTCTTGCTTCCAGTCGTAGCCATTGGTTTTTCCGTCTCGCTACCGTCGCTGAGAGCGGTCGCGCTCTGCGGGGAACGAGATGAATCGGAATCAGCGCTCTGCCTTGATTGAATGTTCATGAAGTTTCCAGAACCGTCAAGACTTACAGGTTTCACCCCTGTATTCGTACCAGCTGTGTCTATCTCACTCAAATCACTCGACGAACCTGCCTCGGCATCATCTTCCGCTTTGACCGCGGTCGCCATCTTCTTCCGCGTCACCCGCTTGCGTTTGACAGGTTTAGTCGAGCTTTCTGTGACGACTGTTTCCTCCATGGGTACCTCGCTGAGTTCTTCGGACGATATATCGGTGTCATCACCCTTCTTCGCCTAAAGGATCGATAGGACATCAGTCGACAAATCGGAGCCTTTGACGTTCGCAACCGTACCTTTCCCCTCTTCACCGGCTCCTTGTAGACGACTCCCTCGGGTAATACTTGCAGCTCTTCGATATAGGCGGATGTTCTTCCGCCGACGGTGATGAATTTTAACGTTGCTGGTGAGCCGTCCGGCTGCGCGCCAAGCTGTCAACATCCTACCCAATCAAAGCTCAAAGAAGATACTCACTAGTCGCATCCCTCCTGCATCATCTTTGATCTTCCTGTTCTTGTCCTTCTTTCCCTTGCTCCACCTCCAGCTGAACAGCCAATCTGTAAAGGCGCGCCAATGTCAGCGACTTTCACAACCGGGCTGGGAGACGCAACAAACGTTTCGGAAATTTGCTATGATCCGCATTCGCCTCCACCGCGATATTCACCACCTCCTTCATACTCCGCCACACGGCCTCGAGTTGCGCATCAGTCAACATTCCCGCCGGCGCAGCCGGATGCACCCTTGCAAGGTGCAAAATCTCGTCGGCGACCCAGTTTCCGACGCCGGCGGAGAAGGATTGGTCCATGATGAGGCCCTTAATCGTTGACCGTGGTCGCGCACGGAGGAGCGAGGTGAAGTCCTCGAGAGATGGTGGAGAGAGGTACGGGTCGAAGCCGAGTGCGGATAAAGGTGGATGGGAGAGGACTGGTTGCGGGACGAGGCGGAGTTTTCCGAGTCTGCGCGCTGGAACAGGATAGTATGAGGTCAGTGGAGGTGATAGTCCAGGCAACATGGTCTCGCGTACAGTCTAGGTAGGCTAGTTCTTGTGGCTCGCTTGAGACGGACGATTCTTGCGGTTCGAGCTTGAGCAGAAACTTGACATACTGCGGTGCGGGGCACGACTCATGAGTATTGTTTCATCAAGCGACAACAAGGACTTACCTTAGGAGGAGGCCACACTCGCTTGTCCTCTTGTCTCCTTTTTGGTTTACGCATGTACCAATCGGGTTCACGACCTTTCAGCTGGTACCGTGCGATAATCAGCCAAGCCGTGTCGACCTCTGAATGGACGGACGTACCATCAACATGCCGTTCATCCCGAAATGCATAACGGGCAGAGGTCCGTCGCCGGATAGCTCCATCCAAAACCTGCAAACTTATGATCAGGGGTGTGCATGTCTCATCATCGGCCATGAACACTTACATCTTGCCCTTCCTCGAGCATCCCGTGATCGTCCTCCCTTCAAGCTCTTTCGCCTATTTCGACGAGGATATTAAGCCTGAGGGCAAATCTAGGGCTCAGCATGCACTCACATAGTCATCGTGCGTGATTCCCCCAGTATAGACGATCTTGTCCTCGTAGGTATCAACATGGGCGATCTTGTAACCTTTACATGTCTCCTCGATGAGCCTTCGCGCTCGTTCGACCTCTGCAAGCCAAGGTAAGTCTTGTCCAGCGATTTTTCAAGAAGGTGTACTTTACCTGGCAACTCGGGCATGGCTGTTGGGAGTGAAGCTGATGCAGCGATAGGTCGAATGAGCGGTCGAATCTGTTCATCTTGGTGAAGGCTAGTACGCGATAGGTAGAGTAGATCCAGATCGAGCTTTCGTCATCCGCATCCGAATTCGGATCGATCACTCAACATTGATCCACATCAAGTCTTCTTCACAAGGTCCACGTTGCTGACCCTGTCTCCTGGCTATACCCTCTGCAACAATGTCACCATCAACCATCAACCTCCCAATCCTCGCATTCAACGACGTCTACCGCGTCCGCCAGAAATACACCGCTCCCGCAGGGCACGCCACGCGCGATAAGGACGGAGAGGAGCCAGAGCTTGCGGGGAAGCCAAAGGAGGAATATATCTCGGTTGGGCAGTTTGGAAGGACATTGTTGGACTTGAGGGATGCTTGGGACTCGAAGCGAAGAGTGGAGAACGGAGTGAAAGAAGGGAAGGAGGAGAAGGAGGGATTGGTGCTGTTTGCGGGCGATGGTCAGTCTGCCTTTGGTTGCCGTTCGCCAGCTTCGTGTGCTTATGCTCTTTGGCAGTCTTCAATCCGTCCGTGGAGAGCTCCGTAACGAGAGGGTGAGGCGTTCGAAACATGTTCACGCGGAGTCCTAACTGATTTAGCATTTCTTAGATCACACATGGTACTTATCTTCCCGCACATCCACTACCAATGATGGGCACTTACCTTCGCTGGCTGAATAGGTGCCGATCATGAACGCATTGAAGCTAGATGTCGCATGCTGCGGGTATGTAGCAAGTCTTTGGCCCATTGCCGTAACCTATGCTAACATTATTCCTCATCGATCAGAAACCACGACTTCGGCAAGTCCCCTATCTATCACCCTCACTTTCCCAGCTGACCCCTCTGCAGACTTCGGCTATGCCCACCTAAGCACCCTCATCAAATCGTGCAACTTCCCTTGGTTACTATCCAACATCGTCGACACGGATACGGGCCGCCAGCCGGATGCCGTGCAGAGGTTTGTAGTCTTCGAGAAGATGGGGGTAAAGGTCGCTGTGATTGGATTGGTGGAGAAGGATTGGATTGCGACGATTCGTAGGCCATTTTGAGTGCTGCGGAGGCTTCCGATCGTTGATCGACTTTCGTGAATCGGTGCAGCGTCCTGGCCACACACGTTTCAACATCGCTCCATGGTCGACACCGCCATCGAACTCTCCAAAGAATTGCGCGATCCCAACGGTCCGCACAAAATCGACCTTATCATTGCCCTGACGCATTGTCGTCTTCCAAACGTCAGTTCTCGATAAACGTTGTTGGGGAATAACTTGCTGATTCGCGAATGAACAGGATATCGATCTGGCAAATGAGCTTGGAGCGGTGGCAGGTGCGGATGTTGCGCAGAAGCATGGTGTGGACCTTTTGATCGGAGGGCATGATCATGTGAGTGAACACAAGAAGACTGTCTATCCCACAGCTAACGTGGTGCTGCGACAGATGTATTACGTGCGGTTTCTTTCACTTTCCTCACTTCTCCTCTGATCGTTGTGGTTTGCAGATTGGCCGAGGTGCCGCAGACTGGGAAGGATTCGCACGGGAAGACGGCGCTCGTGGCGCCGAGAAAGATCATGGGGTTCAGTGAGGATTGTCGTCTGGATCTTGTGTCTCGAGGCTGAAGTGTTTCGGTATCAGCCTAATCAAGAGTGGGACCGACTTTAGAGACTTGTCTGAAGCCATGTTGGAGCTCGAGGCACAGCCTGCTGGAAGCATAAGGCGGCGAGTCATCAAGAAACTGACCGGTAGGGCGGTTCGGTGTTCTCAAAGGGCATGGGTATTAACTGCACAAAAACAGGCAAACATCACGAAATCACCCCGGCAACGCCAACTTCCACCGAGATTGAAAACTTGACGGAATCCCTTCTCTCAACCGTTAACTCGACCCTCGCCAACCCGGTATGCTACACCCTTACCCCCTTTGACGTCCGCAGCGAAAAGGTCCGTACCGAGGAAATGGCTATCGGAAACTGGGTTGCGGACATCCTGCTGCACGCGTATGCGGAGATGTTGGAGGAGACGAGCAAGATGGACGAGGAGGATCATGTCGCGCAAAACTTTGATGGACGGGCGGATGCGGTTATCATTTGTGGTGGAACGTTGAGAGGGGACTCGATGTATCCGCCGGGGAAAATTACCCTGGGTGACATTTTGGAGATCATGCCGTTTGACGATCCGGTCGTCTGTCTCGAGGTATGAGCGTGTGTGCGCCATTCGGGACGGTCAGCTGAATGGCGATTCTGACAGATCGATGGGAAAGGTATTCACGACGTGCTCGAAAGCGCACTGAGCAAGTGGCCGGCTCAGGAAGGGTATGCAACTCTTCTTCCGTCCGAGGCGCTACTAACGTCTTCGTCATTACAGACGCTTTCCCGTCATAGCCGGTCTCCGCGTCAAATGGGACCACGCCAAACCGCCCGGAAGCCGCGTCGTCAGCATCCATTCCATCGTCAATGCCGCGCCGAACGGCGATGACCCGGAAGACGAGTACGAGAATCCGGAGGATCTGGTCCGGTTTTTCGAGCAGGAGGATGGGACGCGGGTAGAGGTGAGGCAGAGGAATGCAATTCTGGGGGAGGAGATCAAGAGGGATGATACATCGAGGGTGTATAGGCTGGTGAGTGGCTCCCCCCGTCGATGGCTCGAGGTTGACACTTTCCTTGATAGATTACGCGTAACTACATGGCCGAAGGGTAAGTGCACGTCTCGTTGTTCAACAGATTTGCTAACATGTATCGACAGCTACGACGGCTTCGAAGCGCTAAAAGACCGTAAATTCATCGTCGACGACGACAACGGCCAAATCATGTCCAGTATCGTTCGAAGCTTCCTCCTCGGCTCGGCCTACATCTTCCGGCACAAGCAGATGCAGCACGAACACCGGAAACACTTGTCCGCGCGGACGGACAAGGTCATTTCCCGCGCAAAGAAGCAGTTTGCGTCTGACTCCGATCATCATTTCCACGGGCTGTCGGCGAGTATGACCTCGGCGAGTGGGTTGAGTGCGTCGCCGACGAGTCCGGGGGCGAGTATGTTGTTGTCCCCGGGTGGGACGACGAAACGACATGTGGTGAATCATTCGGATAGTGAGATCCGGGATGCGTTGCACGTGGCAAGGCATGATCATATGAGCGATGCGGATTGCTTTGTGAGTTACCCTTCCTACACAGTGCACGAATAGTTATTAACCTTGCGTTCGACAGGACGGCGCAAGCCTACGAGCAGCACGATTCGAACCCGTCGCGAGCAAGAAAGCGGATACCACTTCACACGCCGCGTTCGTCGTGAACGATTCGAATCGGGAGGAAGTCCGCGGTTTGGATGGCGAGTTGGCGATCGTTAGTCCGTTGGTAGATGGACGATTGTTAGATGTCAGCGCGGGCGAGGCATAGACGGTTGCTTTGGCGTAGGATGTCGTTCTGATTGGTGCCGGGCGTAGAATGTAGAGGAATGTATAACAGTAGGACATAYGTAGAGCGCCACCAGCGAAAGGTCCTGTGTTTCCCATTGTTCTTTCGTTAACGCTCAGGCCCTTGGCTCCAGCTCGAGCAAGAGCAAGCGTGCCACCACTCACGCCGTCCAGCGAGTCTAGTCGGCCCACTGCATATCGCTCGGACTCTGGCTTCGAGGGATTTACGAAACGGGGAGGCACGCAGATTGCATCTTTGTCGTCGATCCCAGGCTTCGTCAGCGGAAATCATCAAGGGCGCAAGGGCAATGCTCAAGGTGGTGTTCACAAGGTCGTCACTTCTATTGCCATACAAGGGTGAGCGACCCCGGATAACCTTGACGGTACTCATCTGCCTTTCATGTGCCCTCCACATGAAAAAATCCCTTTTCGGGGTGCCGTAGAAGACCCCCGGATTCGGGATCGGATCCGCCTGGGGGTTGTGCCACGGAAGGCTTGTTTGGGTTTAGGTTTTTCAGTTGGTTGTCTGAACCAGACAAGCCAGTTTGCTGTGATCTTTTCGCGAGTGAGGGTCGAGCAGGAGGTATATCTAGCTGTGGGACGTCGGTGGAGACGGTGGGAGTTGTAGTTGCCATCAACCACCTTTCTCTCACTGAAAAACGACAACCCTACGGATCCTCCGTGAACTCCTCCGCTCCTCACATCGTAAACAAAAGGCCGACCCACCCATTGGGACCCGCTAGCCGACTCTCGCGAAAAAGGTAGAAAATCCTCGAACAATAGCAAACCAGGCGAGCCACGCACACGAGGCAGCTGGGTGAGTCGTCGTCGCTTCGTTTCATCTTTCACCTCGAGGATCGTCATTCATCGCCTTGTCGTGTTGGCAGAACATCGCATCAAGAAGCAATCAATCAAAGAGAATCGAGCAAACGTCTACCACCCACCTTCCTTTGTCCACCACCCGTCGCTCGTTCCGCCTCATCCCTTTGCGGCTCATAATACACTTCTCATAAACGGTCAACCAGTACCGAATCTAGTATCTCACATCAACACCACCATCATGTTCGGACTCAAGCAAACCGTCGTTCTCGCCGTCGCCTCGATGGCGGGAGTGCGCGCCCAGGATGTCAGTGATTCCAGTTCTGTAAGTCCCTTTGATTCACATCAGGCTTGAACCTCTACTGACTCGGCCTCTAGTCTGCCGCGGCCTCGCTCACCTCTTCCGCTGCAGCTTCCGCCACCGCCGCCAGCAACATCTCGACGGCCATGATCCCCGCCGGGATCTCCGACTCGTGCACGACCTACCTGCACAGCTTGAACGTCGATACCAAATTCGCCAACTGCGTTCAACCCTTGACCAACATGACGGCCCTCTTCAACCCCTCTGCGGGACAAAACAATGCCTCGGCGTACGCGACGTCGGACATTACGCGAACGCTCGCCAACTTGTGTTCGAGCTCGGCCGCCAAGTCGTGCGACGCGAGCCTCGTCCGATCGTACCTCTCGCGATTCTACACGGCGTGCAAGTCGGAGCTGCAGGCCAACGAGAACGGCAACGCCGCCGTCAGGGACATGTACGATTTCCTGTACGTCGTCACCCCGTTCCGAAACGCGATCTGTACCAAGAACGGGGCCTCCTCGCGATACTGCGTGTTGGAGATTGGCTCTTCCGGCGTGGCAGACGAAGCTGGCTCGACCAACGCTACCACGTCCGCATCGAGCAATGCTACATCCATTGCCGACCAAGTAGCCAATGCCAATGCCACCAACGCGACCACCGCTAGTATGTTCAAGTCGTTCGCTTCGCTGTCCGGAACGACAGCCCAGGAAATGTTTGCCGACGTCGCTGCCGCCGCGGCCAACTTGGTCACTTACACCCAGGTCAACGTCGCCAACGCTATTGCCAAGCGAATCGTCGCTCCTCGAGGTGAAGAAGACGACGTTGCCTCGACGACAATCATGACGCCCAACACGACGACCTACCGCACGACCTCGCTCTCCTACCTCTTCCTCCAGCCCAACATGTCCGCCTCGATCCTCTGCACCACGTGCACCAAGAACGTCATGGCATCCTACGTCGCCTGGGAAGCCAACAACCCTTACGGAACCGGTCTCGGCGCCTCGCCCATCTTGGGCGCCCAGCAGGCACTCTGGGAATCCCTCGGCGCCACGTGCGGAGCAAACTTTACGACCGCGATCACCCAGCTTGCCGGCGTGTTGACGGCGAATTCGTCGGCCGTGTTGGCGAGTGGAGCGAGGGAGCAGGCCGTCGCCTTGAGCGGATGGACGGTCGGTGTTGCCGCCGTTGTTTCCGTTGCAGCGACCATGGGATTGTTCTAAGTCAGGAAGGAGGGGGCTCGTGGCCCTGGATTGTAGTTCGTAGTGCAGAAATGCGATCGTGCTTGACGTACCGCGCGTGTATCTAGTATACCATTCGTTTTGTTTTCAAGGCCGTCGGCGGCGAGGTATCTGCGGATTGCCTGTCATGCGCAATTATGCGCAATTATGATTTCGGGCTCGCTGCGCTGTGACACAAGGATATTGGCCTTCTATCTTTCCTGAACTACCGCAATCGCTCGGGGCGGAATGTCCAGCACCGCAAGCGATGTTCAGCTCTAACACATGTACCTGAAAAAGACCATCTACGAATACAGCACTTCTCCCTCTTGCGCCCTATTCTCTCTTTTCCTCCCTCTCACGCGCCTCCAACGCATCCCAGAAGGCATCCATCGCCCAATCACCCTCATACCGCCTCGCAACGACCCTCCGCCGCGCCGGATCCAGCCACTCCCAGGGCTTCCCATCCGGATTGGTGAGCCCTTCCTCCTCTCCACCTGGCCCAGCTGATTCGGCACCGACGGAAGCGAGGTACCAGATTTCACGGACGCCTTCGGAGCGGAGGTAGTGCCGCAGGGCGAGGTAGTTTTGCGTGATCCCGAGCGGACCGTGGGAGTCGTCCGAGAGGCAGAGGCGGCCCCCGGAGGCGATGATGCACTGCCCCCGAGGGAAGTCAGTTGGAGAGCAAGGCTTCTTGGCGAAAGGGAGAGGGACGTACGCGGAGGACGTCGGATCCCGGGTAGGCGGTTTCCCATCCTTTCCGGAACGCCGCGGCGTTCACTTCGAATAGTGCCCCGTACGCGACCGCCGCTTGGACGTTGCGCACGACGCGATCCCATACGCCGGGGAAGCGTTGGGTGTCGTCCAGACACGCCGAGGGAATGTAGAGTCGACAGAGGTCATAGTGCCCGATGATGGGTGGTGCGAGGCGGGTGACGAGTGTGTGTTGGGCGTCCAGGTAGGCGGTGAAGTAGGCTGTTAGTGCCGTGTCGGACGGTGGTGCGTTGGCCTTTGGCCGTGTCGACGCCGTCGTAGAGGTGGGCTCGAAGCTGGTGACGCATTCGCGCCACAAGGGTTCGGAAAAGTCGATAGGGTGTTCGTTGACGTGGTGTACGCTCCCGACGAGGTACTCGATCCCTTCCTCTTTCTGCAACAACGCCTCCAACTGTTGCAAATCCAACTCGGTGATATAATCCGTCTCACCGCCCACTAAAAGATCAATCCGCCCCTTGTACGCCCTCTTCAACCGATGCGCCTCCCTCAGGTACTCGTCAAAGATCCTTTCGAGATCTGAAGGGGTGAGGTCCGATTCCTCGGGGTACAAGTCTCGCTGGCGGTAGCGGGGGACATGTTCGCTTAGGCCGAGGGTTGTCAGGCCGCGGTCGAGCGCGGCGAGGACGGATTGTTCGAGTGTTGTGTGTGGGGCTGCGTGGCGGCAGAATTGGCCCGAGTGGGAGTGGTGGGAGTGCATTGTGGGTGGGTGGGTAGGTGAATCTATGTTGGTAGGGAGATGGGGAAGATGAAACAGAAACACGTAATAACTGCGTCGATCGCTTGACCGTTCATGATGAAACACCCTTCTCCTTTTAATAACCATAGATTCCCACTCCAGCCCTCGACCATGTCCACCCAACTCCCCTCTTCACGCGCAACAAACGGCTTCCTCGCCATATGCACCACCTACACCGCATTCCTCCTCTACCTCACCTGGGCCTTGATCCCCACGCGATACTTGACAGGACCCCTCGGATGGCTCCCCGACCGGTGAGTTTTCTTCTCCGTGCGGAACATGGTGTGCTAATGTAAATGTAGGGCGTGGGCGACGGTGGTGCCGAGTTGGTTGATGCTTTTGGTACTATTCACATATGGGTCGTACCTCGCGATGATGGCGTACTCGACCCCTTCCTTGGATTCCATGTCCCTACTTGTCGGTACGCCAGTCTTACAATCACCGATAATAGGGAACGCTGATGGCATCTCGCAGACCCGAGGTCTGAAATCCCACCGATGAGCCTGGGCAAGGAGATGGATGAAGGACCGTACGATGTTCCGGTGGGAGTCGTGAACAGGCAAATGTTCCCGCCGAGGAGACGAAGGGTTTAGTGGAATCATAAAAACTGGTCGTCTGGGTAAGTCTGTCGAGTCTCCGTCGGTGCACGTCTTGAGATCTTGTTCTGTTCCTGGAGATACCAGTTTGACCCTTAAAGACCGACAGCCCGTGGACCAATCTCGGAAGCGACAAGCACAATGCGCATCAAGACGGAAGCTAGATCTTCCGGCTGTTCCGTGCTTCTTCGCTCCCTAATCATCCCGATATCTGGGTCGCCTGGACCCATCGATCGCCGCACTACTCGGGACGCGGGGATACCGCGCCGACGGGTCATGCCCGTCCAAGCACAACGATACGTCGCGGTTTCGCAACGGACAAGTCGGGGACTAGGCAACCTCGGCGAAAGATCCAAGCCGGGTGTGTTCGTTCCGATTACAAGGACGGACGGCAGAAATCCTTCGGTGGATGACACGTACAGTTCAAGGATCTCTACTACCGAGCGACCGAAGGATTGCATCGATACTGCGTAGTCGGTGCGCCTCACGATTCGACCACGAGGATCGTAATTTGTGGACTGGGCAAGACGTATGGTACCACGCAATTATTTCCTTCGGCATGGTGGCTCCGCCGAGTTGCTCAAGGCTGGGTGGATCCATGTCGTGTGTGGCGTCTCAGGCCATGGATTTCGTCCCAACGCAAAGGAGAAGAACAGGTTGTTCGCGCTGCATTACATGGTCATGTTGTGCTGGACATCCGATTTCTGTTGTCACATCTTTCGGTGAAGCGTGTAAAGAAATGTCGCAGCTTTGCTATATGCGCTCGCAGTGCAGAATTTCATTTGGCTACGACTACTGCCTCGAGACTTTGGATCGTCACAGGCATGGGCACCCTTCATTATATGATTCGCCTACGTTACACGTATCTCACAGACCTGAAGAACCGCATCTAACTCAGTCGGTCCGCTGGAGTGCCGGCCTAGAGAGAAACGATATACTTCGCCTATTTTGCACATATCCTACAACGCCTGTCATACAACCTTCCGGGAACACCGCATAACGGCACACTCCGCTGCCGTCGCCGAGCCAGATAACGATGATCACAAAGTTGTCGAACTTCCGTATCCGTGTCCGAGTCTGATGACGTCCCCCGTTCCTTCGCCACTTTCAGTCAAAGAATGACTTCATGGAAACTGCCGTAGACGAGGCAAATCGAGGTGCGCGATCCATCGGGAATCTTCCACTTCGTCGCCTTGTAGGATGACGAAACTGAGGTTAGGTAGGGGCAGGTACCGTCGCCATCGCCAGACATGATGGTAGAGCTCCGTGATGGACTTGAGCCAGTCGTCGATGTCGTCCAGATCCGGCTGTACATCTTCTTTCATCCTCAGCTCTAGCCAGATATCTGTTAATGATTGACGACAGTAGAAAGCTTGAGCGACCTAAAAAATGAACAGGGTTAACAGGCGGGCTTGATGAGATACTCCAGAACTTGCCGCTCTCAAGATGATCCGAAGTTCTTCGAAAGTTAGGTCCACAAAGGTGACCCTGGGCGCCAGGTAGCCGCCCAAGCCACGGATACAGTGATGCGCTCCGAGGCGCAACACATCCAGCGTCAGAAGATGGAGGTAGTCGAAATCGTATACCGACTCGGCGAATAGTTTGGCGACCGTCACGCTACGGAAAGCTAGCAGGCTATATGGTCGGGGTGTCCATAGCATATCTGGAAACCATGACATCGCACTCCGGATGTAATCGTGGTCCAGACAGCGCGCTGGCGCGAACAAGTATAGTTCCGAACCTGGGTTACATGCATATGGGCTTGCCATTGCAAAGGGACATCCCATGATGTGTCCATAATCCAACGGAGCTTGCGGGTACCAGAATTCTGGATTGTTCCGAAAAAAGTCGAGGGATTCTGCAGCGAGTGGGAGGTATCTGTCGCCGAGCCGTATCATGCGATGTCCCATCTCGATTCGATATACGTTGAGGTGACGATATGGCGCGTCTGCCCTTCCTGTATACTGAAGGCCGGCGAAATATGTCCTGTTTATCCTGTGCAATCTGTCTGTACGCTGTGTGCTGTATCCTACCCAGCTGGCGAAACGGTACAGTGTCGTTGGACGTGGAACGTGGTGCCTGTCGTTGGCTTTATACTGCCAGCGTCGCCAATCTGATGAATCCCAGATGACGGGCATGATGGGGGACACCAAGAACCTACACAACATCGTCTCCGGTCCGTCAGTATCGCTTAAGGAAATAGCGATGCTGAACCAATAGACTCACCTAATGTGTCGGTATGTCTCGCGATATCGGTTTGCGATTGCATCTTGAAACTCCTCGAGATTGCGTGTCGAAACGAGGTCCTGGTCCCAATCGGCAAACACCGTCTGGAATAGCTCGGGTGTCGTCCAATAGCAGATGTCTCTCGATATCGCATTCAAATTTGCGAGTGTACCGAGAAGCCCGGCCAAACGGAGCTGACGAGCGACTACCCCGAAAACTTCTCCTGGTAGGTCAGGGAGGGGCAAATCGCATAGCGTCAGAGCCTAATCGCTTCGCATCAGTAAACGACAGTCGCTTTGCCAGCACATCTGCTTACATCCACTCCCGCTGCTAATTCAGGGTCGGAGACTGAATTCACTTCGGAAGGGTCGCCCTCGTTGCCGTCGCTGTCATCATCACGGAACGGATCGAACCTTGCTGGAGGGTCGGTACAGGGCGCCTCGTCCTGCCTACTGAAGAGTGCTTCAATCACAGAGCGCCAACGCTGCCGGGGTTCCTTGTCGAAAAGACCAAGTGTTGGAGACATCGCAATAAATTGGATCGCGGCTCAAATCTTTGTAACGTTGCTTGTCTGCGGCCTTTATATTCATATACGCATGCATGCGCTTATGGGAACATCAGGTGACCGCACACGAATCGTATCATTGGGTTGATCATCCAGAGACACACTGGTCAGCCCAGGTGAACACCATTCGCGATCAAGCGAGATAGCCATGCTCAGTGTGCGACTTAGTCATGGTGGATCCACGCGTCTCTGACTCTCCTACGCAACAATTTCTAAAGAAGGTCCGCTTGTGTCATTTCGTAGATGGATCCGTTGAATGGCTCCATCGAGAAATCGTCATGTACGCCTACCGGGTGATTCAAGTGCCAGATGGCTCGGAACGTTCTTGTGCTGTCTCGAAGAATTACTTCATTTTCTGTACTGTCCATCGTGGAAAGCCGATAGAGCTTTCAGCACTGAGCATAATGACGAGCATCAGGTATCAAGCGCTTATAAAGCGGCGGTGCAAACTCTGGTCGAGATCAGCTCCGATTCGGTACCGGCTAATACGCTTCATCAATCAACTCTCAGGAAAGAGCAGCCACGGAAGAGAGTTTCGGAAAGCCGTGTGACGAAGGTAGCAGATATATGGGACCGCACCCAACAAGTCTGCAACACCCAATCCTCAATCCTCGTTCTCATAGCTCGCATTCTTATACACCCTAACCTTACTCCAGTCCGTAAGTTCTCCGTGCCATCCGCTCCGTTATCAATCTGAACGGCGTATCAAGCGCCCAATAACCGAATCGGTACGGGTTGGTGGGCAAGAACACGGTATCATTCGGCGGAAGCTCGATGAGTGGGACCTGGAAGGTAAGCGATCCGCCGAGGAACTTGCTGAAGAGACGCATGCGGGGCGAACGGGGTTCTGAGGTGTATGATGAGTGGTAGATGATAGCATCCGTGACTAGGAGACACGATAGGCGATCAATTCTGAACCTGTCTTATCTAGCAATAGCTGATAGACTCACCGTCACGGACGGACAACAAAGCCTTTCCAAAACGCTGTGCCGGCAGGTCTCCCTTTACAGCGCTTTCGCTCTTTCTGTTGAAATCGGTATCAATCGTCCCGGGGCAGATCGCTTTCACCGCATGTTCAAATCAGGAACGTCCCGTCGCGTCACGACGCAGCACTCACCCAAGAACCTGACTCCGCTCCGACCACCGCCATTCTCTACTGCGGCACTACGAAAGCACGCCAACCCTCCGGCTTTGGTCGCGGCGTACAAGGCAAGGGTAGGAGCTGGTATGAGAGCGGCGACAGAGGAAAGGTGGTGGATGAGCGGAGAGGCTGATGTTGACGATAAGAGTGGAAGCTATATCACGAGAGAAAGGTTTAACGAAGTGCCGGAGTCAGGAGTGAAGGAGACTTACGAATGTCGCAATGCTGACCGCGATCCCGATGACGTTGACTTCCGACAGCCTCCTTGTCTGCTCCACCAAAGCATGGAGGCCTTCCGACGAGGGCAAACTCGATTCCGCATTAGACACCGCGGTCTTCTCGGATGAAGGGGATCGAAACATGTGATGCCGTCCGTTTGACGTAAGCTCGCTGCATTGAGCGGTGATAGCCACTTGATCCACGCTTGCCGCTTCGAGAAGTGTTTGCGTCGAGGGGTATCCGGACATGATGTGCAACGTGTCGAGGCCTTTCCATTCTGTTATGAGAAAAGCAAGTTCAGGTGCGAACTGCGAGTTTACTGGAGTTCAGACGACATACCCTTGACAATCAAGTCCCTGACAGCGACCATATGCTGCGGATTCGAGATATCCCCAGCAATGGACAGGACTTTATTTCCCTCACCGGAACCACCGGGCTGAAGCGCTCGACATGCCTCGGCTACTCGTTCCAGGTTCTCCTTCCCTCGGGCCACAACGCACCTAGCAAGGAATCAATACAAGACACACCGACGGAAGTAGCGAACTTACACGTTTGCACCCCTTGCAGCATATCTCTTCGCCAGATCCTCTCCGCATCCAGAACTCGCACCGATAATTAAGACCTTCTCGTTGGCGGGATTGATGATGTCGGTTCTCTTTGGAGGAGGAGGAGAAGCAAGGGGTGTCAAGAGGAGTATAGCGAAGACCGCAAGATACGGTACGATCTGGGTAGCGAGTTGTATTGGAGGCGAGGTTCGTGCTGTAAGGGTTGGAAGCGAAAGTCGATGGAGGGCGGCATATAGCCTCTGCAACGGCATGGTAGATGATCGCCTGGCGTATACCAGGTCTATGACAGGACAGCGGTTGGAGCGGTCGGAAAGAGGTGACGCATGATGATCTTGAACAGCGGTATCGCTGAAGACTTTGGGAGCGACGCCGGACGAACAGCTCACCAAACTCAAGCTCGCGCGGGTACCGGAACTTTTCTCGGACCGGTGGGACTATCTGATTACTTCGATTGCTTCCGCTTGACAGCGCGATCCCTCTGCAGCGCTTTCGACTTTAGAAATATCGATGGTGAGCTGAATCCCGAAGTCTTTCAACAACCGATCATGATTACATCAGCACTTGGCTAGCATCATCAGCTGAGCAGCCACAACATCGACTGTCAAACGCAGCGTGCTCGAGTGGGAGGACGGCGGCTGTTTCAAGACCATGCGAGTCTCCTGCTCTCGGCACGAAATGCGAAACTGGAGGCTAACGGCTGCGCAACAGGTCACCATACACTGAGCTCAAATCCGGAGGGACAGTTCGTTCTCGCTTCGCCAAAGTGAAGGTGGGCAGAGGCATGTCAGTGTCGACAGTACTTCGATTGTCGAAAACTCAATGTAGGCGGCAACGACGCCAAGAAGTAAGATAGTCGAGGGCTTGAAGATGTCGAGCAAGAAGGTATGATATGATGTGATGTTGAGCAGCGTTCAAAGATGAGAGATGCCCATCAATTTAACACACGCCCTCGCTTGCGTCTCGACTCGCATCACGCGCAACGCGCCCCCGCCACTTATTGACTAAAGAGAGGACAGAGGTCTTTCCGAGGTGAACTCGGGAGCGATACACCAGCAACCAACGCCTGCCGTACCGATTTAACAACACAGACATTCAGTGATCTTTCTATCTCTAAAGACCCAATTGGTCGTACAACTTGACCTGTCCGTAACAAGGCCCCTTTCGTTCCTCAAAGACTGCTACAAGCCTCAATTCGACCTCCCATCAACCTCATTCGTTGCTCCGACACGCCCCAGATGAAGGCCAATTCAGCACATCACCGGGTCGACTTCCGGCAGCTTCAACTCCGCAACGAAGTTTTGCGCGACAATCTTCCAATCCCATGAGTTTGAATCCTTGCGTCCGCTTTCCAGTGCCACGCAGTAAGCGTAGTAGCCCTCGAGACCAAGCTTGTCTTTTACGAAGTCCCACCTGAGATTATGTGCGCCGGGTGAATACGTACGCACCAAACCTCTTCGAATTACTGTATTGCTCGTTTTGAAGATATTGCCGGAGGGTTGCGTCATGGCATTGCTGAAGTTTTCGATGGCTGTCACTACGATCCTTCGATCCGGTGGATGGCAACTCATCGCGAATTCGAACGCTAGAGGCGGATTCTGTGCGGCATTTAGAGCTATCATGCGTCGCAAGATAGTATTGGCGTGATCAAACATGTACTTCTGGGTGATCGTTTCCAGGCGTAGAAATTGGTCAAGAACCGGTGCCGATGGCATGAGCTTGGACGTCCTTCGTGTTACCCGATCGAGGATGAAGGCGAAGTCTACGGAGTTCTCGACGATGCCGATTGGTCCCCCTCGAGTCCCAGCTTGGAACATCTCCCGAAAAAACGGACTACGTGATGTACTCATCAATAGATGGAAACGCGAACGCTTTGACTGCATCGACTCACCTTTCCGCCTTCAAGAAATAATCATGCACTCGCAATGCCTTCTTGTCTGAACATACGAAAACGACATTCGCCTCGGGATCGTTGTACCCTTCCACATAGGGGATCGGCGAAAGATCGAAATTGGGGTCGTGGAACGTGACAGGAGGCGTGTCGGACATGATAGACGATAGCCAAGTCAGCAAGACTGTCGCTGTGTCAAGGCCTATACGCGTTTGGAAAGGAGTCGGCGGCGAGTCGAAACACTTGTGCACTCGGGCAAGGCGTGTGTGATATGCGATGAAGCTGTAGCGATGCCCTGAAGCGTAATTTTTCAGCGGTCGACGAAGCGGCTCGAGGTCAGAATACGTACAGGGGAAACGATCCACGTCGGGGGTATTTGCTTTATACGTCTCCTCTTCCAGCCTCCGATCCTTCAATCAAACGGAACGGTCGTCACCCCCGAAAACCATCACACCCTCTTTGCCGGATTGATCCGCTTTTGGTTCTGCTATCTTGCAATTCGAGGGTACATGTACTGTCGGGCGTGTACCATTGACTGATGCTGGCGCAGCGGACGATACTCCAGCCGTTCTCGACGACGAGATGTAAGTTTGGTGTCGAGAAGACGGATACATCGCACTGTCCGAGTACGAAGACGAAGCGGGGTTGGCGTTACGAAAGCGTGTCTCAGACGTCGGCGGAACGCTGGCCACGGGTTTCATCATCGGAAGTGGTCGACCCATCTTTATGAGTCTCACGATATCTCCTGAAGCAACGACCGTTTGGCCAAACGGACTTAGCCCATGGTGCGTCTTCAAGCTGGAGCCTATCTGCCTGCCTGATGACACGTCGAAATCTGTCTTGCAACGGGATTCGACGACTGGGCTTGACGCAGCGTTGAAACGAAATCGAAACCAGTCTTGGACCGGTGCTTACGTCAGAATGGTTCAGTTTGCCTCCGCCCTGCGCGATGAGACCGCGTCTGATATTGAGCCTACAGACTCGCATGATACCCTGAAGCCTATCCTGCTCGGACCACAGAGCACGGGAAAACAAAGAGAGCAAGCATGGTTAAGCAGAATACCGAGGATGAGCAGGATATCAAGGTGTTGATGGTGTGCCTTGGGTAAGTGTCTTGTTACCTCCCCGCTGGTATGGGATATTTGGCTGATAATCGCTCATCTCTCGAACAGAAAGTGAGTCCGCAAACGACTCTACAAAGGAATCCCAAATTGAACACAATTCCCACCACGTTACCTCCAGCATCTGGTACGTTTCCTACCTCCTTCTACCCACCTAGACTCATCAACCTGAAAACCCGACCCCAGCCGCTCCCCCATGGCGGAAGCCGTCTTCGCCTCCCGCGCCTCCCGCAAGCCGCACCTCGCACGCCGGATCAAGGTCGATTCGTGCGGGACGGCAGCGTACCATGTGGGCGAGGCACCGGATGAACGGACGGTCGCGACGTGTGAAAAGGTATGCCGTTCTTTTTCGTCTCTCCCCCGGGTTCCTCTCTCTTGCTTGCCGTTGGAGCTGATCTGGGCGGTGTGGGTAGCACGGCGTACCGATCGATTCCCGTGCGCGTGCCCTCAGTCCGGCGGATTTCTACAATTTCACCCAAATTATAGCTATGGATACCAACAAGTGAGTCTTCCCCGCGCTTTCGTCGCACTCGCAAGGGAGGAACCGAATTCCTGACGTGTGTACTCGTTCCCGCGCCTCTCACAGCCTTCGAAACATCCTCTCCATCCGCCCTGCCGGATCCCCAGCCAAAGTCTACATCTTCTCCCTCTTCTCGCACGAGCCGTCCATCGCGCGCGCGGACCCACCGAGGAGCATCGTCGACCCGTACTATGGCGGCCTGAACGGGTTTGAGACGTGTTATGCGCAGTGTGTGGACTTTAGCGATGGATTTTTGGAGATGCTCGAGGATGGGCGGTTGGACGGGTTGAGAGAGCGGGAGGAGGTGACGGAGAATGTGGCGAGGAAGGGGAGGAAGGCGGGGTTATAGACAGAGGAAAGAGATGGGGATGGACACTCTTAACTCTTTGTATGACTGGGAAGACACGCTGGAGGATCTCTTGTCACGTGACTTTCCTCTGTGCGCTATGTAATAACGTCACAGATCGCAGGCTGTCGACGCATTTCTGACGATTATTACCACCAGTTGGCCTTGATCGGTCCATTACCACAGCACGAGCGACATGGCGACACCCGATACATCCCCTCAAACAGGGGACACCTCTCACATCCCATCAATATCCACGACCGCGCCCCCGCCCCCGCCCCCGATCTCACCCTTTGCGCGGCCCCTGCAACGCTCCGACTCGCGATCGTCCCTCTCCCCGCTCGCCAATCAGTTCCCGCATGTGTACCACTACGTCAATCAACTCTTTGTCGCTGCTTCCTCCGCCGCGCAGGATTCGGCAGCCTCAACGGGCGGCGGGAGGGCGGGGGACAAGGTGCACCCGTTGAGCGTCAGTAGTTCCACCGGCTCCCATTCGGGCGGCTCGAATTCGGACGACGAAGAGGACGACGCTTCCAAGGCCGCCGCCGCCGCCCGTGATGGGTCCGACAAGGAGCGGAGCAAGAAATCCGGACGAACGGTTTCCGTTTCGAGTGCCGCTTCCGCTGCGAGCACGACGGATAGCGCCGCGAGTGGCGTCAAGCTCTCGCAGGAGGAAAAAGATGACGTCGTCAGGGTGATTGTAGACTTGTTGGGCGACGAGAGGGAGGAGCAGGTCAAGAGTGTGCTCAAGGACAAGTTGGGCCCTATCGGGCGGGTAAGTCGAGGTGGCACCGGGCGGGATGCCGCGGTGCTGATGCTTTACCGCAGGACGACGCATGGATGGATCAAATCTGCTTGGACATAATGCACAAACACCGAGGTACGTCCCTTCCCTCCTCATCGCATCCCACACTCACCCCCCTTCTCGCGCACAGACGACCTCTCACACACCCCATACACCGCCCGCCCCGCCGTCGTGAAAGCCTCCCCGATCCCGACCGCCGCTCGCCCATTCACGCCCACCCGCGTCCCCTCCTTCCGCTCCCGTACCCCCTTGGCGCGCGCCCAATCGCCCGCGCCCCCACTCCCGGGGAGCGGCGTCATCGGCCACCCCTCCCCCGGCGGGACACCGACCCATTCGGCGCCGGGAACACCGACGTTTGCGCATGCCGTCGTCGCGAATCCGTTGGCGCAGCTGACGGCGGAGCGGTTGCTTGCCGGTGCTGCTGGTGCCGGCCTAGGGAGCGGATCGAGTGCGTCGGCCTTGTTGGGCGGCAGCGTCGGTGGGTCCCCGAAAAGCGCGCAGGCGAGTCCGGCGACGAGTCCAAAGGTGCTCCACGCGCGGCCCAACTTGTTTGCGCCGTCGTCGTCGGGCGCCGCAGCAGGGACCACTCATCCCGCCTCGGGACCGCTGGGGGGGAAACCGCATATCTCCCTGCCTTCCCCTTTCAACACGGCCGGAGGGGACCCGTGGGCACAGTTTGGAAGGTTGGCTTCGCCCGTCGGGACGCCGCCCGCGATGAGTCGACAGTCGAGTAACTTGGCCCTTGCGGCACCCCTGACAGCCGACAACATGTTTGCGCATCACGCGTCGTTGAATCAACACCCGGCAGAGCACGCGTTCGATAATCAACATTCGAACGATTCCGAGATGAACGGGATGCAAATCCCTCGACATGAGATGGACGACGATGCCGGCGTCGACGACATTTTCTCCACGAGCGCCATGGACCGGCATAGCCAGTTTCTTCCGCACCACGAGGATGACGAAGAGGACGACGAGTTTTCCCCCTTTGGACGGCGGGAACCGGCGTCGTCCGCTCGATCGCATCCCCCGGGTCTCGGGTACGACAGAGAATACCCCCGTGCATCGGGACCGGGGAGCGGCGCCGCCGGCGGCGGAGGAGGAGGAGGATCGCTCTCGACCTCGCCGGCGACCAAGTTGCAAGTCTCGGCCAAGGCGTTTGATCCGACCAAGTTGGGCGTTCCCGGCGGTGCCGCCGCCTCCGCCGGCGGGAACATGATGGACCCGAACGCGCCCGGATTTTCGCCCGGGATGACGACTCCGAACGGGACGCGGATGGCTGCGGGGTACTTTGGTGAAGGATTTTCCGAAGGCTACGGTACGCCCGGCTCGGAGGCTCCGCCAGGGCACGAAGGCGAAGGCGGGTACCTCGGGGACGGCATGACGCCCTTGGACGTGCTTCAATCCGTGTTCACGTCCCTCCCGCCCGGGGAACTCGAGGACGCGCTCGTTAAATCCGGATACGAATTCGAAGGCGCCATGGCCCTCCTGATCGCTCAGAACGGCGGCACACGCTCCGCCAACTCGGGCACCTCGACGCCCACCGGTCTCCGACCGGATATGCATCGTGGCTTTGGCCGTGGTACGGGAAGGGACGGGAATTACTTTTACCAAGGTGGACGCGGGAACGCGCCCTTTGGCGGCGGAACGGGCCATCTCAGTCCCCGGTTCGCGATGGGCGGGTCTGGCACGCGTAGCCCGGGCGGCGGGCTGAAGATGTGTCGGTACTACTTGGCTGGCGAGTGTCGCCGGGCGGATTGCCGGTTTAGGTGCGTGCTCTTTCCTCGAGAATATGTCCGGGGCTGACCTTGCCATACGCAGTCATGATGTCGATCGAGCGCTGTGTCGGTTCTGGTTACGCGGACAGTGCGCCAAGGGCGATATGTGCGAGTACGTCTGCGCGGGACAGCATAGTTCGTGAGGATGCTAATACCCCGGCCCAGATTCATTCACGCCTTGCCAAACGTCGATCCCAACCAATTGTCGAATCAACTATCACGACTTGAGCTGGCCAACGACGGAACGGCTCGATCACGGACGCCTCCCGTCGACGAGTTCCCTGACCTAAACTTCCCCCAAGGCCGAGGCCGCGGTGCGCCGTTCGACCCTTCACGGAATCGATTCGCAAACGCCGTCAAGCGGCCGCTCCCCCCGCCAGGTCAACAGCACACCATGATCACCGGAGGCCGATTCGCCACGTCGAACGGCCCGCGAAATCGGTTCGGTCCCGGGGGCCCGCCCTTTGGTGCTCCTCGTGGACCACCTGCAGCGCCGATGCCCCGGCCGTCCCCGCGTATCAAGTTGCGCCCGCCTACCTTACTCCCTACCCTGCCGACCGGTGCTGCATTGAACGAAATGTACCTCGAGGCACGACAAGGCGCCATTCGACTGGGCCAAGCCAGAAACGCATGCCTCGCCCGGGCCGCCGATGCATGGCGGCGTGGCGATGGGGCCGCTGCCAAGCGGTTCTCGAGGGAAGCCAACGTGCTCAACGAGCGAATGTCTGCCGAGGGAGCAGAAGCCGCCGGAAACCTTGTTCGACAGCGACGGGCTCAGGCACAGGAAGCGATTCAGAACCGCGGCGACTGGAGCGACGACCCCGGAGACCGTGCGATCAAGGGCAAGGAGTGTGCGAATGGCCTGGGCGTTATCATGGGTATCGCTAGCGCGTCTTCGCTCGGCCCCGAGGGAAACACCTTGTCGCCCGAAGAACGGACGGAAGTGTTGCTCGACCTGCACATGTTGCACGCGAACGAAGGTACCGATGTCTTGGAAGACTTTTTACTTGCTGTTAGTCGCTCGTGCCCCTCCTCGGACAACATTGCTGACGACGTCTCGCGACAGCTCGAACGAGACAGCTTCTTGGGCCTGGCGTACATCATCGTTGGCGAGGACCGCCACACCGGAACACAAGACCCGGGTCGAGGCGCGTCCCGTTTCCGACTTGCGACCGCCGTCAAGCAGTTCCTCGCTCGGTACAACTATCCCTGGAGCGAAGGAGGAGGGTGCATCTGTGTGGATCCGGCTACGCATATGTAGGTGCCGGCGAACAAGGGCAGAGGAGAAAAGGCAACGCAAAAACGTCAAACAACCGACAATAATTCCAAAGCAAAGAAAGTTCAGTTCAAAACAAAGAAGCACCTCACCTGTCCTTACTTGTTCACGTTGCCATGTAGGATGGGGTAACCAAGGAGTCGTCAGAGTAGAAGAGGTAATCAAGCTAATCAAACAGAAGACTTGTACGAATAGAATGAAATACATCACATCACTGAATACATAGCCTCTAGGGCAAACACGTTACGTCGTTGATACGAATACTTTGCAACGCCGCTGTCGGCGCATCTCGCTACTCTTGGGATCAACGTATCACTCGTCGTCATCCACGATTTCATATACCATCACTATGATACACCTCCGTCGCCTCTCCTACAATCTCGACGCACATCTCTTTTTGTAATGTTTTCCCGCCCTTGTCTATTTCTTCACAGGGACTCAATTGCGAGTCCGCATCCTCTTCTGTGGGTTGGTTCTCCGGCACTTGCGCCAGTTACTCGTCTCCCGTTGCTCCCGCTTGAATTCCTCCTATTTGTTCGACCGGCTCTTCCTTTACGTCTCCGATATGCTCTGCCTCGACCCCTTCAATATTCGGCTTGACGTCTGTCTCCACCACTTTCGTCAACGCTGCCGACGGTTGTTCCACATCCGCTCCTTTGCGGCTTTGCGGAAGGGCGTGCCAGGGTCAGGCCGATGAAAGTACTGCTGGTGGCGGTGGTGCTGCCGAATCCCTAGACCATCGAGACGAACCACTCGATGGTGTTGAAGAACGTGAAGAGCAACCTGGTGTTGGAGAACACCGTAGCGGCGAGTCTTCCGTTTCCCCGATAAGTGATGGTCCTTGTAGTGTATCCATCTCCGGTTAATCGTGTCTGGGTGGTTTAGGCGTAGAAAAACCTGACAATATCGGGTCAAGTTAGACTCTATTCGAGTGGTGGACGGGGAAGAGAATATGACATGGCCGAACGCGCCGCATTGATCGTTTAATGACGGCACATGGAATTTTCACCTTCCAGCCTCCTCTTCCGTCATAGACTCATAATTCTCAAAGCAGAGCCAGTCGGTCTACTTTCGGGCAGCTCCCGAGACCAAGTGCACTTGTTTGTGTCGGCGTATGGAGCGCATTGGCTCGCGTGGCAGGACATCTCGAGGACATCCCGCTTCGCGCCGTGAGTAGATGTCTTCAATGACAGAGCGTGGGCTGACTCAGGACCTTTTTACCAGGAAAGCCGGCTCCTTATGTCTTGTCCGCGACGTCTATACCGTTCACGGGCGACCCAGATGGACTGAAGGACTTCGTGTGGCCCGCCGAGATGTCGACGTTTGACGGGCTACTCCAGCGACAGCTCAAGAAGTAAGAGCCTCAACTCAAGGCAAACTTTCGGGAGTTGGGACTAGCATCGGCGTGCGGATTCTTAATGAATTTCCCATCGAGTTGGGCGCAAACATTCGGCGAGTCCGTCTAGGCCAGATCCCAGCTGAATGTCCTTTTGAGGGAAGCAGCAGGATGGTGATGGGAGGCGGACTTGACAAGATACGCTCTCGTATGGCGAAAAGATCCGACATCTGTCTGATCGTTCGTGTGTTCGCAGTATACGATGGACACCTTCCGCTCGAGATCCTGACGACCTGATGTGGAGTACCAGGACGCCCGCAAGCATATGGGAACCTCTGTAACGCCGAACAGACGCAGCTATCGTACGGCAGCCGTAGAAAAGAAAGACGGTGCTTCGTCGACGAGGAGCTACAATCAACCTAAGAGCGTACCCAGCCAAGAGCCAAGAGTCGTCGCTGTGCTCCCAGATGCCGTTGTGTCATCGTCTGTGTAGCAATATGGGTATCACGATACTATCTATAACTTCCCGACGCTGCTTCGCAGTCTAGCTTTTTCAAGTCCCCGACTATACAACTCGGGCTATACCCCAAGCACCAGTTCTTTACCATTCCCCATTCCCCACTTAAACTCTTCATTCCAGTGGAATTTCTAGACACCCAAGATTACCCCCTTCACCCGCGCACCGCTCTCCACAGGTCAAACAACATCATATCCGCCCACAACCTCCCTCCCGGCACCATCCGCTGATGCAACGCATCCTTCATATGCTTCTCCTGGCCTAACATGATCCGGCCCCACTCATTCACCCTCACTCGGCTCAAGACATCGTTCTGGCGTGCCTGCTCGGGCGTGCAGTCGGCGGGACAAGACGGGGTGAAGGCTGAACGAACGGCGGCATCTAGTTCCGTGAGGCGAAGCACGGTGTTCCCTGGCCTTGTAGCGGTCTTTGCGGCTCCCTGCGCTTGAATACCTGAGGTGAACCAGTCAGATGGCCCGTTCCCCGTTGCTGATCAGACCGGCGTCAGTGTTCGGGCTTCCGGCACCGGAACGAACCGACGACTTACGGTAATGATGCGTCACCCACGAGATCGCCGCTCCCGGCCATATCTCCCCGACCGCCGCGACCGCCTGTCGAATTCTCGTGCGGTACCAATTCAGCCTCTGCCTGCCCAAGACGAGATCAGCCGACCACTTCCTCGCTGATCGATCACGTCGCGCGCTCACCTGCTCAAGCCCGCATCCAAATCCCGTCCGAACCGCATATCCTCCCTGACCCACCGCGCGGTATCCCAAAACGCGGAATTGAGCATGACGAGATCTATCGAGGGGTTGTGGGGCTGAAGGGCGGTGATGGCGCGCTGTACTACTGGATGGAGGAGGGTATGGAGACGCGCTTCGTATGTTCCTGGAGGGATGTAGCCGGGCTGCAAATAGGATGGGTTGAGCGGACAGGGGGACTTCTCGATGGGTGTGGCGTACCTTGAAGGCCCAGTACTGCCAATTCACCGCTGATTCAGCATGCAACCTCGACATTAACCCAGGTCCGACTCACGTCTTCTTGATCCATTCTGCAAACATAGACACATGAGCCTGATTTCTCCCACATCCCGTACGGACAGCCGACTCACCCATACTGAAACTGCTGCACGAGCAACAACCCCCACTCCTCGACATGACAAACATGCGCGAAATGCGCATGATCTCCTTCCCCCGCCGAAGGCTTCGGTTTCCAGTCTCTCACCAACTCGGGGTCCGCATCGGGATCCTCAGGTGTCTCGTCTACGAAGTGCTGCTGCGCAAGCGGCGGAGGTGTTTGCGTTGGACGAGGTGAGGGTGCGTACAGATGATCCCATGTGACTCGATCCAGCTTCGCGCCAATGAGCTGTTTGGCGGGAGAGTCAGCTTGTGTTCCCGGGATGTGCGAGAGGGACGTACCTCGCAAAAATAGACAATATTCTCCCTGGCTACGGAATCGCCAAACATCACTACCGTCCGATTCCTGACCCACTTCATATCCTTCCATCCTTCTCGCATCCCGATCTCCGCAACGGCCTCCGGACCTCGACGCAGCGCTTCAAACATTCGTGGGGTCTGACAGTCTTCGTCCATCGGGATCCATCGGTTCTCGGAGATGTGAGTGGTGTTGACGTGCAGGAATCCAGGGAGTGCGTACGGGTCCTCACATTTGTTTGACGGAGCGGAAGGGTGGATGTTGAGGCGGTACGAGGCGGTGATTTTGTCCAGCCATCTGTTTGTCGGGATCAGCGACATCGATGAGAAGAGTGGGGAAATAGGACTTACGTCTCTTGGGTTGGAAGTGTCATCGATTCGTGGATAGTAAACATCAATGGCCCAGTGACGGCCAGCGCCAACAAGAAGGGTATGATTGCGCGTCTCATCGCGAGAACGTGATCAAGATGTCGATGTCGAGGGAATGGCGCATGCGGAAGGGACAAGTCGACGCTTATATGCATCCAAGCATCCAAGAAGCTTATACTTACAGTGGAGCAGATCAACAGAAATCGGCAGAACAACGTTTTGCATCAGCTCATGAACAATGGCTCACCTTGCATCACTGATCGCGACATGATCATATCATCAAAAGTGTCTCACCCTGAAACGCGCGGAAGCAAGTGACGTGTTTCTTCGAATAGCGTTTCCATCAGCTCGTGTCACCTGACGGAGATAGGAGGTGATTTTTTGGGGTCGTCGACCTACCTTCCCTTTCGGGAGTCTTGGTACCGTGGCCTTGGTTGGATTACTCTGGAAGGGAAAAGTGTGAGGTATAAGAATAAGAATTGGCTCCGTCCCGACAACTATCTCGCCCATCCAACTTGCATCTGACTCGCGCCTCCACTTCCCAACAGCATATAAGCAGCCGTGTCTCGATCCGCTAAACGACAACCTCCAAGCTACAACCGACCAGCAGAAGATGTCAACCCACGAGCCAAAGATCAGCGTGAATATGCCACAACTTGCCGCTTCGCCGTTCGAGTTCGAGCCGGACGCGTTACGATTGGGCGACGGGTACTTTCCGACCATGGAAGGAGATGACGCGTTCGTGGACGTCGACCTGGATGAGGATAGTGACCGCGATCGTAAGTAAAGGCTCGTTGCACTTTCGCGTGTCGTTTCTGACGCTTCTGTGCTTGCGTGACATAGGCCGCGTCAAAGACTTCAAGCTCAACACTCATGGCTTTGAAGGGTCGAGAAACAAAAACGATATGTCGTGTATCCATGACGAGTTGGAAAGCTTTGTGAAAGAATCATCTGTCTTGGAGAACTACCAATCGCAAGTCGCGCTTCTACCAACACCGCTTCTACGTCAAAGCTCATTCACGTTGACGGCAGGTACAAGAGAACATCGTTCATCCCTTTTCCTTCCCCTGATCTACCGCACACTCCGACTCGTACTCGCATTGTTCCGTCATCAAACAGCTTCGTCGACAGCGACGACCAACAGTCCAATCAACGATCATATAATGGCAGCGAGTTATCCCCCGTCTCCTCGTGGCACTCGGCAGAAAGCGAACTCGATTCACCAGGCATGACAGTCCTCCTTACCCCTCGTACTCCACCTTCAAACCAACCCCCCGAAGCGAAAAAGGGTCACGAATCTCCCGAATTGGAAGACGCAACGTCGCCGCCCAAGATCATCATCACATGTCCATCAGACGACCACCTCGCCTGTTTCCCGCATATGTTCACGGACTCGCCCAACGCCCGACACCTTTCCTACGGTCCCCCGAAGAAAGATTCCCACACAAGCACAACGAGGGACGAGTCACCGGTCGATAGACGCGTCGCGAGGGTGATCCAGTACGACCGAGAACCGTCAGAACCGATGGATCGAGAGAGTATTCGCTTGCGAGCGGCCATGCGGGAAGACGTCGGACTCGTCCTCGGTCTCGGTCTCGGTCTCGGTCTCGGTCTCGGTCTCGGCTCCATGGGTGCTTTCCCTGGCAGCTTCGATTCCGGTTGGGCGGAAGACAAAAAGTTGGCGGCGTGGGGGGGATATCGGGAGGTGGTGAAAGAGCTGGATGGGGTCCTTGCGGAGGTGGGAATGGGAAAGCTCGGACTATCCACCAAGATTGCCTCCGTAGACGACCTCGACTCCGGAGCTTCGTCGCCAGCAATCGCGAATCGACCATGCGCCGCGGTACCAGCCGAGATGGTCCCACTCAAGACCGAGCTCTCCCCGGGAGTCTCCAAAACCCTGAAGAAAAAACGATCGTCAACCCTCTTGAAGGCAAAAGCATCGGTGGACCGATTATCGCGCGCCTTCGCCGAGGGGTTCAACAAGACCCTGTCTGCCCTTTCCGGCCATGGCACGCAGCAGAGAGACGATTTTGAGGCGGAAATTGAACGCTATCGGCGTCAAGGTCACGGGTCTCTCTTGATGCGATGGAACGGTCAGGGTCTTCCCATGACACCGCCACAACCGAAGTACAACCCTTCACGCACGTTACCTCCCAAGCTCAAGAACAAAGTTTCGCAGGAGTCAGCGACCGGCTGGCCGTCTTCCCTTTTCCGTGTTCTCCGTCCAAGGAACGGCGACGCTCAGCCTGCGAAAACAGCACCTGCATCGCCCAGCAAAAGCCTTCGAGGCCGCTTACCGTCTTTCCGCCTTTCCTTCCCTCGTACGTTGTCCGGAGATGACTCGTCGAACATAGGCAAGAAGGGTACCTTGTCGCCTCCCACAAGGAACCGCTGCGACTCGGAGGAATCGTGGGGGGATATACCAGTACACTTGAAGCAGAATGGGCCAGACAACTCTACAATAATCGTCGACTTGAGCAGACGGGAAGCGTCCAAACATGGCCTTGGATCGGTCCGCTCGCTGCACCTGCTTCACCAGAGCGCGGCATGGGGCGCTATGCGCAGTGATCCCAGTTCAAAACGAACCTTCGACACCCGATCGTCCTCGCCTTCCGGATCCTTGCTCTCGGTGTCGCCATCCAACTCATCACTGACAATGTATGCGAGCCAGATCGAATCTCTGGAAGCGACCGAGGACGAGGAACGATACAGGCAGATTGCGAGGATGGAAACGTTGGCGGTTCTTGAAGGCAAAGTGGAGAGACGGGCGAGTCTGGCGTGGTTTCAAGCTTTGGACAGGCGTGTAGAAGGGTGTCGGTGAGGTAAAGGGAAAAGGAATACGCGGAGGGGCCATAAGGGAGCATATGCGCGAAGCATCATTATCGTTCTGACACTCGTCTCCATGGTTGTACAAGAGCATTAAGCGATCAACTCGTACTGTTTGTCTATGTAAAGTGCTATGCGAATTTCCTCTTCGGTCAAGCGATGCTCGACTGGATCCCTTGCGATCCGACATCTGGAAGCTTGGAGAGGTGACCGCTTGCGACCCGCATACAGAGCAATCAGAATAGTATAGGGAAATGGCATAGAACAACGGAACACTGACAACATGTTTGAGCCACATTACAAAGACGACACTAAACAAACGGGCCATGACAACGAGCTACAGATAAAGGTCACGCTTCGGAAAGACGTGAAGACAACGAGAGACGACGGAACACGATACAAGAAGAAAGAAGCGACAAGCCATCTATTATGAAACAGTCGTGTATGAATAGAGATCCAGAGGCTATAGGCGTCATTACGGATCGTAAGCGGGGGCCTCGAGCATCATCGAAGGAGCGCGGTTAGGCGAGTCGAATTCGCACTTGGGCTTGGCCATCACCCTTCATCGGCAGCTTGACCAGTAACATGTCGGAACCCGACGCAACAGTCTGCTCGACGAGCGTGAGCGACTGCCACGCGGCGTCCTTCTCCCCGAGCTTGAATTCGGCAACGACGCAGCCGAGGTCTCGAAGACTGGAGAGGAGGAAGACGTCGTTCTTGACTCCGGTAGCGGATAGGTGTTCGGGGAATACAGTGGTGAGGGTTTCCGGGACCCGGATGGTTTCGTATTCCTCGGTGGGTGCATCAGCCGTTTTCTTCCTCGGGGCGGTCGGAGCAGCGGGTTCCGTCGGTTCCGCCACATCGGGAACCAGTGTCTGTTGCGAGGTCGACGCGTAATTCTTGCTGTGGGCAGACTTGAGGCAGGATGGTAAGTACAGATGCCGAAATAAATCGCATGTGACACTTACCTTGGCGGCTAACGGCGTCCCCTCGCTGGCCTCATCATTCACCTGCAGCGCTCCATCTCCCGATGATGGCCCCTCTACCGCTCTCGTACTCGTCCACCGACGGAACCAAGACACGGTCCTCCACCAGAGCGAGTTCAGAAAGCCAAGCGTGATCCAGACGAATCGAAGAATGGATTTCGGCGCAGATCCGGCAGGTGCAGGGTCATTCGTGGTGTTCTCCGCTGCTGAGGGTTCTTCGACGACAGACACTGTATCACCCTCTCCCGCCTCGGCTTCCTGCACCTCTGCAGCGCTCGGTACCTCCCGCTCTTCTTCAACAACAACACCCTTTTCCACCCGCCCTTTCCCAACCGTCGCGCCATCCTCCACCTCTTCGAGCGACGTCACCTCCGTCTCATCTCCAACATCCGAGGACCCGCCCTCGGTGAAGCCCATGCTCGATCCCGCGGTCTCCCCGGAATCGCTCGTATCAGCGAGGGCCTTGGTTTCCCGAACGGGAGTTTCAACGATCTCGTCCACGGTGATTTCCTCGACGATCGTTCGTTCGGGTTCCAAGGTCCAGTCGAGGGCTTCGGCGGTGTTGAGGAATCCGAAGCGGACGGTGGCTCCTTCGTGGCTGAGTTGGAAGAGGTGGACGATATCGAGTGTCTCCACGACCGGATTGGACGTTTCGGCAGCGAGCTGGTATGTCGGAGTCGAGGAGCCGAGCACCAATTGGGCACGCTTCGATTTATCGTTCCACAGCGCAATGCTCTCCTTCCCTGCATTTAATCCAGATAGATCCCACTCCGCCTCACCAGCATCCACATACGCCACAAACTTCTGCCTCTCACCCCCACGGCAAACGAGCCCAACAGCATGAACATCCCCCTTCTTCTCCTTACACGACATATACTCGAACAAGCCGCGCGAAAGACCGAGGAGAGAACGGAAAGCCTTGGTCCGTTCCGCTTCGCCCGTTAAAAATCCGAGGCCACAATACGAAGCGTAGGCGGCGGGGGGACTAGTCGATGTAGAGGAAGTATTATCCGCTACGGGGACGAGGGACGAGGATAGGACGGCACCTGGTGCGGAGAGGAGGGCGAATGCGGTGCTGCTTGCCGGGACGGTGGAAGTAGGGTGGTACGTGGCGAATGGCGCGGAGGACGAAGGATGGAGGTAGGCGAATGCCATATTGGGCGAGAAAGGGTCGGATGTCAAGACTCCACATGGAACGTTGCTGCATAGCAAGTCAGCTCTTTTCGAACTCTGGAATCGTAAAGCCCACCTCTCGTCCACATGCACGCCAAACCCGCTCCATCCCTCTTTGTCAAACCTTAACCAATCTTCACCCTTCCACGTCTCGTCCCCTTGCGTCATCACCGTATCAATCTTTCCATTCCCTCCCATATCTCCAAGCCAAGTCTCCTCCCCGGTTGAATGTACCACACGATACGTATACCCAAATGACCCATCCTCTACCCGCACCGAGATCGTCGCGACGTGCTTTCCATCTTGCGTCGGCGCAAACGGAACGGACCTCCATTGTCCAGGGGACCCGCCGTCAGTCCATATCTCGATACGGTCGCCTTCGTAGAGCGCGTCGATAGGCTTTGCGTAGAACGTCAGCAAGACGTGTGGATCACCGGGGAGAACGGGGAGTGGAGGGAGATGCAAGGTCGTTGTTGTCGCCAGAGGAGGGTGAAACTCGATCTGCGGCATCGTGATGGTGGCGAGAATCCGTCCTGCCGAAGTGCAGGATTGAGCCTTTTTCGCAATGAAAGCAGTGATAGAGCTAGTTATAGCGATAAGTGAATCATGACAGTACTGCCCCACCGTGATTTGGATCCGACACTCACGCTGAGCGGCGGATTGCGGAGACGGCATAGCCAGCCGACCGGGCCTTGGCAGTGGGCACAGGGTATAGCAGTAAAATGGAGAACGTCGGGAGTGCTGAGATGAATACATGGGATGGGCCAGGCTACGATGCTGGCAGCCGCAGGACGGCTTGCCAAAGTCCACCTCCCATCGAGCAGGCGTAACGAATTCATTGTCCATGCATAAGCATCGCGACTACATTATACGAATACAAACCCAATCCCCAGGACCCACAAAACAGATCTAATACATGTACCGGAAACTCGGATGGTCATCCCCGAGATCAATAATCTCCTCCTTCGTCATTCCCGTCAGACTCCACCGCTCGAGATACTCGCGGTCCTCCAGATCCTCCTGCCACGTCGTCGCTCTCGCGCGACCGTGCAGCATCTTCTCGTCGCCGGTGTGTTCGAGCGAGACCGTCGAGGAGGAAGTGTCCGGATCGTCGATGGCGCCGTACTTGGCGTCGCGGCGCGCGTTTTCGCGTTTGAGGCCAAAGTAGAGGATGATGGCGCAGATAAAGGTCATCTGTGGAAAAAGGTCAGCGATACGGCTGCGGCGGTCGGAAGGAGTGAACTTGCAAAGCAGAATGCCATTGTCACACCGTGGGCCTGTCTGTAGCGCGGTGCGTATTTACTCTGGTAGACTCTGCAATACACAATCAGCCTATGACCCCTGGGGAACAACTGGCTGCCTACTCACTGGGAAGCAACGATACCGCCCGAGTTACCCAACGAAAACACCATACCCATCGAGACAGCCTTCTTATAATGATTCCCAAAGTTGCCGGCCGCAAACACGATCGTCGTCGCGATGCACGGCGCAATCGACCCAATCGTCAAGAACACGGCAAAGTACAGTCCACCGGGACGAGAGAGGGGGATCGTAATGAGCAGGATGTATCCGACGACGGCCATGAAACTCCAGAAGATGAGGAAGACGGCTCGCTTGCCGGTTCGGTCGGAAAAGTAGGCGGTGACCATGGTCGTGATGAAGGCGAAGACGTAGGGCGGGGTCGAGAGTAGCAGGGATTGCGGAGTCGACCATTTGCCGAGAGACTGAAGACGGGAATTAGTATCTGCTCAGATCGCTTCCGTACATTGCGTACCTGAATAATCGTAGGCGTAAAGATACTCTGACTGTAGATCGGCATGGCCACCCCGATATACGCCAACATGAACAACCACGTCTTCCAATCACACACGGCGCGCCATACCACCCGTCGGTTAAACGTTCCCTGACTGGCCAACCCGGTATCCGCCTTCAATCGCTCCAACACCATCTGCTTCTCGAGCGGGGTGAGGAACTTCGTCTTTTGGTCCGGCCAGTCTTGTACGAGCCAGGGAGAGGCGAGACCGGCGACGAGGGTGAGCAGGCCCTCGATGATGAAGATCCACGACCAGCCGGCTTTGCCGCCGACGCCATTCATTTTGGAGAGACCGTAGCCGAGGATACCGCTGCGACGGAATCAGCAAGACCGGATGAGGGCGGAGGGAGGGACTCACCCGAATGCGCCAGCCATGACGGCGCCGCCGAAGAAGACCGAGATACGCTTGGAGGCTTCCTTTCGCTTGTACCATCCAGACAGGAAGAACGAAATACCTGTATCGAAGGAATTCATCAGTCGCGAATCCCGCATCGCGATGAAGAACTCACCAGGGAAGAGACCGCATTCAAAGAGTCCCAGCAAGAACCTCAAGGCGAGCAGCTGACCGTACGTCTTGACGAGGCCCATGCAGATTTGAACGATAGCCCAGAGGATGACGATCGCCGGAATCCATCGACTCGGTCGGAATTTTTTGAGGACGAGGTTGGAGGGGATCTCAAAGAACACATAGCTCACGAAGAAGATCGTCGAGGCGATATTGAACTGGTAGTTGGTCATGTGAAGGTCTTTCGTGAGTCCTGCAAGTTTTGCTGTCCCGACATTTGTGCGATCCAGGAAAGAAAGAGTGAAAAGAACGCTATGCGACGGAATATGCTTCAGTATCGCCTTCTCCGTCTTCTGCATTGTGGCTCACGTCATCCAGGGCACTAGCCTCTTGTCCAGCTTCCATAGCAAGGCCTTTTCCCGCCTCGCAAACTCTTCAGGGCTCATATTGCGAATTTGCTCTTTGATGGCTTCGACATCTTGGTTGTCCGGAAGCGGTGTCGGATTGTGGTTCGTGTCCGTTCCATTGGAGGGGACGAGGATTGAGGATGGTGGCGAGTCGATGCCTGTTGGCTTTTCGTCCGATGACATGGTGGCAGAGACTGAGATGCGCAGGCAAGGCGCGATAGGAATGTCGGTCGGCGTGTGTTTGCGTGTAGTTACGCTGGAATTGACTTCGCGATGCGTGTACGAACTGAAGGGACTGATTGATGCTTGAGCTAGGTCCACGAAGGGACGAGGAATTTGTCGCCATTTTTCCTATATACCTCTCTCTTCGGGCTGAATGTCGTTGACGCCTCTCACCCGAAAAGTTTGAACAAGGTACACTTGACGCTCATCAGTCAATTCCGTGTCAGACATATTTTTAGCGCGGGGTTCTTGTCGATCCGATTCGGTTCGAAGTGTCGTCATTCAAGTGGTTGCTGTTCAGCCCGAGCGGTCGTGCGGAGCTGGAGGGCAATGGGTCCAGTCGGCACCCACCTCAAGGTCCCTTCCTCAACCACAATGAGACGTATTATGGTGATCCTGCTCACAACAGAGTCCATCAGGGCGAACCCAACGCTTTCTTCCACAAAGCTTCAACAACCAAAAAATATCTCGAGTACAAGGGTATGTCACCGGCCCGATCAGCCCGTGAAGAAAGCCTCAAAATCTTACGACACTTCGGGTCCGGGTCGGTGTTGCCAGAACCTAGTGCAGGGTCCGTGATTGGCTGAGAATGTGGAACCAGGCACACATCGAGCTCTTGGGTTTTCGGGTTGCGTAAAGGCCGGTGAAGTCGGTGATCTGGAAGAGATAACAGTATAACCGGAAGGCGGAGGGCAAGTTTCCGTCATTCGACTCCAATAATCGTTGCGCTCTTGTTGCCTATGCCTTGCGGGCCCTCACATAGCTCAGCTCATAGCTCTTCACCTCGTAGTAAGGGCCTTGGGACTGACTGAATCGAAGCGAGCAAGTAGATACTTGCTGTCAATTGAACCTTTGTTGCCAGTATCGCGCCCTCGATGTAAGAATACGGTGGAAAGGTTGTTTACCAGAACACGAACGATTGAGCTGAACGAGCCAAAGCAGGGAGCCTCGGAATTGAAGCTAATCATCTCCGCTCAGCCAAGGTGACGTCAGCTTTGGCATCGATAGCGTTGAGAATCCAGGCTATCGAACGAGATGGAGTATTGTCTAGATTGGCAGGCTTCTATAGCTCGACAACAGAGACTTCCAAACCACTTATCTAGCAACGCTCAGAGTTCGTCTTGACACAAGCCGACCGACTTCCACCAGCCAAAGCAACATCGCCATTGCGTCAGAATCCGACCAGCTGAGTTCCCCTGTCGAAAGCTGAATCGAAGGCAAGTCGTCTTCTTCGTCCAGGATACCTGCAGACGACTGATCGATCCTACAGTATCCGCAATGCCTACCACCGTCCTTATCACCTTGGGTAGCTCCAAGCAGGCCCACCACCTAATTCCGATCATGCTTGCTCAGCCCGACGAAAACTACCACATCAAGGCGTTCTGTCATTCCCTCACCACCGGAACCAAACTCCTGCACAAGTATGGTCAACCGCATAACCTTTCAATCGTCGTCGGGGACCAGAACAACCCTCGGGAAGTCGCCAAGGTCTTTGAGAACGAACACGTGGACGTCGTGTATCATATCGCTCCACCCTTCTCCGTTGACGAGGAGCACAACGGTATCAATTTTATTCGTGCGGCGCAAAAGGCTGGTGTTCGGCATTTCGTTTACTCGAGTGTGCTGCATCCGATCAGGAAGAAGATGATCCACCATCACGCCAAGCTCAATGTCGAGGAGTATCTCGCGGAAAGCACGCTCAACTATACCGTTCTTCAACCAACGCATTTCTTTCAAAATATCAACGTCAAGGCTGCCGTCGATGAGGGATCACTCAAGGTCCCGTACAACCCGGAAAACGACATGGGATTCGTCGACCTGCGCGATGTGTCCGAAGTTGCGTTCAAGGTTATCGAAGAAGGCCCCAAGCACTATCGTGCGCGGTACGAGCTCGTCGGCGACAATCAACCTTACAGCAACATCGCCAACACCATCTCTTCGGTCGCAGGGAAGGAGGTCATCGCGAACCGTGCGGAAGCGGCGCAAGTGGCAAAGGTGATGAGTAAAGGGGACAAGGACGCGTACGAGCGCGCGATTCGTATGTTGGTGTATTACGATTCGTGGGGTTTGACGGGGAGCACGAATATCCTCGAGTGGATGCTTGGAAGGAAACCGACGAGCGCCGAGGAGTACGTGCGGTATGCGTTGGGGCAATGACTTGCGGGAAGAGGGAAGGGGAAGGCGCCGAAGGCCGTGAGGAGAGGAAAGGAGGCATTGAATCAAACGTTGTAATGTATAGAATTCCGAACCATTTGCATGCCTTGACATTCTGGGTGGAGCACTGAATCCTGCTCTTTGACTAAGATCTGAAGGGATAAAGCGCATTTGAAGCGTCAAAGGACCCTCGGAACTCGGAAAGGGGCTCGATCGCTCTCAGTTGATGATCTCACAGGCCTTTTCACCAAGTTGCTACCTGTTCTATCCATCACAAAGGGGACGAGGGATTGTTCGCTCCCGCCATACCGACATATATCGGACAGCTGCGCAACACCCATGATCAAGCCGCGTCCCCCTTGCTTTCCGAGACAATCGCCATGAAGATCGGCACAACCGTACTGCTTATCGTTTCGCAAGTTTCAATCGCGTCGGCATGGATGGGTCGTCAAGTGTCGGAGAAGGAGGTGGTTCCAAAGTTAGGGTTGGACGGGGATATGGTGGATGGGCTTAGTGAGTCAACGCCTCATCTGCACGAGTGCTGCTGACGACGATCTTGATTTAGTCGCAAGTGATTCTTTGACGTGTATGTCATACGCGTCCCACAAGGCATCATCTCTGACTCGAAAACTGCAGCTGTGGCTTCTCGGGATCCATCTGCCGGCTCTCAATGCGAATCTCAATTGGTGTCAAGGTTGAAACTCACGTGTCATGATACAGAAGCCGATCGCATTGGCGGTGAGTCCCTTCAGTATGATGAAACACTTGATCTGACATCTTCCTATCCAGTCAGTATCGCTTTGACACTCTGTTCCATCACATCAGCGCGCCAGCAACCTCCGTCGGAATGTGAAGCGTGGTCAGTGTTCGCGTCGGATCAGGTCGGAGCAGAAGGATGGCGGAATATGCCCGATGGTGGCGCGACGAATGTCGATAAGCGAGGGAGATGTCTGGAGTAAGTCGTTCCTTTGGAAAGGATGTCTTACCGAGATGCTGAGTTGCGACTATAGGGCGTTGCACAGAAGTCCGCAAGATTGGAGCAGCTACAATGGGTTTCTCAGCAACGCCAGTACGGGCTCATTCACACCATCGGACCTGAAAACCAGTACTGACAGTGACGGCGAACAGTGCAACTCTGCCATGCGCTACATGGAAAGCAGCAACAAGGTGTGCATCTTAGCTCGACGCATCAATGCTCGACACTGATGACTTGCTCGCAGAGATGGCAAAATCGATCTACGCGAACATATCACAGGAAAAAATGGAGTTGCTCAGGTTTCTCAAGACGAATGAAGAGGTCCGACAGCAGGAACAAGGCAAAAATCAGGCAGAGTTGCAGGAAGGGATAGAGGTAAGTTGAATCCACCCTCCATGCGGGACGGGATTGACTCGTTCTTGAAGGCTTTGACACTGGTACACGAGACAGCAAGACAGCAACACCACTCTCTGGCGGAATTGATAGCCAAATCAGCGACTCAGGAAGATGCAGCGCATTCTCGACTATTGCAGTCCATCGAAGAATTGCGCAACATGGGTGAAGGATGGTGGGAGGAAATCAGGAGGCGAGTCCCCGAACAGCTTGATGTGGATATCGCCAGTACGAAGGGAGCAATGGAGGTTCAAGTGGCCGAGATGCGTGGACTGGTGCGTGGCATGGAGATGGACCTCGTTGCGATTCTGATCGGGCGACGCTTCTAGCTCGATCTTGTGCTGTTTGACGTTGCAGAGAAGGTTCGTAACGGCTCGATTTCTTCATGTACGGACGCTGACTTCGTGCTTATCAGCAACGGGCGGAAGTGCAAGCAATGGCAGCGCAATATCGTTCCAGCCAAGATTCTGCGTGGGAGAGGGAGCAGCTCCGTATCGCTCAGCTGGTGGGAAGCATCGCTCTCGTAACGGTAAGTATATTGTATCGGCAACTGTCGCACCTCTAAATTAATCTCCTCGGCCGGTAGAACGATGTCGCCGAGAGAGTTGAGGGACTAGGCTTGCAGCTCTCGCATCATAGCGAAGTGAGTCTTTCCATGCATGCATGAACGCAGAGCCCGAACTTTTACTTATGAACAGCTTCTGCAGAGTCTGGACAGCGCATCAAACATCGCTGGGCGACTGCCTTCTGTGTTGGAGATGGCTATGCGACACTCACAAGCTCTCTATGTGCGTTCATGCCGTCTTGAGCCAGAAAGTGCTACTGACGTGACTGCTATGTCCAGTCATTGCAACTCGTACAAGAGAATGCGACCCACCGTAATCTCGCTTTGACCAACAACGTCAATGACAAACTCATGAAAACGCTAGAGATTGTCGAGCATTCGAACATCGCCCTCGAGGAGCTCAAGGAGGAAATCACCCGTCAGAGCAATATGGGAGTGTCCTTTTGGCGATACCTCGAATTCGCTGGAAGCTGTCAGTTCACTTCTGGACCTGTTTCAAGTCCGCTTGCAAGCTGAGCATTGCATTTCCTAGTCCTACCGTATTTCTCTTCACAATCATTCATGACTCTCCGAAGTCAGCCTTTCTTTTCGCCGATTGCGAGTTTAATAACGACATTCAGTGCCGTCTGCTTCAACGCCTTGGCGTTCGCATTCTATTCTATCGTGAGTACAAGTTCACGAAACGCGAAAGGGCCAGGATCCGATTCTGTCATTCTCCAGACCACGATCTGGGTTGTCTTCCGGACCGGTATCTGGAGACTGGGTCGCCGCGCTTGCTCGTTACTGTATTCCGAGTATCAGGCTTTACGGCAAGAGCACCTGAACGATGTTGAACAAGCGTAAGTTACCTATCCCGGCGAGACGATGACGTGCTTATGCTTCACTTATACACTAGTCCTACTTCGGCTGTTTCAGAAGGGGCACAGAAACCCAAACCACTTCGCAATTTTTGTACAGTCACGGCGCAGCGGGAACCTTCTCGTCACATGGCCCAACCACCCATCACGCGACATACCCTGGGAAGAGTATCTTTCGGCAGACGCATGGACAACCTTGCTCGACGAGCGCAGTCCGAGCCGCCGCTATAGGCCCACTCGCCTTGCACTGCATTTGTGTATTCGACTTTGATCTCTCCGTTTTGACACATTAGGCTTTCAAGGCCGTCTTTTGCATGTATCGATAGGACCACTGTCTCCAGCCAAGAACTGCATTCTATTCGTCAAGTTCGTCAAGTCATCAAGTTCGTCAAGTTGTATGGATGATACAATGCCCAAGTCTCGTTCCACTAGGTTTCTTTTCATCTATCTGCAAGTGGATATCCGTAAGGCGAATTCACGGG
This sequence comes from Naganishia albida, assembly GCA_001599735.1. Classification (NCBI taxonomy): domain Eukaryota; kingdom Fungi; phylum Basidiomycota; class Tremellomycetes; order Filobasidiales; family Filobasidiaceae; genus Naganishia; species Naganishia albida. The sequence continues at coordinate 135,095 of BCHV01000017.1, read as the reverse complement.
ATGCTTGGTCCACCGTCGGGGATATTCTCCCAGAACGATTTCAGGCGTCTCCACATCACTTGCGTTAAGGTTGACGATCTGCAGCTCATCACTTCTGCTTTGCCGTCTCTGCGGCGGACTTTTGTCAGCTTCATCATCTGTGCAACGAAAGCGGGTGAACTCACACTGCTGTCGGATTCTTTCGGAGATGTCTTGTTCCCCTCCAAATCAACATCCAATGTCTGCTCGGGATGTATGCTCAGGACAGGCAGCCAACTTCTCCTTGCGCTGTCGTGTGACATCGTACGGTCGTGATGCATACGATTAAAGGTGTCGCCATTGCCAGCCAAAAGGTTGAGATCATCGATCTTTTGCAATTCGGTAGAGTCGGGATGATCTGTTGTCCGATTGGGCGCAAAGATGACGGTAGCGAGCCGTTGACGTCTGTGATTTAAATCTCAGGCAAACGCACCTTTGCGTACCAATGGGGGTACTTACGCAACCAAGGAATGCAGGACCGCAAGGAAAAAGACATTCGGCATAATCCAGCACAGCGCTCGATCCAGAGACATGAGGGTAACGCCGTGTAGTTCGAAGGAAATAAAGATGCCGAGTGCGACGAGAGCTGGAGGAAGCCTGAACAAGGACCGCCATCAGGTTCGTCCCCCACGGAAGTGGAAGTGGGAATGACGTACATGGTCTCCGAGGTCACCAAATATATCCTCTTTAGAAGCGGTCGATTTTGCTCCTTTCTCAGCTCATTCTTCGTGGCAGCCAAGAAGCCAAACACTGCGGCGCAGTGTGTCGCAATCAGCGATCCCCGAAGGAGAGGCCGTCAAGAGAGCATTCGGAGCTTACTGGATATGCAAACGAGTACATCCATGCTGAACGAAAGAATCGCCCAAGCCTTCGCCACTCGTCCGATCTGCAGGTTTCACCTTTCAGCAGGGGGTTCGACCATACCTCAATATATCAGACTGACCTTCTCATACCAATCCAGGAGGAGCTTAAGGTCGGAGAAGACCCTCGCGCGGGGCATCATGAACCCGTATGCAACGACTGCACATCCGAGTCCGAGTGACGCGAGGATGGCCACGACGGCTGGAATGAGAAGCCACCATTTCCGTCCGGCGAACTGCGAGCGAGGGATGGGGATGTCAACGGAAGCTCAGAAGCGGAGGATATGATAGTTGGACTCACAGACCACGCCCGACGGTAAAAGTAACTCGTGGTGAATGCATTGGTGATTGCTATCCACAGACAGATCAACATGTTGCAAGCGACGTCTGTGTGGAACACGGAGGTGACGTTGTGGTCGTGCTCGATGAGGAACATCGTCTGTAGGGCAGTGATGTCAGATATTGCAACATGCGAGAAAATGGTGCGGGACGTACCTGCCAGATGCACATCACCATTTGTGCACTGTCGAATACCGACATTAGCGAAGACCGTTCAGACAGCGCAATAGACTAACGTGTTGACCAGTACCCCACATGCCACCAGGCCCTTGTACAGCCTTGGATCGCTCTCGTTGAAAATGCTGAAGTACTTGAAGCTATGGCTGTAGACCATCCCCAGGAGGATGCCTTCCAGTGCGAGACCCAGAGCTGCTCCTTTCTGTGTCGAAAAGAACGAGACGCAGAGTCGAAGGGAGCGACCGGGTCGTCAGCTGTCGTTGGGGTGGGATGAAGCGGAGGACTTACCACCATGTTATGGGCATCGGAACCAGCGATCGAGAAGATGAGAGCATCGATGGGATTGACGGTGGGTGTTGTCGAATTCATCTTGACTGTCGACGAGCCAACTCGACTGGAGTGGGCGTTGTCCGATGTCTCAAATCTGAGCCGGCAGTAACCAAAGGTCTGGCACTGCACGATGAGACCCCGTTGAGGATCCCGTTACTGATATACGTGACGGAGCAAATCTTGAAATGACAGTCGGATCCGAAGGTGATGATCGATGTCCACCTCCTATCCCCTGACAAGCTTTGAATCACGAAGTATGTTGGATCGGTCAAAAGCCGCACAAGATGTTGCGATGATGGACACTCGATTGCTCACCACTGGCCCATATGCACCCAGACGAACCACATTCGCAGCTCTTCCAGCGGTTCTCCTCAGCCTCCGCCGTGCTTCCAAACGCGTTCGATTTTTCCGGGTCACGATCTCATGTTTGCCTTCATGTGAAGCAAAAGCGGAAGGTTCTGTATGTCGACGTTCTGGTGGGTTGGTGCCGAGCGAACTCGACGCGCTCCGGGGAGACTGCTCTTCGAAGAGGGACGTCCGCGCCTCGCTGGACGACATGCCACACCAGACAGACAGACCCACAGACGCGTCGAGAGGAGTCGCGAGGAGGACGTTTGGTCGGGTTAACAAGAGGATGCCATCAAGTCAATACCTGGCAGGATGGAAGGATGTCTTCAGGCACACCAGGAGAACAACCCCAGAAACTCAATGTCTCGGGTGAACGGCTCGGCTTCGGAAGTATTCTGCGATCGAGCGGAAGAAGCAGTGATATCCCGACCAATTCTGCAGCGATTCTGCTGAATCTTCAGCTGAGTCTGCACTGTTTGTCTGCTGAGTTGCTGAAAGCATGATGAAGCCCTCTCGCCCAGAGGCTGAATACCGTCTGATTGTCATAACTCCTGAACCTCTTGAGCACTGCACCAGGACTAAACCGATTTCAGTCAAATCGCTGTCTTCCAGGGGAGAGCTCACGCGAGTAGCTATGCGAGTCCTCGCCTATCAACCCCGACTCACGTTCATCGCTCGCACCGTCTTCCGCGAGACCTCTTCAACGTTGACAGGTTGGTACTTGAGCACCTGATCATTCCAACATGGTGTCGACATGCAAGTATCCACCTCGGTTGATGAAATTATCGATCAGCTCGCCTGTCTCGCTATTCGCGCTGTCTTATTCAACGGCCACATGTTGCGCACGAGGCTCTAGTCTGCCTCAAACATTTCAAGGTCATCTAGGTTGTCGAAGTAGGGAGACCCCTGACTCGGATGAGCTTGGGCGATGTGAGTGTCTCCGTAACGCGTTTACACCTGAATCCCCCCTCGTCCTTTCTCTGTGTTCACAGAACAGGCACTCGTGCTATTCATAGGACAAGCCAACAGTGTAGAAACGCACTCGACTGCGAATGCCGTCGTAACTCAAGTCCGACGAGGGCTTCAACTTGCCGAATACGTGAAGGTTCAAGACTTATCGCACGGACATAGGGGCATGTCATCAGGGTTTCGACGATGAGAGCGTAGGTCGCTGTGTCGGCAGTGCGCTCGAGAAAGTCCGGATGACACGTTGATCTTTCGCTCCTGCTGGACACATAAGCCTCACGCTACCAGCTTTGCCAAGTGAAGCTCGTGTGGTTAGCTATCGAGGTGCATCGGCGTATCTGCATCATCGTTGTCGCAAGGGCGAGTCGATAGGTCCCGACCACTCGATGTATCTTTCAGCTCGAGCTTGGTGAATTGATCTTTCACCCCCTGTCATCATCCCGTCTCATTGCCAGCAGCTCTCCTCTCCGTGTTCACTAGGTCTCGAATCACAACATTACCGACACGATCGAAGAGACCTAGTAAAGATATCGGCCCATATGATCACTTCGTTGCTTTGCCCGCGTCAAGCGAACGTCCTTCCCCCGGCCCCGAACCCGGTCCACTTCTACTTCCATTCCCGCAGATGTTTTCCAAGGCTCATGTCGTTCGACTGGGGCACTGTGGTAAGCGTCATTGCGGCACTGGTAAAGCCTGGTGAAGGGCGAAGCGCGTGCCTCTTCGGGTTGGATGTAGAAGCTCTGCGCTCCGATATTCAGATCAAGAGATACTGCGAAGATTATACGAGTGAAATTCGTCTCACCATCGAAAAGGCTCGAGGATAGCTTGTTGTTGTATGAGATTACGGCCTTCCGCCGGCCTGCGAACTCTAGCCGTCCGCTCAAGTCTTCCTGCCGACCAAAGCCGTCTCTTGATCTTCAGCGGACTGTCACGATACGGCCCGGACGCCTCAACGGTCAATCACCCAGTCATTCCAGTGGCCAGTGAGCATCCTGTAGGGATCAATAAGTTCGAGATCCTATCAAGGCGGAGCAGAACTGATAAGTCCAAAGCGCGCAGGAAGCTTTGCGATAAGAAAGCAAGCGCGCTAGTGGGCGGGGTCTCCATATCTTTCTGGCTTGAATCGTTATCTTTCAGCAACATCGTATCTAGGAACGATTCAGTTTCGTCAGGTCAAGAGCATGACAGAGGCATCTCGCCCCGAACTACTTACGGTATGTTGTATACTTGACTTTCAGTAGCGCCACAACACACTGACTTTGTTCCCAGGTCGTGAACTGGGTCCGTCTTCAGCCAATCGCCGACTTCAACTTGAGCCCTATGAGACCGGTTGGATTCGGACTTGCTATTAGGAATGATTGTCAGCTTGCTCAAGGCATCCGGATGAGGCTCCTGGGTATAAGAGGTGCTGAATAGCAGGAGGTTAGCCAAAGAAGTTCGCGTTGAAGGGGATCTCGAATTCAGCAACAAACGGTACACTCCTAAACAAGACACGATGTCGACAGAAACATCTCTACCACAGGGAGCAGGCTATGGTGTCGTGGTAAGTGAAGCTTACGCGATGCAGACGCTTCCTTGCTGATGTGCTTTATGCCCGGAATGCAGATCGGCATGGGTCTGTTCTTCTCCGCTTTCATGATCGGGTTGACCAAGGTTCAAACGCGATACACAAGTCTCCAGCCTAGCAACGCGGAAGAGTTCACAAGTGCGAGTAGAAGGTACGCTGCCTTACGGTGGGGCCTCAGAACGCGCGCTGACTATGTGATTTGTCTTACAGCGTGAAGCCTGGGTTGATTGCAGCCGGGTGAGTCTCCAAATGCCATGATTCTTCCAAGTACGCCCTTGTTGATACCCCTCGTTTTTCCGTAGTATCGTCTCGGCTTGGACATGGTATGCTTCCCGGGCTTCCACCTTTGCTGTTCAGCATTGATTCGGTCGTTGGTTTCAGGGCTGCAACGCTTTTGCAATCTAGTGCTGTTGCCTACAGGTACGGCATCTCGGGCCCATGGTGGTATGCAGGTGAGCCTCATCTTCTAGCCTAGTTTGTTCAGGAACTGAAGTATCGATCATCATAGGTGGCGCTTGTGTTCAAGTGAATAATTTAATCTCTCTTGCAACTCTCGAATCGCTCTGATGCGCATTCCTCCTCAGGTTTTGCTGTTCGCGATGATCGCCGCAAAGATCAAGCAGAATGCACCCAACGCTCATACGTACGCCCTGCATTTTGTTGCGCTTCGCAACGCATACCTAATCGTGCCTCTGTAGCTTCCTCGAGATCATTCGCGCCAGATGGGGTAAACTCGCCCACCTCGTATTCCTGTGCTTCGGTCTTGCCACGAACATCATCGTATCGACCATGTTGATCTTGGGAGGAAGCGCAACTGTAACGGATCTGACTGGGATGAATACTATTGCGGCTTGTTTCCTTGTAAGTTGTGGGGGCACATTGGTGAGAGAGGACAAGTATTGAACTTTTTTGTTACGCAGATTCCGATCGGTGTAGCTGTCTAGTAAATTCGACGGCGGCTGGAATGAGGCCTCTTTGCTGACGTCTCTCGCTTTCAGCGTCGTGACGGGCGGTATGCGAGCAACGCTCATCGCAGACTACACTCACACTGCTGTTCTCTTCGCCATTATCATGACCTGTGAGTCGGCTTGTGCTATTCTTTCCCGTATCCCCCCTGATCAAGTCCTCTCCTAGTTTTGTTCACCGCCTATGCCAATTCAAACCTTATCGGCTCTTTCAGCAAGATGCATGCGATGCTGAGTGTCGCGACCCAGGAGAACCCGGTCGTTGGTAACGCTCATGGAAGCTACTTGACGATGAGAAGCAAGAACGGCCTCATTTTCGGTGTCATCAACATTGTCGGGTGAGAGGCTCCTGGAGAACAATCACGTTGCATTCGGCTGATCTTATCCATTTCTGCCTTTCCCAGCAACTTCGCCACTGTCTTCAACGACCAGGCTTACTATCAACGAGCCATCGCGTCTCAACCTGCATCGGCCGTCAAGGCATTCCTTCTCGGCGGTATTTCCTGGTTCTGCATTCCATTCGCCTTCGCTACGACCTTGGGATTAGCTGCCGTTGCTCTGAGTCATGGTGAAAATCCTTTGATCCATTTGACGAGTGCCGAGGTGTCTGCGGGGCTGCCCGCGCCTAAGGCCGCTGCCGGTATGTGTCTCCTTGAACCTTTCTTGATCTATGAGCTGACCCAGATGCTTGAACACAGCTCTCTTGGGTACAAGCGGTGCCGCGGCCATGCTTGTATGTAACTTTCGCCACTTTCTGAGCAACCTCATCTGACACCCAGGAATGCGTAATCAGATCCTACTCTTCCTGGCTGTCACCTCCGCGGCTGCCGCGGAGATCATCGCCACGAGCAGTATCTTCACTTACGACGTATACGCGTATGTTGTTTCAACTTGCTGAAGACCCGACACTCATTTTCCGCTGATTATAGCACCTACATCAATCCTCGTCCTACCGAAAAGCAGATTCTTTGGGTATCGTACGTGAATCCCGGGAGTTGCAGCGTGCTGTTCATGCTGACTATTTCGATTAGGCACATCTCGATTCTCGGCTACGCCATCATCATGGGCCTCTCCGCCCTCATCTTCCACTATATCGGCATCTCAATGGGATGGTTATACGAGTTCATGGGTACTCTACTTGGTTCAGCCGTCGTTCCAATCGCTCTCTGCATCTCACACAAGAAGGCGAACAGGATGGGATGCGTTGTCGGTTGTCTGGTCGGTTTCGCTTCGGGTATTACTGGCGAGTACCCTACCATTCGCATCGTGATAGCAAGCTAATTTAATATTGTTCAGGCTGGCTTGTCGCTACTTCCAAACTCAACAATGGCGTGATCAGCGTCGAAACGACTGGAGGCGATTACGAGGTTTGTTTAACCCTGTCCGTCGCTCGTGATACGCCGTGCTGACCCACAATTGCAGATGCTTACGGGCAACTTGCTATCGATCGGTATCGGCGGTATAGTCTCGCTCACCTGGACCTACCTTCGTCCCGACAACTTTGACTGGGAAGTCACCCGAAAGATGAACATCAAGGGTCACGAATCCGAGATTCTCGAGGGCGCCGACCACACCGCGAACGACTCTCCATCCATCGAAAAGGAGAAGCACAGTATGGAAAAGGGAGACGAAACTACTCAGACAGTCGCTGTTGTCGACGCCGAGGGTCTCACGTCGCCGGAAGAAGTCGAGATGGCAGGGCTGAAGAAGGCGTTCCGGTTTGCTGCAATCGCGGCATTGTCTTTGACCGCCATCTTCCTGATTGTGAGTGTACAATGATGTCTACATACAAATTGCGCTGATGCACTTGTCCTCGTAGCTTATTCCTCTGCCGCTGTTCTTCTCTTCAGCTGGTACGTTTTCGACCTGTTTGGGTTGTCTGTCATACTGACGTGGGCGCCGACAGTCTTCGGTGTCAAGGGCTTTACAGCCTGGGTGACGATTGGTATTATTTGGGTCTTTGCAGCCAGTTTTGTTGTCGTTATCTATCCATTATACGAAAGCAGGGAAGGCATCATGGAGGTACGTGCGAGCTCCGCGCATATCGCTGAGATATGCTAATCTGATTTAATCGACAGGTACTGAGCGGTATGAGGAAGGATATGCGTTCTTGGGGCTCAGGAAAATGGGTTCCAGAGACTGCATCAACCACGTAGAGGAAGGATCCTCGCGAATAGATGTTACCCTGGTTAAATGTACTCAGCGGACTTGTAATAGGGGTGTCGCGCAAATGTCAACTGTAATTTCTCGAACTATATTGGCATGAGACCGTAAGCTACACAGAGAAGGCAATACCGCTGTTGCAACCTGCATCGCCTGCCCTCGGACCAGAAACTGGCGAAACGGTTTGCAGGTTCCGCCTGGAGTATGATAGTCAGTTGATGGTCACCAGACCAACCACATAACAAGGGTCGGTCGATAATATCGTCGTCAGGCTTCACCTTGAGTGTCTTTGCGAGCCGAAGACAGCCTTACAAGCGGCTTCGATACTGTTGAAGCTGCGGGCACACTCGCGATATCGTCCTGCAAACCAGCGCCGAACCCACCAACATGTGTCGATAGGGAACAGGTCGACAAGAGGTGAATGAATGATGGTGAATGTCAAAGCGGCAAATCCCCAAGCTCACCAGCTGCCCAGAGTTGGTCTTTCCCCGTCGCGCTACGCGTCATCGACTCGTCCAAAGGGTCGACGTGTTAACCTTGTTTGCAGTCGTCTGTTGATGTCGAAACCCCATCCCGCATCCGTGACAAAGCAGCAGACACTGAGCTTCAGGAAGAACACCGTACACCCAGCAAACGTCAAAGAACCTTATTACAATGGTCAGTCGTCTGTAATCTGTGCTCGCGAAACAAAGGCTGATGATCTCGACATCTTGATGAACCTTTGTTTCCTCGCCCATGGATGCTATCTATCCTTCCACTGACTTGTTGCTTGTTCCCGTGTCTCGAATGCCATCCTGTGTAACAGGACCGAATTAGGGAAGTAAGTATACCTTTCCTCCTGACCTTGCGTACGCTCAAGTCAACGGTATTGACATTTCTCGATTTCCCTTGCTCCTGCAGAAAATGAACCAGATGTCGGTCAAGGCAGAGGAGGCCGAGAAGCGAGCAGACGCAGCAGAAGAGACCGTGAAGACGGTACGTAACATCGCCCTGCTTCCCCATGACCTAGCTCACTGTATTCCTCCGTGCCATCAGCTCAAGCAAGACCTTTTGCAAAAAGAACAGCAGATCAGCTCCCTCGAGCATCGACTCAAGATCGCCGAAGACGAGAATGAACGTCACGAGACCTCGCTCAAGGATCTCAAGACCCGTGCCGAAGAGAGCGATACTCACAAGACGACGGGAGACAACTTGTCGAGAAAGGTGCAGATGTTGGAGGAGGAGTTGGAGAGGAGCGAAAAGGAGTTGAAGGACGTCACCGAGAAGTATGTAGCACATCTTGGGTCCCAAAAGGCGCGTGTTCCTGATCGTCGGATTTCTCCAAATCAGATTGCGACTGGTCGACGTCAAGGCGGAACACTTTGAACGGGCCGTCCAGCGAGCGGAGCAAGAACGAGATGCCATGGAGAAGAAGCTTGACGAGGCGAACGATAAGCTTAAGGCCAGCCAGAGGGAACTGGAAGAGCTGGTCTCGCAAATGGACACTTTGGTGAGTCTAGCATGAGTTCGCTGTCCGAGTTCTACTTTGGTAACGATTCTGCAAAGTAGTGAAAATCCTTGCAAGAAGATCCTTTGCTTTTCGACGAATCCGCAAACACTCTCTTGGCCGAATTCCCAACCCAACCTCCCCCAGCTCTTTCTGTTTCTGACGACAATGTTGACGACCACCATGTTCCTGTAACGACCAATGAAATGTCTTCCTCCAACGAACCCCTTTCCGTGCCGACTTTTGAGTACCCGACTTTGGACCTGGATCCAACCACCAATATCAACCATGGTTATCCTGCTCATCACCTGGGACCGCCGTCCGCTCCGCTGCCTCAACGACCCTCATTGGCTCGACGAGCAACATCTTCATTCATTCGCGCTTCGGCTCAAGCATCGACCGTTGCAGCTTTTCCTCTCGTCCACGCCGTCCTGTTTGTGTTTTCGCTACTCGCCGTCACTGCCGGCGAAGCAAATGTAGCGTCCGATCAAGCGGCAGTGGGAGCGGAGACGGAGCCTGATGCCGGATTGGGGGATGTATTGCGGTCAGGTGGCGCGTCTCGGAGGGGGTATCTCGATCGTCGGCGCTGTCGACAAGGAAACATGGCAAACGAACAAGAATACGACGTACGACATCATCACGAAACAAGGGAGCAAGCTGAAGAGGAAGAGGGAGAGGGACTCCGTCGAGAAGCGGTGTTGCCTGGCGGTTGGATTGACGAAAGATCTTCACGGTAATTACAGCGTTGTTACCTTGCGAGGGTATAGAAGAAGATCCCAAATACGCATGTTGTAGAATATTGGATTTCTTGAACTGGTTGAATACATGCGATGGCCTTTGTGCCTGCCGCTCAACTCTGCCTCAAACCACGACCTGTACTGCGTGTCTTCAAACCTTCGACCCTGACAGGGACTCCTATCGCTGGTTCGACGCGGTTTGGCTCCACCTTTCACGGCACGATCAAAGAGGAGATCTCAGTACCTCTCGACGTCTCACACCTCTCACCTTACAGACATCCCCAATACTGCAATCGACCATCAATTCTGAGTCGACCCGGGCCGGTGATTTGACGGCGTCTTTCCGAGGTGGAGGTCATCGTCATCCCGCATTTTACCTCTGAAACTTCGTGAAAGCTGGCCTAGGGACTGATTTCTTCGAAAAAGGACTCTCGGTGTGACTGCGGACAAACGTACCAGCCTTGTCGAATGCAGTTGCACGTCGGTTTGCTCGGCTTGGACAAGAATTTGACAGCGGATCCCATGATCACCTACTTCAATGGATTAATCGAGTTGCCAATACCAACTTCTGTGCGAGCCAACCGATCCGAAAACAGGGGATTCCAAAGTAATCTGGTTATCGAGAACATACTGTGCCCACAAGCATGTCGGCCTTCGACTACGCATATCAGTCACTAGCTTCGACAAGCCAAAAGGTGTCTAAACGACCTCGGATCGTTATACCCGCCATATTGGGCACGATAGCGCTATTCGGCGCTCTCCATTTTCTGCTCAACGATACCCGTCGACCATATGTGAACTGGGACCGTGGATTACCGTGGAGTTCAACCGGCGGACTGGTTGCTTTCGACCATTTACCCAATATAAGGCCGACCAGAGATCTCCACATGACGGAGGAGCAGTGCGGTATCGCCTTTCCTGACCTGTACAAGGAAGCCGATCGAGCGCAACAATACTACTCAAGAAAAGGAGGAATCAGCAAGCAGGATGTCGATGACGCTGAGGAGGACGGAAATGCTAGGGTAGTCATCTTGAACAATACCGTCAGTAACAAGGTTCTTGCGGCTCCGCTTGCCTCACGATCGCTGCGCATGATAGCTTTTCGTCAAGGCGTTCAAGGGCGGTTACAACTCTAGGACACAGGCTGCGCTGGCCACGATCTACAGAACCCTATTGACCTCGGTTGAACCATTGCCAGACGTAGAGTGGGTTCATGCGCATTTGCCGGGTATATCCCGTTGAACGCTGACATTCCGGTTTCAGCTTCGTTCTGCAGACTGGTGATGCCGGCAGCGGACACCATCCCCTGTTTGCTTTGTCGAGACAAGCGCATGAGGAAAACGTAAGCTCTTCGCTCTTGCTAATCCTGGAGTTCAGCTCACACGCCGTCGACCTAGCTGTGGCTAATGCCGGACTTTGGCTTCTTCAGCTGGCCAGAGCCAGGAGTAAGCTCGTACCTGGAAGTCCGACAGCAGACACTTGACCGCGAAAGGGAGATCGCTTTCGGAACCCGCCACATGCGGCAGCGCGACGCCGATGAGTTCGCGAAGACAACCGCCGCGGACGACAACGAGGAAGAAGGGACGATTGGTCCGGACAGTTGGAGCAAGAAGATCCCAAAGCTAATCTGGCGAGGTGTTCCGATGGTGGAAGTACGGCAGGTCAGTCCTACTTTCCTGTACGCCGCCGCCGCCGCAATCTCATGCTGTACTGGTGTCGATAGGAACTCCTGCGAGCGGCTGAAGGTCAGCCCTGGTCTGATGTGAAGTCTCTAGACTGGGGCAAGGTGAACGACGAGGATAGCAGGGACCATGGCGGTGACCTGAAAACTATGCCGGAACACTGCGACTACCAGTTTCTAATGCAGACAGAAGGTACGTGATGTCCAGCCCTTGCCACCAGGGCTTACCTCTTTGACTAGGTTGGGGATACTCCGGACGACTGAAGTACCTGCAACAATGCAAATCTGTCGTTATAGCCCATCCTATGGAGCATATTCAGCATTTCCACCATCTCTTCAATACCAACCCAAAGTCTCCGGCACAAAATATGATCGAGGTAGCACGCCCATTGGAGGAACACTTGCCAGCCTTGATGGAGCGATTATTGAAGGATGGAGGTCGACGCGCGGAAGTGATAGCAGAGAACTCGTGGAGAGATCTCCGCGAGAGGTATATCAGTCCGGCAGCGAAGTTAGTAGTACTGAAAACTCGAGTGGACATGGCTGATCAGTCTGTTCTTGCAGCGAGTGCTACTTCCGCCATGCCATCCGCGCCTACGCGTCCGTACAACGCTTCACGCCTGATTTGGAGGGCAGATCCGCTTCATACGAATCATTCGTGTTGACTGGGCAAACAAAATGGCAACCCCATCGCTAGGAGTTTAGAAACATATAGACTGAGGACATCATCAAGGACATACACGCATAGGGCTGGTATATACATTGATAGCCGCCATGTAGGCGGCAAAGAGGTGATAGGTTGTAAGATACACGACATACATGCATACAGACATCATATCCGCGGCCTTCGGAGTTCCAACACCCCAGTAGGCCGTTTGCTCTTCGACGTGTCAGGACGAGTCGATCTTGCTTCACAAGACGATGTATGTCCGTAACGCTTCTGCTAGGTGGGGTATAATTCTGACATTTCCCTTCCTTGAGGATGCGAAGCAGCTCAGGATTCCCTAATCAGAACAGGCGGTATGATATTTAATCGCTACATTTTGCAAAGGATACAACGATACATTCATAATGCAAGCTCTGCCTCGCATTTTTCTTCGAGATTTATCGGTAACGATACAGTATTATAAAAAATCTGTCGAAAAATGTGGATTGTCGGCCCGACGGTGAGAGCGAAGCGACATTGTCGACTGTGTTACTGACATTCTATCACACATCTAAAAGCGATATCCAGATTGCGTTTCTGGTCCCTGTGCGTACTTATCGAACAAGACCAGTTTCACTGCCATACTGGGTACTCGGCCTTCCACTCTGCAAACCGTCCGCTACACCAGCGAACCTGTGTCCACCGAAGCCAGGCGCGTTCGGGTACGGGTTTCCATCGACCGGTGAGTTCTCCGGCAAGGCCTGACCCGTTCGCGAGTCGCGCCATTGTTGAGGCGTTTCGGAGAATGCGTTTCGTCCGGTGAAGTCGTGCTCAAGGGAAGCCGGGTCGTTCTTCTCTTGCCACCTTGCAAGACGTCGCATGTATCGAGGAGAAGACTTTCCGGCGGGCCATACTGAATGAGGAGATAGGTTAGGGTGGCCTATGATACCGCTGCAAAAGAACTTACGATCCATGACCAGGCTCAACCAGTAGAAGATCAACGTGAAAGAGACTGCCCATTCCATGGCGGCGGCGCCACTGGTGATTCTATTGCATCGAGGAGTTTTCGCTTCGCCGGAGCAGATGGCGTAAAGGATGCCGAATCCGATCGCTGTAGCCGCAAGTTCAATACACGCATTCAACGGTTTGTCGTAGCAAACTCACCTTCGAGGATGGCGAAAGTAACGATGATAAGCTTGTAGATAGAGTTCCGCCTGAGGTGATTCCTATCGGGGTGATCCTTGTGCAAACTCCACTGAGAATTTGTACCAATGGTCAGTCCTACGTAAGGGCATCGGCATGCCGGACTCTTGACGTACGATTTCGGCGGACTGGAAGATGGCGCTAAGAGCGACACCAACGATGAAAACGATAGTCATACTCCAATGAACGGTGGAATGGTTGAAAGTGTCAAACTGCGGGTAACGACAGTCAGTCAAGGTCATTTCGCGTCCACTTAGAGTGCTTACGATACTGAGTAAGATCAAACCTGCGCTGCCAACACAGCAGAAAAAGATTGCCAGCCAGTCGAAAATTTGTTCTCGTCGTCGAACATCGGAAGGAAGTCTATCGACATGTCGAAGCCATCGCTCAGCGAGCATCGTAAGGATGTAAAATCCCGATGTGACGCAACAGATGCAGATGAACAGCGTCTTGTAATTCGCTCCGACATCTGAGATGAAGACGACGGAGGCTGCGAAGAGCACGGTCAGCTTTGGCACCCTAAGTGCGGATACGGGGAAGCATACCTTCATCGCCTTGATACCTCGGCTTCCCACTGTGAACCCACAATCCTAGCAACGCCAGCAATCCTCCCAGCCACGTTCCCATTGCCACGACTGGGAACCAGACGTACGGGCCAAAGAACAAGTGCGCAACTGGAGTCCTTTGGTTAAGGTGTAGTGGGCGCGTAGCGGCTTCATTCGCAACTTCATGGCGCTTCTCCTTGGAAGCGAAAAAGTTGGCTGATGTCATGTTGTCACAAGTTCGAGTGCAGTCGGAGGACGTCCTTCAGCAAAAAGCTGATACAGACGGCGGAGTTGCTGACGAGTACGAGGTGCGGAAAGAACGCTTGCAAAGGATTTGGCTGAAGACGACATCCCTGGCGTGACATCGTGTTATATCTCGTCGTCGCCTCTGATCCTCCGATTGTCGTTCCGAGCGACGACGACGTCGGTTTTTCTGAAAAACGTAACCAAATCTGAAACGGAAGCGTGCGTCATCTCGCGTGGTTCCCGGCGATAGATCGACCGGAATAGCTACCGGAATGACTCCCAATGAAATGCTTAGTCAGCTTCGGACGCGACTGTTGCGACTGACGAGCACTCGGTTAGTCCGCAAGTTACAACATGTCAATTCCTGCCATATTCCCTCCCAAGCCTCTCCGTTCCACGCCACACATGATTCCATGATAGCTGCGATTGGCCATACGCAATCCTCTGCCATTCGAGGAAGCAGGCACGACGCCTGATTTGAGCTGCGAGCCGAAGATTACGGTGTACTCAATCGGCAAAGTAATGATTGGCAATTGCGACGTTGATGGTCGACGCGGTGTCGAGATAGCTATCTTGGGAAGAGTAGGATCATCTGAAGGGTCTCTTGGGATATAGAGGTAGACTTGCGACTAGAAACAAAACGGTCGCCGGGAAAGAACTACTTCGCGAGCAAATATTTTACGTCGAGCACTTTAACGCTTGAACCTCTCCTGTCTGATCAACCTATCCGGAAGGCCCCTCTGAGAGCTTGAGCTGAGGGAGGACGCGCCCAGTCCATCGGCAAAGGCTGTTGTAGGCTATAAACTCACAATGGAACGAGCTAGAGAGGGTAACGCAACACGGGAAGGACGCCGCTCATCGGCCAAAGGATGTCTGTAAACAGTATAGCCTAATCTAATGGTCGTCCACCGCTATGACCTCCTCGGCTGATACGCAACTACTGCGCTCAAGATACGTACAAACAGCCACCACGGAGAAGCACATTTTCGTTGTGCCTCCTTAAGCCTGGCTCACTTTATTCACTTTGTCCTTGATGATTAGGACTAGGTCGTCCAGCTCTCCTTGAGTAATGGTGTTGCCCCGGGTCTTGTGAATCGCTTGTGACGTGTAGGCAGCTCTTTTCAGCTGGGCCTCCAGATCAGCCTTACGCTCATCCTAGCCGGCGGCATTCACAGAAGGTAGTGCCTCTGTGTCGACAGCGAAGCAGAAGCCGACGTCCGCCTGACCATTGTGGTTAAGCAAGCAGTATAAGGATACTCTGTCTCTCGTCCGAGAGCAATCCAAACTTGATTCCCCACTTTGAGATCTGCCCTTGATTCGATGACGAAGCCATGCTGCTAGCTCCACCATGTACACTCCGGTTGCCAAGGTGGCCGGACGGGACGGAAGATGCGTCGGCACCAAGAGTCGGCGTTTTGGATAGCGTGGAGGACATTTGAGGTTGAGGATTTAGCTGTGAAAGATGCAGGAACGTTGGGATCCCGAATGGCTAGCATCTCGCAGGTGTCTAATATAAGGCGCTTTCGTGCCTTTGGACTGTCCGTATCTACCATGATCGTCGCAATCTGGAGCTTCCATTTCGAGGAAGACAGTCGGAGGGGAAATTACTCCTGATATGGAGCTAGGGAGTCAGGAGAAGCTTTGAACGGAGAGCTCGGCGTGAAAAGGATCGCGTTATCTTCGAGATCATTCTGCAATATTCCCCTCATTACCTTTAGTCTGAAAAGTATGACACGCTTTGCAGCTATCCTCATGCGCGGACGTGAAACTAGCTGGTGAAAGAGCATGGCATGCATGAAGCACTACCTCCTTTCAGTATTCAAGGTGAATGCAGGCTTTAGAAGCACATAGTCGCAGGCTGAGTGACAACGACTGTCTTTGTCGGTCATATCAGCTCTTCGCTGATCAACGAACATACGCCGATGTTCAGTGACTGATATGGACTCCAGTCTGTCCAGAGCGTTGAGGTGCGGTATGATGTCGCGAGCTTATGTACTGCAAGGCTTCGTTTTGGAAGACCAGTCTACCCCTGAGTTGGATACACGGCAGACTTTCATCCCTGATCCCCAGCGTTTAGTTGCGCTTGCCTTTCTAAACTCCCGATTGGAGCTGTTGGGCTGCCATTCATGATATGCCATCAGAGCGGACGCCTGATTGATGATAATGCCAAGAAAAAGGTGGAAGGAACTCGCAATGAATGACGCCGCGAACAGGTTCTCAGCTGTTGCAATCCGTTGTCAAGGCGTCTGCGGAGCCCAAGACCGAGTAGGAAAATCGGACGAGTGAGATAGCAATCCGCGCATATGCCTCTCTTAGAATGTTTGCGGACGGTCCTTTGAAAGGAATGTCTTGCACAGCTATTGCCGTGAATAGCGCAGCTCCCCCTCATGACGTCGATGTAATGGGCTATACGTTGTTACAGATGAATGATGATACCTAATTCCTAACGCGGACAGTGCACTAGTTGGTTCTGTGCCTATGAAAACGTTCCATACCGAAGACGGAAACTCATTTGCTCATTGACCCCGGAAAGGTAATCGTGCGAAAGCCTTTCGCAGTCTGCCTCCAGCATGCGAAAGCTATTGGCTGGAGTTGAACTGAAATTTAGACAGAGCCTAGCGACTTGCAGCCGTGCTATCAACTCAGCTGACCATGTCGCAAATCCTTCAAGTGAGCGGTACTGGTTTTCGTCAAGCTGCATAACGATCCTATATTGCCAAATGCTCCCGCAATAGAGGTCAACATGCAGGATAGCGGGGCTGGTTTCCCAGTTGATGGCGCAGACCATGCTCCATACGGGACTGACGGGGATGGATGATCCATAAGGGGAACTGCCGAACTGATGCTGGAACGGATTCAACTCCGCGTCATAGGCACCAAGTCTTCGTTCACCAGTACCAGAGGGATCTATTGAATCGGGCATGCTATTGCTCGAAGACAAGTCCCCAAAGTAAGCACTCATCAAAGGGTAGCCATTAGAGTTTTGCTGAGCGGAGGTCTGCTCTTGTCGGAGGTACTCAGAAAGGTCGGACGGGTCACGTTGAAGCATGAAGTGCATGTCTACCCTAAGATCATAGGAATGGGCGACCGGCGGGGGAGGAACGAAGATTGGCGGCGGTGGAAGTATGATCTCCGGCGCTTCTCCCAGTACTGTCGAGTGCACAGAGTTCCTTCTTGCCCATAGAGAACCTTGAGGACGTATAGCAACGAAGTGGAACCGGAGTAATCCTGGTGAGGCCGAGGGACTGGAGTCACACCGCCACCATGTGTCAAGCCCTGGCACTGCGTGGGCTGCTGAAGCGAGAGATCTCCGGCAGAGGTTGTAGACTGTGGCGGCAAGGTTGAGTCTTCTCGTCGATAATAAGAGGACGACATCTTGAAAACACTTTTGCGATGTCTTCCTGGTGGTCTCGAAATGCCTGTCGTCGTAACTAGACCTGGAAAGGACTGTACGGTCGTTTTTATATTGCCTATACATAGCATGCCTGCATTCCTTTGGCAGAATGGGCCATACTCGCTCGAGAGAGAGAGAGGATGTTTTCCTTTGATTGTCTGGGTAAAAGCAAAACAATTTCCTCAGCTGACCGGCGTTCCAGCAGGTTCCGCTGTGGAGAGGCTCTGCCAATGATAAGCGCGACTCAAAAGCTGACGGCAGTGACGGGTTCACGATCACCCTCTTCAACATGTACGTCCCCGCATGAGCCTTTCCCAGATGCTTCACCGCCTCCTCCTTCGTCGTCATCGTTCCCTTGAGCCTCAACGTCTGCAAATCCTTCAGAACCGACTTCCACGAATAGTTGATCTTCTTCATCGCCGTCACGCTGTCCACATTGACCAGTCGAATCTCGTTGAACCGGTTCTCGGCATACGACGCCCATGCTTTACGTTTGTCCGTGACCGTTGGCTTCGCGCCGGGGTTGTACGTGTACGTATCGCCACAGGGAGGACATGTTGTGGATTGTTGATCGCCATGTTCGCGAAGTCCACGAGGTTTTGAGAGTAAAGTATTCGTCGTGATGAGACCGTCTTGCATGACGAGTTCGAAGATCTCGTTTGGCAACGCTTCGACCGGATGTTCCTTGATTCGAGGGTGGCGCATGTAGCGAAGTTGATATCAGATAGCGCGTCGTCCAGTGATCCGAGTTTGAATAGAGCGTATGCGCGGCGATCGTGTATCATGGCGGTGAGAACGGGGCGGGAGGCTTGAACGATCATGCAGGGGTTCTCGTACCCTTGTGTGGAGGCCTATCGAACGAATCAAACGATGTCCGAGGCGTGATGATGGGCTGCTTACGTTCCTGAGAGACTCCACCGCTGCAGCGTACTTTCCCTTCACCAACGCTTTCATTCCGACTTTGTGGGCAGGGTACCAGGAGGAAGTGTTTGCGCAGATGAATGCGGCATCCTTAAACGTTTTTGAATCGAAAAATGGCGGCGCAGGGATGACCGAGAAGACCTTGACGTCGCCGGAACTTATGATGGTGGCGTGCGTATCGACCGGATGATGCTCTGAACGGGAAGGAAATCAGAACAGAAACGCAAGAATGCGCGCAGAGCATACTATCTCGTCGCTCTTGCTGCGGTGAAGCTTTGCTATTGAGCCTGCACTGCCAAATCAGGTCGACGTGTACGAAGACAAAAGATGACGACTCCTGCTCACCGCCTTGACACTTCAGACGTAACCCTTGAATCTGCCCATCACATTCTTGATGCCAAACGTCCTTTCGGAGGGTTTCACCCCGAGATCTGTGGAACGACTCGTCGGTCGTGCTTCGTTCTGTCTCCGCACGGTGCTGTTGCGATTGGATTCGAGCTTGTATACTTCTTGTACGGATGGAGGGGTCGTGTCGGTGTCGTCGCCAGCGTGACATCTATCTGAGCAGCCACCTGCAAAACCCAACACTGGCAGCTCCGAACATCCTGCTTTACGTAAACCCATGAACGGCGTCCGGCGATCGCACTTGGCGATTTTGAACGTTTGCGCAACTGAAACGTGCATCGTGTAGGCCATCTACCGGATTATCGACATCGCTTTCACCATCTCCCCTGGACATTCCTTTCTCGTCGGACGTCGCCCGATACACCTGTTGGTCCACCTCCCTTTCACCCTTCGCCATGAATCTATAAAACAAACGACAACCCCCGCAATTGCCGCGTACGAGCTGATCTGATCAGCCCGTTGTACAGACTATTGTATCGCAGATCAAGATCGTCGTCACGAAGTCGACAGACGCCATCGCTCGTTGTTGTATCAGACTCGCCTTCCGACGAACTTCAATTGGATTCTTGTACCTTCGACGCCCTTCACTTAACCGGTTGTATAACACCATTCAAGACACCCAACACGTCTCTTGCCACTCCCGCCCACTCACCACAATGGCCATCAACAAACAGAACACCATGCTCTCCCCTGCTCTTTCGGCGACGAGTACCACCTCTGCATCTCCCGCACTCTCCGCGTTCGATCCAATCACGTCGGGCCTTTCAAGCGGCGCCACAACGGTTCCTACATCACCCTCAAAGGAGAAAGCGGATCCGTTCTCGCTCACCGCTGCGGCGCTCCCGTCGAGCGAAGAAGAGGATCTGGCGGTGCTTGAACGACGGGTTAGAGATGGACAAGGACGACAAGTCGAGACTTGGGGTCATCGAGGAGCCAGCGCCGCGTTTCGTACGTCCCTCCTTCTCCCCTCTACCGCCGTTGCTCACCTTCTTCCTTCCCATCAGCGGAGAACACCCTCGCATCATTCGCCAAAGCTTGCGCAGACGGCGCAGACGGGATCGAAACCGACATCCATATGACGCGGGACAACCGACTCGTCATGTTTCACGACCCGGAGCTTTCGCGAACGACGGATGGGAAGGGGAAGATCCATTCGTTGCCGTGGGCTGGAGTCATTGAGTACGTCCTGAAGCCGCGCCTCTGGCTGATGTGTGGCTGATTGGAGTGTAGGAATATGCGAACGTTGGAAGCGCCGCATCAGCCGATTCCGTTGTTTAGCGATGTTCTCGAACTGCTGATGAAGCCGGCCAACATTCACGTCAAGCTCAACGTGAGTCCTGGAATCTTCCTCTCATTTCCAATCTGATCTCGACGCGCATAGATCGATTGCAAAGTGGAGAACGATCCGCATCGATTGTTTCCGATGATCAGGGACGAGATGGAAAAGTTCGAGCACTGGCAGACGTTGTTGGCGCCTCGTTTGATCCTGGGCATTTGGCATGTAAGTATCTCATCCACCACCATCCACTATCCTCAGCTCCTCGCTTATTCCTACATTCTTCCCCAGCCGAAATTCATCAAGCCCGCCCAAATCCACCTCCCCTTCCTTCCCCGCTACGCAATCTGCATGTCCGTCCCAACCGTCCGCGAATACTTTTTCAAGCACTGCAACGGATTTTCGATATATTTTCCCACCTTGCTCTCCGCCGAGGGGGAGGCTTTCCGACGGGAATGCGCCGCGCGGGGGAAGAAGATCACGGTGTGGACGGTAAATGACCCGGAGGAGATGAAGGAGTGTTTGAGGTGGGGTGTACAGGCGGTAATCACGGATAAGCCGGATGTTACGGTGGGACTTGTCGAGAGGGTGCGTCTCCTTCCTTCCTCGCCGTTTGGCCATTCATCTGATTCCTTTCCCGTCCACAGGTCGAGCAAGATCCAACTGCCCTTCTCTCATCGTACCTACACAAGCTCGTTCTCCCCTGGTCATCCATCAAGTACTACTCCCTGCACCATCGATACGAAGCTAAGCAGGAGCGGGATTACCTCGAGCGGGAGGGAGGTGCGTTTGATGTTGCCAGTCTGGACGAGCGGCTTCCCGCGCTGCCCGCCTAGGTTGTAAGGCGGTATTTTCACACGGTTCCCTCTACGGTACATATAGATGCGGAAATGTTTGTAATAGATGTATTCATCAATGGACAATCATGCTCGTGCTCGAATACCATACTCTTCTGGTTCTCGTCGCGGCGCGCTCGACGTAGAGTCTGCTGCAGGCGTAGAGCAAAGCTTTGGGGAGAGAAGCAATATCATTGACTATATGTCGTGCATATCCACAGCACATACTGGTAGAGGCTATAATCATTGTCGCGCGTAGCATGTACAGGATGTACATGCGCGAGCGTTCCATTTTCTGAAACCCAGAGGAAGAATTGTACAACAGCGAGAAAGAACAGCACACGGGAGCGAGTTGCGCCGCAGAGAGCTCAGCATAACGTTCGTCGAGAGAGAGAGAGAACTATCAAGTTTCAGAATGCGCTGGGATGGTGAATCACAACCAGATCATCTCAGTGAATATATCTAAACCGCACTTGGTAGCTCATGCTTACAGTTAATGTTTGTTCCTCTTTCTACTCTGGGTCTTCTTCATGGGTATCTGGGCATCCGGCAACATTTCACTCCACCTCGACGTCTGAAGTCCTCTGCCAGCGGACAAGCAATTCTGAGTTCGTTCGGAAGATGACGAATCTGCGCCTTGCTTCGCATTGTTAGCTGGAACGTTGGTTGATCCGGAACCGGGGGCCATGTTGCGCAACGAGCTTGCAAGTGTGATAGCGTTGGAGGCGCGTATCGTGGAGGCAGCCGGCGGCTTCGGCGGAAAGACGCTGTACATAGGCGGAGAAGGATCAACAGATGTTGTTACGGATCGAAGGACATCGGTGCGACCGCTTGCACTGGCGCACGCGGCAGTCAGTTCGTGATGTTGGTTCCTTGGGATCGGCGAGGTCGTAGAAAGACGATCGATGCTGCCTCTCGGCGGCACGGTGCTGATGGAGCCTAGAGTTCCCGTCACCACCGCGATCGCTGGATCGTGCCTTGAGTTCCCGTCTCGCGGCTCGCCCTGGTTTCCCCCCGCAATCCCCTCACGCTCCGCTATCTTCCGAAGTATGAACCGGTCTTGCTTCTCTTTCTTGCGCTGCAGGGCACCCGCACCGACACGTCCCCGGGTCGTCTTCCGCTTCTCCGGCGCAGGATCTTTGTCCTTGGTAGACATCTTTGCTTCGTTGTCCGCCTGAGATAACAACGGCTGTCCGACCGCCACCCCTGCTGACGCATCTAGGGAGATGCGGCGCTCTGTCCACGAAGGACTAAGTGTCGCCGCTTCTACGATGTCGTTCCCTCCAGATATTGTATCGTCAGATGTATCGGGACTTTCGGCGGATGCGACTGCTGCAGGCGAGTGTGAACGCCCACTCTCTTTCAGCTCGATCAACTCGCCGACAGTAACCGCAGTATCGGAGGGAGGATAATGCAAGGCATCCAGCAGTACATGACGCGACTTGCCAATGGCTGTTGAAGATATACTTGGCGTTGGAGGAACGGCGATGCAGTGGCTCTGGTGGCTTTTGTTGCGCTCTTCGTGCTCCGCTGTTTTCGAATACTGAATTGAGGACGTCGGAGTTGAGCGGCACGAGGAGGTCGATTCCACTCTACTTGCCCATACATGCTTCTCCGTGTGTTTTCCTTGTTTTTGCACAGTCGAGCTTTCAGTTTCCACCTTGATCTGCGGCACTGCGTCGGCCCCCCGCGCCTCGCGGAGCGTGAGTTTCGGTCCCCCGAATGGTACCGCAAGCACCTCGACGATCGTGCGGGTTGCGCAAATCATTCGCGCACCACTGTCGCAGTTGTTGTTGACCGCCGCCGACAATGACCCATATTCGGCTGGTATATCGGTGACCTGGTTGAGTTCGAGCGGCAAATCCGGGATCACACGTTCATCTGACACCGGGGATGGCTCTTGAATCATCTTGGGAGTCGCGCAATATAACCGCGCAGGACTCCTCTGTATACGGGCGACGAAATGGTCGAGATCGCATGGCGAAGCAGGAATCACAGGTGTCGACGTCGGGTATGGGTTTTGAATTATCGTGGGAGATGCGCAATACAATCGCGCAGACTGGTCGAGTTTGTATGGCAAAGCAGGAATCCCGGGTCCATTCGACGCGATGAGTGATGGTCCGATAAACTTGGGAGACGCGCAAAACAATCGCGCAGGAGTCCTTCGTATATGGGCGACGGAGCGGTCGAGTTCGCATGGCAGAGCGGGAATCACAGATGTTGAAGCGGTGGGAAACGCGCAATATAATCGCGCAGGATCCCTTTCGCGAGGAAGGTCCATCTCAATCCTCAACGGAACTGTCGCCGACCGCAAGCTATCAGCTGGAAGCTAATGGTCGATGATTCATGTGGCTAACGTACCTAGTGTGCTTTTCTTCGGTCGGGATAACATCGATTCACAGGAACGCAACGGAATACCGTCCATCGCGGTTCCGACGTGTCGAGTAGAGACGGGGGTCAGGAGCGCTTTGACAAGTTCAACGACGTCCCAGTCCTTTGCGACAAGGGGAAGGCGATAGATGAGCTCATCGGAGTAGTGACAAGCATGGGAAGACGGTCTACTCACAAGATTCCCACACCTCACAGAGCCGAAACAACCACTCTCCCAGCCGATTGCCTCCGCCAGCAACGAATAGACAGAATCGTACCTGTCACATAGCACAGCCGTGGTCTCTCCGCCCATTACGCAAGTTCCGACTGCTTGCACGGCGTTCCCAGACGAGGAGACGACGACCGGAAGATCGCTGTCGGTTTCCGCATCATACGGTGACAAGCTTGCATACCTGGAGATTGAGTCCCGCGAGCAGCGGGCGCAGTCACAGACGCGCCCGGTTGCTGAACGCGTGAACGTTACAACCGCACAAGTTGGAAGCTCATCCCGGGTTGCCAGGAAATGCGCAACGTTGTTATTGAATGTTGATAGGATGTGTTGAAGGACAGCTAGAGTCTGCTGACCCAGTCGAACACAAAGCAAGAGAACGCGGCATTTGGCTGGGCACATTGAGAGACCGACATTGTGCTTCGGAGGTGGTGCTTGCTGGAAAGATCGCGCAACGGCGACGATGCGAGCGGAAGAAACGACTTCCAAGCCGGCGTCGGTCACCGGGTCGAAGGGCCGAAGATGCGCCGTTTGGCCATTGATTGTTGTCGGGGCGCGGTCGGAAAGGTTCGACGTGCTTGCGAGGAACCGACATACGTCGCGCTCGAACATTGATAGCCTTCGTACGAGAGAGTCCAATGCGGCAACCAACACGATCCCGAGCATTCGTGTCCTGCTACCCTGCACCTGCACCAACTCCAGACCTTCCTTTTCCCAATCCCTGACCAAGCGAGGAGCCCATACGCACGCCCAGAATTCCTCGGTCACCAGTATGGATGTTCCGCGATCGTCGCGAGATACACGGAGTACGATCCTTCCAACGTAATCGAGATACAGTATAGGATGCAGTCGGGCTAGGCGGAGGTTCGGATTTGCTGTCGCGAGCCGTATGTGAACTCGCCTCGCTGTGTATAGAGTCGCGAACGTGACGTCTGCGGTTTGCCTCCTGTATCCGCCGGACTGACGGCGAGTGACTGTCATGTTGATGGAGGTTGCGGGCGCAAGGTGTATCGGTGGTCGTACGAGGACTTGCATGCGTCGGCGTCGCTGAAGAGGTCTTGCGGAGCTCTTGGTTCGAGGATGCCTTCGAGTAAGGCGATAGATCATGAGTGACAATAGGGCGATCCCTCCAATGCACGGTAGAAAATGGCTTGATCCTAGATCCGGATAGTCCCATTGCGGCAAGGGAGCGTCGGTCGGCCCTGCATACACTGTGAGTCCAGTCTGCGACGGTCATGACTAGTCAGCGCTGCACGAGGGCCCTTCGCTAATGAGCGAGTGAACTCACGGGGTCATTCTGTTGAGCGAGAAACACCCTCATCGCCAATTCCCGACGCTGGCGACCCAGCCGCTCCGTCTGACGCAGCTCTCGCTCCTCCAGCTCCCTCTGCCAAACCCGATTCCGCTCCATATCCACCATGTTCTGCTCCCTCCATCCCGCCAAACGTTCCTCCTCTTGTTGCAGCACATAGGCTGCGCCCCGCAAATCTTCCGATTGGCGCTCTTCTTGCGAAATAACTTGCGGACATTCGTCGCAGGACTTTGCAGCTGTCGGACATACGGGCGGTGGTGAACATGTTGTTGAGCTGGACGGGGATGGTGTCGCGAATCGGTCGAGAGGGGGATGTCGTGAAGGAGGCACTGCATTGAGAGGTCGATCAGCTCACCGCCAGACTTACAAATCTTCTGCAGCATCAGTTCAGAGCTCACCATGCTTGTCGTTCACTTCAGAAGTTGTATGATTATTGGTTCCCGATCCGCTGATCCTAGCTTGTATTGCACTCCGCTCCGTCAACACCGACTCCCAGCCTGGTGCGACTCTGTACACGCCACACTCCGCGACGTAGCCCCCATATCCTTCCCAAAAGACCCCGGCGATCCGCTCCGCAATCGTTGCTTCGATGAGGCTCTTGCGTGCCGACGCGATCGTTCTTGAAGCTTTCTCGTTGGGGGAGGCGAGGGCCGTACCCGATGGCTCGGCTGGGGGCTGAGAGTCATGCTGATCTTGTGGGTT
Organism: Naganishia albida; assembly: GCA_001599735.1. Lineage (NCBI taxonomy): Eukaryota > Fungi > Basidiomycota > Tremellomycetes > Filobasidiales > Filobasidiaceae > Naganishia > Naganishia albida. The sequence continues at coordinate 109,373 of BCHV01000017.1, read as the reverse complement.
TGCTGATGCCGCGGTCGGATCGGCGTTGGCGACGGTGGAGACAAGCAACCCCGCCAGGGCGAGGCTGCGATGACGAGTCATGTTGTAGGATAGACGATGGCGCTGCTAGAGCACAAGCCTATCGTGAGGAAAAGAAAAGAGGTCGACGTATGTAATGGGAAACGGAAAGGATATGCATACAAGCCATCATTCCCCACTCCCACTCCCACTCGGTCGCGTTGCTTCCGCATAGGAGGTCTTTAGGTGTCAATGCCTCGTCGCCTATTGTTCTCCAGCCGAGGGATCGGGATCGGATCAGCGACTTGATGATCTGCGACAGATCTGCGACAGTCAATCTGCCCAAGCCGGACATTGGAGATCTCGCCATGACGCCCTCTCGATTCGTCCTTTTTACAATCTTGACTTGATTCGCACTTACAGAGGGATAACATGATACAACCTGCTCCACAACTCAGTCCTCCTCATCCTTGGTACTCATAATCACCACACCGTCCACCTCCTCTTCCAACACGAGAACCTCGCATCGCTTCGCACCGCCGCTGAAGTCGGGTTTGTCTTCGGGCTCGGCAGTGGCCTCTCGCTTCCCCTCGGCGGACTTGTCAGCTCTCTCCGATTCGGCGTGTTCCACGAGACGCCTGATCTCCTCCTTATCCTCTTGGTCAAGTCTTATTCTTTCCCGAAGTCGCGCCTGCGGTACAAGCTTGAGCCGGAGATCTTACTCGGGGAAGGAGAGACTACTCACCACTATCTCTGCTATCTTTCGCTAAGCCGCTACAGCACGTTCGCGGGCTCCGGCGCTTCTCTCGGCGATCGCGGCAGCCCGGGCGAGGTCTTCCGCTTGAGCGGGCTCGACCTTTGCGATGACCGGAAGCGGCTGCTTCTTGATTCTCGTTCAAACTTCTCTCAGCCCCGGCCCGTGGTTCGCCCTCTGCGATCTTGTGTATTACTTTGATGAATGATTTCCCGGTGATTAGAAGCGATAAAGCAAAGACGCTCAGGGTTAAGAGTAGTCTGTTTGTAGAGGCAGGTCAGCAAAGTATACTAGAGGGATAGGGGAAACCGGCCTCTTCGACGTATGTTTTGACCGAGTGATCAGTCGCGACTGTAGTCGAGTACGTACACCGTTTCCGTGGCCGTCGCCCGAGGGCACGCCTAGAGCCCAAGTGAGGCTCTTTCCGATACTGGACAACCTGAACGCGTGGGCACACGTCCAGCGACAGACACATCATGGATACAGCACGATACTGAATACAACCTGCAACTAATGGCTACATATGCACGCCCGCTCGCATTCACCCCGTAAAAGGCGTCACCCACGCCGCACGATCATCCTCGACCGTCTCCTCGCGCTCACTCTGCACGACCCCGACAGCCTTACTCACCGCCTTGCGCACGGTATACCGGAACCCCTTGCGCCCGACCTGACCCTGAATATCCTCCCGATCCTCCTCACACACGGGGGCCACCCCTCCCGCTCGGGCGGCGGCGGCGGCGGCGCCCGTCGTCCGCCCGAGCTTGTGCGCCTTGCTGAGCCGGGTGACCTCGTCCACGGGCCCGGGGGCACGGTCGATCATCTTACTAAAGCTGTATGCGTTTTCCTCGATGGTCCCCGGCGCGACCGAGGCCGTCGAGGAGCGGGCGATGCGCTGGCCGTATTTGTAGTGCCTGTGTAGTGTCTCGACCAGTTGCGCGGCCGTGAACGGGACTTGGAGCGCGTTGGTCAGCCGCAGGCGGAGGACGTAGGAGGAGGCAAAGGCCGGAACGAGGGCGTTCGTTGCGTCTTGCGTCGTCGCGACCGGTTTCTTTGGGACCGCGGGTGCCTCGACCGGGGCGGCGATCGAGCTCCGGGTCCGGGTCAATGCCAGACTCGACGTAGAGGACATCCTCGCCTGTACCGCCGGCCTGCCGCCGCCGCCGCCGGGCGTGATCTCGTCCATCTCAATCCCGACCATGGTTCGGAACCCGCCACCAACCATCCTCCGTCCTTGGCCCAACGGCACAGGCAGGGCAAACGTCCGCACCCAGACTTCGACGCGCCACGCGGGGCGTTCTTGTTCGCTCGCGGCGTAGGCCGAGGCGGAAGGGATGAAGAGCGTCGTTGCGGAGATCATCAAGTCGGCGAGGAGGCGTTTGAGCGATGTCGAGAGGAGCTGGAAGGATACGGGGGCGGGGAAGAGCTTGATTTGCGGTGGGAGGGTTGACTTCGTCGGGACGGGTGCCGTTGTCTCGGACGTCGTCGGGAGTGAATGATATGAGAACACTACGGATGCGTCAGCTCCGTCGTCCTCTTGAAAATGACCAAGACTCACCCAACGTCTTTTTCTCCTTGTGTTCCTCCCTCACCTCGCCCTCGGCAACCGCTTCCGCAACGACATCCTTCGGCGGGACAACAGGCACCGTCATCCCGGCCTCATCACCGACGCTGTACGATACCCTCGATGCGACCGTCCCGGACCTATGCACCCCCTCGCCCGTCGTCGTCGTCGTCGTCGTCGTCGCGCGCCCCGCTCCTGCTGTACCTTGCTCGATCTGCGCGGATGCCCTCCGCTCCCCGTCGACAGAGGCATGTCGTTCCACGTCAAAAGAGGCGCGTCGGTCCCCCTCCTCACGGGAAGTGAACGAGGCTCGTCTCCGGTCCTCGACCGGCGCCGACTCGTACGTGTCCGACGACTCATCTGAATCGTACGCCCCGTAGGAAGGAATACTCGCGTAATCCTCTCCTCTTGGCATCCTCACTTCCCCGACTGAAGGCCGGACCGTACTGCCCTCGCCATGCGCATCGGCCTCCGGTGGATCCCCGGACGGACGGAGACGTGTTTTTTCCGGAACGGGCGGCGGGGCGCGTTCGAATGGGATCGAGTCGAGGTACGAGGTTTCCCCCTGGGCTGGGGTGGGCAGGTACGGCGGGCACGGGGTGGCGGTGCCGCTGTTTGCGGTGGAATCCGGGTACGACACGTCTGTCACGCGCGCGCGCGAGAATGTGGGTGCCGTGTCGGGCTTGGCGTGGTCTGGTGGCGTTGTTTCAACGTGGGGGGATTGATAAGTTTGTGCGTGGTGAAGTGATGGGTCATACGAGTATCGGGAGGAAGACGGAACGGGTCGTCCCGAATAATCCGCCGACGTTTGAAAGTCCATGGGTGGGGGATACTGATGTCCCGTGTCGTATGGCGGATACTGTTGTCCCGTATCGTACGGCGGATACTGCTGATAGGAAGCGCCCTGGGGGTGCTGTTCCCATTGCACCTGCTGCGTCGCCGGTGTCCCCGCAACCAAAGTCTCGGCACCTCGAAACGGCGTGGCATCTTGCAAATCCTGGAACGCCGGTCCCTCCTCCTGCTGCTGATACTCGTACATCGGGATGGAACTGAACGCCGCCGTGTGTGACTGTCTTCCCTTGTTGCGACGGCTCATCATCCGGACCATTCGTTCCGCCTCGGTTTCCTCCGGCGCGGCGGGGGGGGAATGCAGTGACAGGGAGCGGCGGAAGGAGTCCTCCATGACGGAAGATTCATCCTCGATTGGCCGGGGCGATTGAGACGGATCCGCGGTGGTCCATCCTTCGTACGTCGACGTCGGCTGTCCGTACTCCAGATTGCCCGGGGCGCTCGTCGTGTGGTTCAAGGGTGGCACTCCCGCTCCCGGCGTCTGTCGTGCGTCGTACGTCTGTGCATGGCGTCGAAGCGGGGAAGGCGGGACTGGTGGAGGGAGGGGTTGGGTGTATCGATCGTTTGTGTAGGGAAGTGGGGAGGAGAACATGGCAGTGGGGAGGAAGACGGGGTCCTTGACGTAAGAAAGGGGAGGGGAGTGATATAGCTAGTGACCTCATTTGCATCCGCCGATCGTCCAATTTTCCCTGCTACAGTACATCTCCCTCTTCCCTAGGCCTCCTCCTCCTCTCCCACCCTCCATCCAACCATGGCCAAACGATCTCACACCGCCATGTCCTCCTCCCAACAACCGGTACCGGGACAGGGAAAACTACTCCAGCAGACACTACCGGACGGAACTCCCCTGCTCAGGCTCCCCCAGAAACGGTTCTACCGACAACGGGCGCACGCGAATGTGTTTAATGATCACCAGCTGCACTAGTACGCCTCCTTGTCATTCCCCTGCTTATTCCACCACTGACGGACGCCCTCGCATCGCAGTCCCGCAAGTCCAGGGGAAATGAACTGGTCAACACTCTACCCGGCCCACCCAACGGCCCGCGTCGAATTCGCAGACATCGGCTGCGGCTTTGGCGGACTCTTGACGGCGCTCGCGCCGCAGTTTCCAGAGACGTTGATGCTGGGAATGGAAATTAGGATTAGCGTGACGGCGTATGTGGATGCGCGGATAAGGGCGTTGAGGCAGATTCAGGGTCTGTTGCCCGAGGCCGAGGCGTCGGACGCCTCGGGCGGCAAGTCAGCCGAGGCGGAGGACGAACAGGCACTGGACGCCCCACCGACAACGACAACGACAACGACCGCAGAGGAAGCCGAAGACCGTCGGGAAGCAAAGGAGAACGCGCTCGCCTCGCGGCAAAAAGTGCCGGGCGAGTTTCAGAACGTGGGCGTGATCCGGGCGAACGCGATGAAGCATTTGCCGAATTTCTTTGAAAAGGGTCAGGTGAGTCCGACGGGCGAGCGAGCGAGCGAGGAGGTAGCGAGCCAGCCGGTGGGGGGCGGGAGTGAAGCGAGTCAGCGAGGGGGGAGGTAGCAGAGGAGCGGGTCGTGGCGGGTGGACGAGGCGCGAGAGGGAGCGAGCGAGCGAGCGAGCGAGTGCCAGACTGCCAGCACGAGAAAGGAAAGACGAGCTCCCCGGGGGGTTGCGCGTATCGTCGTGCACACAATGCGCTCTGGACCTCGACACCCGAAGCAGACAAACGCCAAGCCTGGTCCGAAAGATGGGAGACTTCGGGAGGGAGGGAGACGGCACGGACGAGGCAGACGGGTCACGTCCGAGGGACCGACGAAATCGGCGGCATCTCCGTCGCGTGATCTGCAAAGGTGCATCAAGGCGCGTCGGGGCGATGGAGGGTACGAGCGGATCCAATAAAGCTGGAGATTGGATCCCGGCGAATTGCGAGATGCCCGCGGAATGGCGGGAAAAGAAAGCACTCATACGACGACGCGCCGAAACCTGTTCGACGCGTGGGACGGAATGCCACTGAACGGTGACCATGATTAGGCTTGCCGGTGTGAGTCGTGCACGGCTGGTGTGGCGTCGCCGGATGATGAGGGACTGCTGTGTCGGTGGCTAGGACTTGGGGCGGGATGGGCTTCGCACAGGATTCCGACAAGCGCGACCGGAAATCCAGGCGTTGTCGCATGATTCAACCTTTGGTAATCGTCGAGTGGCGTTCCCGCGTGTGGCAGCAAGGTCACGACGCATGCAAGGCCCCTCCGGCTTGTGGGAAAGGTTCACGGCCGCGTTGGGTGGCCGTTCCATACGCGTTGCATGCGGACCATTTCTCGGACCATTTACTTACTACTTGTTCTCCCGCAGTTGACGAAAATGTTCTTCCTCTTTCCCGATCCGCATTTTAAGCGGAGCAAGCACAAGGCGCGAATTATCACGTACGTCGGCGAACCTGCTCGGTTCTTACTTACTGACCTCTCGTGCGTAGGACGACCCTCCTCGCCGAATACGCGTACGTCTTGGCTCCCGGGGGAATCCTCTACACCGTGACCGACGTCAAAGGTACGCCCCTTCGACCTCCCATATTACTCTACTTATCAATCCCTCGCAGACCTCCACGACTGGATGATGCACCACCTCAACCTGCACCCACTCTTCGAGTACATTCCGACGGAACAGCTACTCGCCGCGGACGACCCGGTGCTGAGGAGCGCGATGACAAGTACCGAGGAAGGGATCAAGGTCGAGCGTAACAAGGGGAGCAAGTGGGCCGGGTGTTTCAGGCGAAGGGAGGACCCAGTGCGGACCGAGGTAGGGGAGCGGCCGGCGGTCAAGAGACGGGTGGTGAGACGAACGGAATAGGCGAGCGGGGTTGTACAGTGCCATTGTCCATATTTTTGGGCAGAGTTTCTCGAGCAGACTGCGACGTACACGATCCCCTACATCTCGTCGTTCAACCCATCCGTCTTTTTGACCTTCATCTTGGCAATCTCGGCCTCACAGCCATCCAGCAATCGCACATTGACGCCCATATACTCCTTGTTATTCCTCTGCTCGTACACATTCACCCCGCACGTCTTGCAAAAGTAGTGATTGTTGTCCTTTTCCCCAAATTGGTAGTGCCCCAGGTTCTCCTTGCTCGAGGCGGGCATGTAGAACTCGGTTTGATCGGGGTAGATCCACAACGCACCGTTCTTTGAACGCACATCAGCAATCACTTGACGGGAAAAGCAAGACAACTCACTCCGCCGCAAAGAGTGCAATTGCAGTCATTGGCCTCGGACTTTTCCAGCGGATCATGTACGACGGCGAATCGAACTGTCTGGCAGTGGCACGAGCCTTCGTACAGCTTCTTGCCTTCGGGAACGGCGAGGTTGTGCTCGAGCGGTGTCGAAGGGGGGACGTAGGCCGGTTCTCTGTCTTTGCCGCTATACCTAACACAGAGAAGGATTAGAATGTGCGATGGGAGGGCTGCGGAGTTGTCTGCGTACGAGACGGTGGGAACGTCGTGAATGTCGATGTCACGCAACGCTCGGACCTGTCATCGAGCGCCGAGTTACAGACATCAGTGTTGATCAGGCCTTGGTGAGAACCTTCGCGGGACTCACGTTGAACGGCATCTTCTTCTCCGTATCATACGGAGCACCGAGGACGAACGAACCGCATTCCCCGCAGAACTGACAAAATATTCAGCTCGCCTGTTTCAGACCACGATAGGGGCTTACTGACCTGATGCGTCGTCGTCTTTGCGCCAAATTGATACCCCTTCAGCTTGTCCTTTCCCTTCTCTAGTACAAAGGCTCCCGGCTCAGCGAATTGCCAGATGATACCCCGCTTACTGCAGTGACTGCAGTCGCACGTGCCGTTGTCCTTCAATCCGTTGGGCAGTTTGACGGTGAAGGTGATGGCTTGGCAGTGGCATGAGCCGTGGAATATTGTTTTCGTGTTGTCTAACATGGCGACCACGGGGGAGATGTCGAGGATGTCCAACGCCTGGGTCCGGCCTAGATACGTGGACTAGCAGAGTACAATGAGTGCTCTAGGGAGATGGATATGCTGCAACAAGCTGGAAACATATCGGTCCGGCCATGAGTCATATGCATGCGCATAGGAGACAGTAAGAGCATCCGCGTTCTGAACATTAGTCAGCATCGGGGAGACATCTTGACATTTCTCCAGAACGTGCTGTTCACCCATTTTGGAAAAGTGGACTCTGCAATGGGCGAGCAGGCGACCAACGCCCATATTTGCAGCTCGTTGCAGCTCATCCTTGACTTTCCCTCCGCCCTCACCTACGTGCTTGTCACCTTCGATAGCGATAGCATAATACTCAACTGGCACTCAGCAAGGTCTCGTACTGTAATTAGTCGCACGTACGATCATATCATACGTATATCATACGTCTACCTACTATAACGTTACGTCGGACTCTTATAACATGCAAGAACGAGGTTTGGACCGTTTGAAAAACGGGCTGTCGATTTCGATATTGTGCATAATATGAGATGCCAGTCACATCCAGGTGGAAGGCTCAATGCTTTGCAGTTGGCGCTCACGTTCTGCCACAAGCTCGTTATTGCAAAGTAGGGGTGTATCAGCCGTTTACCAGCCGCATCGGCAATGGCGCATGTCCTATGTTCCAATATCACTGGTGGTTTTTATGTTATATTGATCACAATAGAAAACATTCTTCTGTCAAGCGTCACCCTCTAGGGGTCGTAGACGGGCTTGACCTTGTACATGTTGACGTTCTCCGCCTCGGGCTTGATGTCCTCCTTGCCGCTACAAGCCAAGCCAAGTCAGCATGCTTCCTCACTAAACCCGTAAAGTACTCACTAGAGTCGATCAACGGCGTACATGTTATCCGTCGACGGGATCTCGAAACCAGACGTGACGTTGGACAGGTAAACCTTGCCCTCGGTTTTGGCGGCCGCGCCGGGAGCCTTGGACGCGGTCGCATTGGTGTTCTTTCCCCAGCCCTTTTCACCGGGGGCGCCGACGTCGGCGGTGCTGGCTTCCTTGAAGGGCTGACCCTTGAGCGCGACCGTGGAAATTCGGCCGCTGCAGCGAGGTTAGTAGGGGTCCGCACGCAGAGACGGGAAGGACCTACTCGGGGATAAAGCCAAACTCCATTCGACCTTCGGCGTCCTTGGTGCCCTGGTAGATGTAGAAGCCCTTTCGCTCAAACTGGATAATGTCAAACTTTTTCAAGTTCTTGACGTTGGCGTCCGCGACCGCCTTGGCCCGGTACTCGGTCACGGGGTTCAAGCAGGCCGTAAAGTCATCCCCATCCTCGATCTTCTTCTTGTTGATCAGGTAGTCATAGTCAATCAACGTGACAGGCACGAGCGGGTGCTCGGCCGTCGGCGCGGAAAGCCAGTGCACCTTTTTGGAAGTCTTTTTAAAGTCGCCTTCGAGGTGGAGTTCGAGTTCGAGGGATTCCACCTTGCCGGCCGCGTTGGTCTTTTTGCTCCTGACGAATGCGTTTCCCCAGTCCATGGCGGTGATCTGCGCGAGCGTCAGCGAGTATTCACCCTGATTCGGGCGCGACCCACCTCTTCATTGTCCCCGAACGATTCGGCGTCAACTTGCTCCATCAACAAATCGGACGAGAACACCGTCTTTTTGTCCCCGACTTCCGGGTTCTTCTTGTGCGCCGGCAAGGTCCTCACCTCGGGCTTCTCGGGCCCACCAGTCACATGAACCTTGACACTGCCGATGCGCATCAGCTCACATCCGAAACTCGAGCTCGCCACGGACTTACGCATCCTCCTCCAACACGGCCCAGTACCGCGGCGCAATCGGGTCAATGACTTTTTTGTTCCACGCCCAGAGTTGATCCCACTCCATGAGCAGGGTCGAGGACGAGGCGCCCTGGGAAGCGATGAAGCCCTTGAGTGCTTCGATGGTGAGACCTCGTGCGCGCATGCCTGGACGAACGGGACGTCGGTGAGATTGCCATGGAGCCAGGGTTTAAGGGACGCACCTCGGATCGTGGGGAATCGCGGGTCTTCCCAGCTCTTGACGAGCCCTTGTTCGACAAGGTACTTGAGCTTTCGCTTCGACAACAACGTGTACACAAAGTCGAGTCGGCTACAGACACGATCAGGACAATTACCCCCCCGACTCTTGACGCGACACTCACCTGAAATCGAAAATCTCAATCTTGGCCAGTCCCAATTTTTCCAGGAACCACTCGTACTGCGGCTTGCGATCCGCATACTCGTTGGCCCTCAGGGCATGGGTGACGCCGTCCAACGCATCAACCACGGGACACGCCAAATCGTACATCGGGTACGCCTTGTACTTGTCGCCCGTGACGTGGTGCGCCTTGTTGATGCACCGGTAGATGGCCGGGTCGCGGAGGGCACCGTTCGGCGAGGTATAGTCGATCTTGGCGCGGAGGAACCACTTTTGGCCCTCGGCCGAGCCGGTGAGCATGGCGTTGAAGTGTTCCAGGTTGGTCGCGATCGATGCGTCACGGTTCTTGGAGGGGATCAGGGCCATACGTTGGTCGCGCATCGTTTGTTGATCCGTGTCGTCCATAAAGGCATCCCCTTGCTCGATGAGCTTCCTCGCAAACTCTTGAATCTTTTCAAAGTGATCACTCGTATGCACCACTCCATCCCACTTGACACCCAACATCTCCAAATCCTTCTGGAAACTACCTTCGAACTCGTCCTCCTCCTTTTCCGGGTTGGTATCGTCGAACCGGAGCAACATCTTGCCCTGGTACTTGTCCGCGAGCGCGCGGTTCAAGATACACGCCTTGATGTGTCCGATGTGCAGGTAGCCCGAGGGTTCCGGTGCAAATCGGAGGACGACGTGGCCCGGGCGGGCGTTGGGGAGGGACGCTTCGACGGTGCCGGACTTGTTCTTTTCCGCTTTCGAGGCCTTGTTCTGACGGGACGCCTCAGTCCGATATCAGGAATAGAATAGGCGAGATGAACGTACGTTACTGCTCTTGGCATTGAACAACCCCTGCACAACCTCCTGCGTCGCGTCCAACCCTTCGACAAAAGCATACCACCTCCCCAAATGCGCATGCTTGCCCTGCTTCAACACGCCAATCACCTTCAAATTGGCGCGGATCGTACCCCAGACTTTCAAGTCTGTTGCGCCCGGCGAGGCCGAGTGCGGGGCGGAGAAGGTCGTGCGGAGGGCGAGGTGGTCGTCTAGCTTGTTGAGGATGGTAGGGATGGAGGGGAAGGGCGTAGAAGCGTTGAACTCTGCGGGCAATTCAGGCAGGGGGTTCTGCGATTCCTATGAGCACTGGTTCATTCAAGAACAAGAGTCGCGCGACTCACCTCCTTGCCCTTGTAGAGCGCACTGAGCGCCTCCTCGACCTTTTCCACGCCCTGCGCACCGGCATACTCGATCTCGCCCGTGTGTGCCCAGTCCAAGGGAACGCCCTGGTGAGCTGCGAGCGCTGCTGCAGTCCAGGGGAAGGGAGTGGTGGCGATGTTTATTTTTAGTGGAGCGGACATTGTTGGTGGGAGAAGGGAGAGGGGAGGGCAAGGCGAAGAGAACGTGACTTGAGTCAGGGTCAGGGTGACCCCGTGCGCTTGTGTAAATATGCGCTTTCATTTGGCGGTGAAACAAGGGTTGATCGATATGAGTCATCACCTTGGTGTTTCCCCTCTCTTCCTCTCTTCCTTCCTGTGTCGTTTCCCCTCTCTCCCGTTTCCCGTTCAACCACCATGTCTCCCTCACCAGACGCCCCATCCCCGGGTCCCACATTCCCCCAACAACAACACCCGGCATCAGTAGACCTCTTCCTCCCAACAACGCTACGCCACGGATCCCGTTCCCCGCTCGACCATATATCATCCGGGACTGGAACGCGGAAACACCACCCGAGCCTAGCCCATCATCGACCGCACCTGCATCTCCGGCACGGTCACCACCACCGGCGGTCAATAGACTCGACCGCGAGAGATTCCCTTGAATCGACAGCAAGGAGTCCGCCGCGAATCGATACGGACCTGTTGAATGTGCCCAAGACGTATGAACCGCATGCGCGGCGGATCGATTCCTCGTCCTCGAATGGGGAACGGAAGGCGTCATCTGGAGAAGCTGAGCCCCGTCAGAACGATGACGGTCAAGAGGAGGACGGGGCAAGTGGGAAAGGGCACGAGTCGCCGTTGACGCCTGACCCGAAGGATATTCCCCAGGGAGGGGCCGACGTCGTGCCGGCGATCAAGGACGGTGGCTCGCAGCCGGGGCAAGAGAGACGGTCCGTGTGGGATCAAGTGAGGTACGAACTCGACGAGGAACCCGGTGTAACACCCGCGTAAGCCTAGGGTACCCCTGCATACCATACAGCAAACCTCACCTCTCCACTTCCAGTTGTCTAACCCCCCTCTTGACCTCCCTTCAATCCCAAACCCGCGCGCACGCGCTCAAGCTCTCCACGGCAACACGCACGATCGAACACCGCGTCGCGGAATGGAACATTCTCGCCGACAGACTGATCGATATCGATCGTGAAGCAGGGGAAGTCGGTGTCTCCCTCGTCGGGAAAACAGAATGGGCCCGTCAGCTCGGCGGGCGTGAGTCGGATGATAACGACCAAGCTGGATTCCCACTCACGGGGGAGGAAGAATCGCCCGTGAAAGTTCTCTTGGACCTAGTCAGCGCCACGCAGAAATCAACCGTCTCCCTCGAATCACTCGCGCGCGCCGTCTCCGCCCGCGCCGAGGATGTCCAGCGGCTGAAAGCGAAAATCGAGGCGGACGGAATCGTGCTGGAGCAGAGGATGGGGCGCGGGCTGGAGCGTAAGATGGTCGGGATCGAACGTGCGCAGCGGGATGCCAAGCGGAGGGATTGTACGTTCTTTTTGCCCCCATTTCCTGTTCTCGAAGAGGCGTCGCTGATGGATCGGCAGTGGTGATCAACGTGGTAACATTCACCGCGCTCTTCCTCGCCGGTCTCGCCATATCCCGACTCGCGTTCAAGTACTCGTGCGTCTTCCCGCGCCTCGGGAAATGGATCCAACAGTGGGCGTGGAGGATCGTGCGGATGGTTCACCGATTCGCTGGGCTTGGCTAGTGAACGGGCACAGGAAGGGCGATGAATGAGCAGGTGTGGACAACAAAGCTGCACCGACGTGTGGGAAATCCGACGGGTTCGGCTGTTGACGACGACATGCCGACTTTCCGTTCAGCGCACGTCGAAGAGATACGACAAATTCCTCCGACGCAAAGTCATCGGTCGGGAATCCCAGGTCGACATTCGGCATGGGGTGGCGTCGACACGAACAAAGTACAACACGTCGACGACCGCATGGCTTTCACTGTTCTACGTCCCGCTCTCAGGGCGGGCCGATGGCCCGGAACACCCATGCGGGCAGCGCAATCACGGCGGCGGTGAAGAAGATAGCCCTCACATCTGATCGTCATGAGGACTGCGCACATCAAGAGATGGCTTCCGGGGATGCAGGGTCACCGCTTTTCGCAAACAGGTTCGCGCTGTTGGTTGGATCCAGGATCACGACATTGTTGTACGTGAATAGTCGTACGAGGTTACAACGATACTCCATATACCAACGTGGTTGCCCTTGGCATATTCGATCTGCCACATCCATCTTACCGCAATGATACTTGTCTATAGTTGCCGCGCGTTGTCCATCTTTTGCTTTCTTGCGACTGCCGATAGAAAGGTTTGATGCATAAAGGATGCAGAGGCAGACGTCTGATGACCGTTCTTCGGTGCTAGTCTTGGCGAGAAGGCCAATGTAAGTCGATTATCATCCCGGCTCGTCGCGTTTCCTGAATATGCAGTCTACGCTGATTGTCAAATTTGTTATCATCGTCCTGTCGTCGATTCTACTACTAGGCCTGGTCGTTCCATTCTGTCAATGAGAGTTGGGTGCCGATTTATCTGTCTTACTTAAACACGTCCCAGCGGAGGCGATACGTCCCAGTGGAGGCAGGAGTCCTGGAAGTTGGAAACTGTCCTACTCTCCTGTTATACCCCATTCATTTCTGAACGGCTCGGCCCAACATCTCCCTATCGTTCAACTGTGTCATCGAGTACGGCTTGAACATTAAGTCGAGACTTCTGGCGGTGTGCGCGGCACGCCGATCACTTTACCCCTCGACACCGACAGCGGAAGCCTCAACAGCGCATACGGCTTCTTCGACGCCGACCCCGCTCTCCAATTGACAATGTACCATATCCTTGACCAATTGCGCAGCTCCTTGGTTCGACTCGCTGGCATCGAATGGCACAGGAGAGGAAGAAGACATCATGAAATCCCGATCATTTTCGTCGTCATCTTGCGCGGCCATGAGGCTGGATTCAACGCTGGCGTTCCGCGCAAGGTGGGTCCTGTAGGAGGTCGAAAAGGGGTCGTGATTGGCGATGTCAGCGAGGACCATTGTAGATCGTGCAGAGTGTCCATCGGGAGGGTTCGTGCTAGTCAAGTCTTGCCATGATGCAGTGTGATTGCTTGGAAATCCTGGATATTCGGTTCGGATTGGGTGATCTGTAGCCATGATCGAGGTTTGCGCCGTGCTGTTTCGAGGGCTGTATCTAGGATAGTATGGGTAGTTCCATCGGGGACCTGTGCGAGAAGCGTTCGTGAAACCGGCGATGTGCCTTGATTGCAAAGGCGACTCGCTCCAGGATATTCTGTCGACCGAGAACGTCAGAAGATGGCCGGATGGGATTGCAATTCATAGCTCACCTCTGCCATTGTTGCAACGCCTCGTCAAGCTGTCCAGGGTGCGGTCGAGCGGAAGGGCTAGAGATCCCGGTCGGCACATCATCAAAGTCCTGTTCAATCGGCTCGTTCTCTGCATTCTCGCCTGATCTCCTCCTCGCATTCAAAGCGCTGCGTTCGTCCCTCCTGGGATCGGTTCGTCCTCGCGCAGAAACAGTTGATCGACGCGTGACGTTATGATAAGGCAAGGGTAACGAGTAGCTGGAGGGAGAAGGAAGGGAAGGAAATCCAGAGAGTGTCGAAGTGGTGGCACGGCCGAGATGTGTCATGCGTACGGACGGGGAGTCACTGTTTGGAGCCGCCGGAACCTGTCGAGCGAGAATCCTTCCGCGCGGATCAGAGCTTTGATGGTCGATAGGGGTTGCTTGAGTGATGGCCGTTCCGGAAAACAAATGATTTGTGCTGCTCCTGACGGGCGTCTGATAGACAAAAGCATTCGCAAAGGCTTGATCAACAGCAGAAGCAAGAGATTCTCCAGGTTCGCCATCAGACGTGACGACTTCATTCTGCAGAAGACGTTCGTTCACCGACGGCTGATCTCTTGTTTCCGCATTGTTCACGGCCAGACCACTCTCCATAGGACGCTCCATCGCCTCGTGAAGAACGAATGCAGCCTGTGATTCTGTCGATACGTCATGCATCTGCGGGGAAGCTGAGCGGGATCGGCCGTGAAGGTTGTATGCCTGAGTTCGCCTTTCGCTTGGAGAGAGGTATAGTCTGGGAGAGGGACAAGTAGGAGTCTCTACGGCTGTGGGGGGTTGCTGAAAGTGCGTTTCAACGAGTTGATCAGCGAAAACTCTGATGTGAAGGTAAAGCGGAAATCTAAACTCACACCTGGGACTGGCAATCCCATCCTTCCGCTATCCGCTGTCGAATCCTCAACATCCTCGACCGTTCTCCCTGCGGGAACATCAGTCTCTTCTTTAAACTCCATTCTAACAGCAACATCTTCCATCCTTTCAAACGCCGTTTCCCTTTTCTTCAAGGTCTTGCGTTTCTTGATCATCCGCGCAGATGACGAAGCCGTGACTGCTTGGCCTTCGATCGAGGGACGTGATTCTCGTGGTGGACTAGTGGATGAATCGTAGTTGCGTTTGCGAAAGCCATTTGGGAGGGGAGGTGATGTGTCCATCGTGGAAAGGAAGAGTGATGGTGATCCGTTTGCGACAGTGCTTGTTCACGCTCTTAACGAGTCGCTTCAGTCGTGCCGAGAAAAACCGAGTTGTGGAGCAATGAGCGATAATGCCGATGATGTTGCTGGCCCTTAAGCGAAAGGTGGATGAGAGCATCGAACAGACACGCTGCATGATCCTTTGATGATGAACGGTCGAGTTGCTGTGGGCGATCGCTCAACTACTGCTCAACTCGCGTCGGTCACGTTTCAATCTGAAACCTAAGCAGCAGGCGCGTTTCGCAGAATGAAAGCGTTGATAGATCTCATCTGCTCTCCTTCACACCAGTATGCGTCTTTCCACGAATGCGTCGTACGTCGAGAACACTCCCCGTGATGCTGCTTAAAAGCAGGATCAGGAGAACAAAGCATTGACCACCAAAAGGCGTAAAGTCATCGCATGCCGATTCGTAAGTGGAGCGCACCCTTGTCTGTTCAGTACACGCATAGAGTCTCCCTGCTCTCATCCACATAATCCGGAGTCATGCTGATCTGTCCGCCGATAGATTATACCTCAACACTACCGTCCTCCCATACAGATCCCCCCAGGAAAGGTCCAGGGGGGATTCAGGAACCAGCTTTGGTTGCTCCACACAATCCAGCTATTGCGGCGTAGGGTTGTTACCGGTGACAACCCAAAGCTTCTCCACCATCAAAACAAAGAGAACAATACTACAAGATGGCCGAGTCGGTTAGAGGTGAACGTGAATCCAATGGCTGCTGTAGGCTTTCGGGATTCGGGTGATTCATCCGTGGAGCGGTCCGTATTCCCAGTCTCGGGACAGCTTGTTGGGTCCTGACATATTGCGCATTGTAGTAGGTATTTCGCTGGACTATCTGGTATATCTGGTATATCGTTGTCAACAAATCCCTCGAAGCCACATCGTCAACGCCACATCCATGGACGCCACAACGTGAAGCTTGTGCCTGACGGGTTTCGTTGTGGTGCGCATATTACCGTCGACAGATCTGCCAACCACACATGGCGGAATGTCGCTTCCGACAGATTCGTTGAAATTTGCTGGCGGACACGGCGGAGAAGCTGGCGGAGATGAGCGGGGAAGTTGAGGGTGTTGCAGGGGTCGACAAGGAGCCGCTGGAGGTATATAAGGCCGTTGTTTCAAGGTCAACTAGAAGCGACTTTCAAGACGAAGCAGCAACATCCGCCCGTCGAGTCAAGTCCTGCCGCGCCTTCGATACTAATAATAACAACATGTTGTCGTCTGTCAACCTCGTCGCATACTATACCACGCTCGTCCTCGCGCTGTTTCACGCCACCAACGTCAATGCCGCCCCGACCCGAACCACCAAACGACAAGTCAAGAACGGCAACATCGCCGCCCCTGTCGCTCGATTCAACGTTGCGGCACGTCTCCGACAGACCAGCTGGAGGGAGATCCAGGCTCGAGACGCGCTCCGAAAGAGTCCGTTCTACCGACGCCAACAGGCGAGTGACCTCCCGTACGCTACGTGCCAGGCGACATACAGCTCGCTTGTGGGTGTTGCGAGGTACCCCAACGTAGAGATCTATGGCGGTGACGTGAGTCGGTATTCCTGCCGTGCCTACCGCTTGATGACTGACACTGAATATCTGCAGCCTACGCCTTTCGAGGGAGGTCTCTTTGCGCAAAGCGAGACCGACTGTCTCAACGTCTGTCAATCACGATCTGAGTAAATGTCACTATGTTATTCGAAGTCGATCAATGCTAACCGCTGCATCAATTAGCTGTATCGGATACTACTACTTCGCCATCGATCAGACTTGTTTTCCCAAGGTATGTTCTCCGGTAACGCGACACCTCGACCCTTCTGACCCGTCTGTTTCTCAGGTCGATTTGGCAGTGGACGGCTGGACTACGGACACCGAGGGATCTCAATTTGAAGGGGAGACTGCGCTACGGCCAACGGAGCCAGTAAGTATCATCGTCGTTGTCATCCGTCAGGCGTCAAACTGACTTGCGCTGCTCGATGGCAGTCAACCCGCAGTTCCGAAGCACCTGTTGCAACTCGCCCGCAGTCCTTGGTACCTCGCAGTGTTCCCCGCGTGTCGATGCCGGGCTTCCCGTAGCGAGATTGGCGAATGTTGACCTGTTCGGTTTCGATATTCCCCCTGCTGTAAGTTTCCGCCAAAATCGACCGTACCTCATAGTGATCCATCTGTATTGCATCCTTGCGAACAGGAGGAGTGGCAAGATTCCCCTCTCAACTCGGAGTCGGACTGTATCACTCGATGTGAATACACTGAAGGGTGAGTGGAGCACACATTTCTGTGATATCATTTGACTGACATCCCTCATTTGCAGTTGCGTCGGATACTTCTGGTGGCCCCAGCCGACGGATGTTCCCACATGCTACTTGAAGGTAAGCATCTTGCCTAGCAGTCCCTGTCGTGCTTAGCTGACGGTCCACTCTAGCAATCCGGCTGGGGCGCTGCCGACTTCTTGACCGGTAACGCTCCCTCCTTGGCTGCCGGCTCGACTGCCGGTGTGATCAGACAATCCTGTGCCGGGCTGCAGGGAATCTTGTCTGAGGATGTGTACCTGCGATGCTGCAACAACTAATGAAGGGCGTGAGGTGTCGAACTCTGACGGACAATGATGAACAATGAAATCGAAATCATGCTCACATTATGTATTGGGCCCGCTATAATACTCGTATGAACATAAACATGTATCTATCATCACACATGTATCTGTCCCGCTCTAGGATCGAGGATCACGTACGCGAATGCCATTTACACTGTCGTCAGTCTCCAATAGCGCTTTCGCACGCCTACGGAGAATCGTTAGGTCAACTTGCTTTACGTCGCGGCGAGCTCGGGGTCAACATTGCCAACCTGTACACCTGGAAAGCTGATATATGATCCCTAGATATCTTGATGAGTCGAGACCGTGTAGATGGCATAGGTTGACTGCTACGTTTGTGAGACGCAATGAGATTCTCTTTGAGCTGCCTCCAAAACGGATCTCGAAGACATTTTTTGCGCCAAAAGACCCCCCTCCCCTTTCTGCCCCCAGGCGACATAGCACACTGTACGTTCGGCCCTGTTTCCGATAGATGCTTAGGATAAGAGCAAAACCCACAGAGCGACTATGATCCTCCCTACTTCACATTATACAGGAGGTAACGGCCATGAAAAGCGATACCTGATACCCAAAAATTCTCCAAATGACCCCGACAGCGCTCGTCTACGATTAGTTGTTGCAACAACCTTGATAGGTCACGATGTCGAGCTCGCTGCGAAGCTGTTCGCAGGAGAGGTCGAGAGTACCGACAACAGCTCCCGGACCGGATCCGTCTTCGATCGTCTCGACCAGGTTGTAAGAAGACGCCGGGACCGTCTGTTAAAGTGCGACTCATGTCAGACAGCTACCTCAGAACGTGCTCAACGGCGACTGACTTTTAACCAACATTGATTAGCCGGTTGATCTTCGGGCTGAGGCCAGTACTGGTAAGATTGGCAGCTTCCCAGTCGCAAAGCGCACGTCTTCAGTATTGTCTATTACGATAGAAAAAGACGGCATTCTCACCCAAAGGTATTCCAGCATGCCTGAATGCACTGAGCCTCCGAAGCCACAGTCGGCATGCCGCCAGCCTGTTGCCAGATCGAGGAGTCAGCTTCTGGTCATACACATCAGCGAGGTCCTTCTTACCTCTACAGGAAGGTCATTGCCGTACATTCGTCGGCCGAGGAATCTAGCGACGGGTAAAGGCGCAGCCACTTGAGGCGAACATTGTTGAGGACCATTTCCGACAGTCTGATCACCAGTCATGCCGCAGCAGGTGTTCTGGAATTGGCCGGGAACTGTCACGAGACCGATGCGCTTTAGCAACTGTCATGCTGGCTGATGTCAACAGCTTACCAGCACCGTTGAAGGTATTACAGTCACCGAACAACACGGTCACGGAACCGATTTGTCCTGGGTCGTTGCTGGACACCCATGTTTCCGGGGCGCCCAAGCTGACCTGTTAGAATCATTGATCAGACCGTGACGTGACTCGACAACGTGCGCCCTTACCTTCAGAGAGCACATCGAATCTGAAGCAGACCAGTAATACCCTATCGAGCTGTATACAGGAGAAGCGCCGCGTGAATTGGAAGGAACGTCAGGAGACAGACAGGACGTACTCACCCCGGTTGTTCCGTCGCAATCTCATAGCACTCCTCCTCTGAATACGCTTCAAAGGGCTCGGCGTACCACTGGCCCTCCGTCGCCTAGGGACAGGAGTTATGAGTCAGCGACTACCAGGAAAGCGAATTCTACCCGGCCCAAATAGGCTTACCATTCCACCGGCCATGTCAGACCCGACATATCGAGCCGACGTAAGCAAAGGAGCAAAGTCGGCCGAGCAGGTAGGATACACTCGCGCGCTCGACTGCTGCCGCCTATAGAGCGGGTCGTTTCGGATGACGTTTCGTGCCCGAATCTCTCGGGCGTTGGTCTGGCGCAGTCGGGCGGCGGATGTCAAGGGCACCCTTTTGGTGGCAGCTCGTTGGGCGGCTATGTTGTTCTCCTTGACGGTTCGGGTCGGGATGGTGGCGCCGAGCGATAGCTGAAGGAGACAAGCGAAAAGTGTGGCGAGTGTTACGCTGCGGGTGATGTTGAACATCTTCATTGAGGTCATGGAGGGCAAAGGAGAGTGTCGGTCGAGTTCAGAGACGAAGGCATCTGCCTGGATGTTGATGCCCAGGATATATAAATTACGAGGAGGTCCGCGACTACATTTCCTAAGCCAATCAGGCATTTCTTTTGGTCCGCCGCTCACACACCGGACAGCTTCCTGATCGAATATCCTGCACAGAGGACCTGTAAACAAGACTTGTAAAAACAAATCATCAAAACATTCCATAAACGTTTCACAGCGATCCGTGTGCGCCGCCACAGACGATCCACATGGTCAGCCCAGCTGCCAGCCCAAGGCTTGCGGATCCGCTCACAGAATGGAAAACGGCACCGACAGAAGATCATTCCTGTCTCTCGGAAGCTCTCTCTCGGACATGCGGATCGGCCGTGCCTGAATAAACTTTACGATAGCCTTACGGCACGTTCCGAGCAGCTTTCCGAGGCAGATCCGACATGTGTGTGAAGAAACATGCGGCGGTCGTGCGACTGAGAGATGGTGCTTATAGTTGATCAGGTGGCCGGCGAAAGGACGTCAAAGACGAAGGATGGGGCGTCACTCCGTATGCATAAGCCGTCTGCGTCTGATTCTGGCATCATGCTTTCGGCCTCGCTCAACATACCTTCCGGACCACAAGCAGCCTGAAGCTTCCCTCTTCGTACCATGCCGTGCGTTCCTGTTGTCAACCTGTGTTGTGCAGCCGAGGTACTGTGAGGGGGAGAGGAGGAGTAAACGGGTTAACGGGTTAACGGGTCCTGGATTCTGAAAATCTGAAACATTTCAGCCGCGTGACGGCTTGAGCAGTCGACATCACTATAAGTGGTTTCCCACCAGCTTTCCAATCGTGTTACTGTTTTTATGCTCTCCGCGATGGGGCCATGCATGGGGTACGCCCCGACCTACATACAAGATCTCTTGAATGCGGAGGGTTCGGCGAGACCCAGAATGGAATCGTGGAGACGGCGTCAGGACCGAAGGGCTACGTTTCGTAAGTGCAGCGCATTCTTGTTTCCTTGCATTCCTGCCTCCTTCACCATCACTTCGTGTCCTTCCGCTCTCGTCTCTGGCTGATGTTCCCTGCTGATCCCCCTCACGCCAGGCTATGGCCTCATACGGTTTCCTGACAGAATCAACGACCTCGATTTAGCCATTCCACTGCGGCCGCTTTTCGATCGGAATGATTTGTTCGGGGTAGTCACCGGTTTCGACTCGAAGCTTATCCGATGTCAAAACAAACGGCACGCACCCAGAAGGAATCTCGACCGATATATGGCTGCTGCAACCTTCTCGGCTCCCAACGTATATGGAGGTACACCGGCTGGAGTGGAACGTTTGAACTCTGGAGGTGAGGGCGATGAAGCTCGTGGTCAGCGAGGCCGTAAACATCATGTCAACGCCGTATTGCTGATGCTCGTTCCTAGGTATGGCAGGCCACCGTTGGTATATAAGTCCGTCGACGTCAGTCGAGATAGGGGACCTGGAACTCGTCACCATCACCTACTCTTCGAATCTCGTCCTACCTCGATCCCAAGACTTATAATTGCAACATGTTGTCCTCGACCAGCACACTCGTTTACTATACCACCCTCGTTCTCGCCCTCTTCCATGCGTCAACCGCGAATGCCAGCCCGACTCCGACTATCCCGCAAGAGGTCAAGAAAGGCAACGTCGCACCTCCCGTCCTATCCTCGGCCGCTGCCGCGCGTCTCAAGCAGACAAGCTGGAGGGAAATTCAAGCTCGTAACGCACTCCGCTCGAACCCTCTTTACCGACGACAAGCGAGTGCCGTGCCGTACCCGACCTGTCAGGCAACGTACAACGCGTTGCTTGGTGTAGCAAGGTACCCTCAAGTCGAGATCTATTATGCCGACGTGAGTGATTCTTCCGAAGCGTATCCCTAACCAAGGGTTACGCTTAATTTGACGTAGCCCGAGCCCTTCCTCGGAGGTTACTATGCGGAATCGGAGCCTGAGTGCTTGGATGTTTGTCAACAGCGAGCCGAGTGAGTGTTCTCGCCGCCATTCCCGTGTCATCTCGGACTCATCGACACGGCTTCCTAGCTGCATCGGATACTTCTTCAACGCCGTGGACCAATTGTGTTACCCCAAGGTCCGTCCGCTGAGTCATAAGGATCGTGCATGGACTGATCCTTCATCGTTTCGCAGGTCGATTTGGCCTCGGCACGGTTCCAGACCGACAGCGGTCCGGCTCTGTCCCCGGGCTCGGTCGGTGCGCTGATTGGAGATTGCGCGACGGTCAACGGGGCCAGTAAGTGCACGGTTTGGCCGACATTCGTGTTGCGCGACACTGATTCTGTGCCGCTTGTTTAAAGTCGACGCCCAATTCCGAAGCTACTGCTGCAATTCCCCTGCGGTTGTTCCAGTTTGAATCGAGACCTTGCGTGGCCGCTAGTGGAAGGGCCGGTGTGATCAGGCAGTCTTGTACCGGACTCAACGAGCTCCGCGCGAAAGATGGTCCTGCGATGTTGCGACAATCACTAGTGACGCCCTCTTGGACAGTCACGTCACTCCTAGCGTTGTTGTATTTGCCGGTTTGTACGCTCGGATCATCAGATTGCCAAATTCGCGGAACCACGAGGCATGTCGGTGCTCCTGAGGCCATAGCTGCACAGATGTCCATATTAAGCCTTGCTTATCGCTAGCTGCGCTTTGTCGATTCACGATTCCGCTCGCCTCAGATTGAAACCTGGATGCGACGCGTTTACTGCACAAGCATGCCACCCAATGGCTGGCCTATCTATCGATTTTGTAGACGGCCCGTGCTAAGGCATCGTCGACATACCCCGACCTTGTCCGAGGCGTCTTTCCGGGTCTCCCGTCACTTTCGACGGCGCCACGCACGACGCCATGCTGTACTGCTTTTCGAGCCGTGTCTGGGCAGCTGTCTGCGGTGAGTGTTCAGGCGCGCTCCTGCGCCGCTATTTCGACACCGCAAGAGCATATGACCGCTTCGTGCCTGACTTCTTTTGCCCGTCGAAGAGCCCACTAAGCATGCACCGGGGGAGGCGATCTGCAAGGTCCATCCCACAAGCCGGACCCGAGGATGTCTCAGCGACTTGAGCGATCTTCCACTCACATGCATGTCTCGTGAGTAACTGGTGACTACCCAAAGTATGCGCAGATCAAAACAAATGGACAAAGAGACGATGCAGGGTGAACGAGATTGTTTACAAACCATCTGGACGCCTCACACGCCTCATCTGTCTAGACTCTGTTGAAGCTTCTGAGTCCTGTCGCTCTCTGTGAGGCCAGTGAAGCATATGTGTGTTCCGTACTTGCCTGAACGCTGGCTGATACCGAATCCCTCAAAGATTTGTTGTGATGTTGGCAACGTTGCTGGTACTGGCCGGATATATAATGCGGCATGAGGAGGGACCAAGATGAAGATCCGGAAGAGCCGTCGACATACTTCTGCAAGACTCGACATCGATATCTATAATTTGCCATGTTCGCCATCAACACGCTCGCTTACTACACCACACTCGTTCTTGCACTCACGCAGCTCACCACCACAATCGCGGGCCCAACTCGAACCACCAAGCGAGCCGTCAGGAACTCGGTTCAAGCTGTTCCCAAGGGATCAGCCGGTGCCGCTCGACTCCACCAGACCAGCTGGCGACAGATTCAAGCCCGGAATGCGCTCCGTATGAGCCCGATGTATCGAAGGCAACAAGGTAGTGCGCTACCTGCGTTGACGTGCCCTGAGACATTCAACTCTGAGTTGGGCGTCGCGAGGTACCCCAACATCGACATCCTGGGAGGAGACGTGAGTAGAGAATGGCGATGCATGATACACGTTCAAGCTTACACTGGGTCTTCCTATAGCAATGGCCTGTCCCCGGACCGATCTACGTCGAGACTGAGAACGATTGTCTGTCCGTCTGTCAAGGCCGACCTGGGTTAGTGTCTCGCGCAGAACCTGGGCCGTTCTATGCTCACCTCGTCTTATCGTACAGCTGCATTGGATACTTCTGGTGGGCCACCCGTCAAGAATGCTTCCCCAAGGTACGCCTCGAGCCTTGCTTGTGTCCGCTGTACAATTCCTCACCATCCATCTCTTGTAGGACCAATTGACCTTGGACGCATGGACCTTCACCTCCGAGGCTGCGCAGGACCCAGGATCAGCTACCGGCCTGATTGGCGACTGCGCTGTGGCCAATGGCGCCAGTAAGTTTCGAGACGCGTCTTGCCGGATGTCAGCTGAGATGTATCGGCGTCAGTATACTCGCAGTTCCGACCATACTGCTGTAACTCGCCTGCGGTGTACACGCCTCAGCGTTGCGGCGAATGGATCCCGTCCCCTCCCATCTCGGTCGCTCGTCTGCAGAACACCGATCTCTTCGGTTGGGATATGGCACCTGCTGTGAGTATACAAACTCTCAGGTCTCTCTCAACGCGGACTAAAAGATCCTACCTTTAGGACGGCCAATCATTCCAAACTGATCAAGAGGCCGGCTGTTTGGCTAGGTGTTGGAGTGAGCCGGGGTAGGTAGTTATGACGCGACCGATACCGCATGTCGCTGACTTGCCTACTTTCCTCCAGATGCACCGCTTACTTCTGGTGGCCGACTGCACCTGAAGGACCCGCCTGTTTCTTGAAGGTAGGCGTTCGTGCATCACCCCACAAGCTTCTCTGATTGACTGACGAATTTTCGACGAATTTTCTACCAGCAATCTGGATGGGGTTCGAACGACTTCATCTCGAACAACGTCCCCGCCTTGTCGGAGGGTTCTGTCGCCGGTATCCTCTACCAGACCTGCGACGAAACGCGAGGATTCTTAACCGACGATGTTTACCAGCGATGTTGCAACAACTGATCGTCAGGCTTAGGCAGCGGGGACGACATTTTACACTTGTAAACTAGGTACTTCCTTTGGGTATTGGTTGTTTTGGGCATCCGGTTATATTCACGCTCATTTGAAGACGGAGGATCGAGCAGGTCTTTGTGTATTCGCGCTTCGAGGCACGCTCGCAACGGACGCCCCGTGCTGCCATCGACGCAACATGACTGAGTCACGGAGGCGGAACCCGAACGCAAGTCGGATAGTCGCTTGAACCCTGCGGCATCTCAGGTTGAATGGCGTCGCAACTCGCACGTCACGAAGTTGATATTCATAAAGCGCGATAACGGCTGTATTCACCGAGCCGACCGCTGGGGGCACGACGGATAACATTGCGCGGTGCACGAACATGGTATGAACTTTATACAAGGATGTGGACGACGTACCTGGACCTGTGGACTCCATTCACGGTCGACTGTCCCTTCGTTCCGCCTCTTGCAAAGTCTTCGGCGCCTGCGCCGTTGCACCCTCGGGCCGGGGCGCCACTTCCGCCGCACTCGCAGACCCCGGTTGCGTCACGAGCTTCTCGTTGGCATACACCTCCTCCCAATGCGCAGCGATCCACACCACCCGCTCCGCCAACTCTTCCTCCGTCCCGACCGTCAACGCACTCCGCTCTACCGGATGATCGCCAACTCGTATTTTTCCATCCTCGACGTGCAACCATTTCTTGAGACTCTTGATGATCCGAGCTTTTCGACTTGCGCTGCCGGAAAGAGTGCCGCGAACTTGTTGCCAAAAAGTGAAGTCTTGTACTTGGGCGAGACAGCGGTAGAGTTGTGCGTCATATTGCTGGAGTCTACCGAAGAAGGAAGCTGCATCTTTAGCGATGTCGGCTGGCGGCTTCTTGCTATCCTCAGGGGCGGGCGATGATGCGGAATAGTCCCCAAAACGAGCAAGCATATGGCGTTTCGTCTCGGTGGTGCCTTCTTCTTGGTTGCGAACTTCGTCGCCAGTCGATTCCGCACTCGCCACTGTCGCTGCTGTCCGCTTGTGGATCGGTCGAAAGAACCTTCCTGCCCTGATCCATTCGAATACTTCCTCCTCACTCTCGAACCCCTCTCGATAACGGCTCACATCCAATCCCATAAAGTTCATCATCCGCTCCGCGTCCAGCGTCAAGAACACCGCAATCTCGTTCCGCGGTATCCCGTAAGCATTCGCACCCTTCGGGAGATCAAGTTGAACCCAGAATCCCTTGTCGTTGATGATCAGCCCGAGACGGTGGTGGATGGCGCCGAGGATAGGGACGAGGTCGCCGTACGAGGTGAGGAAGTAGAGCCACGGGAGGTAGGCGGGGTCGCACAGTTGGGTGTCGACTTGGATGTACTGTTGGGGCTGCTGCGGATGGGCGATGGCGTAGCTTGTCAAGGCGTTGTTGCGGTATGTGGCGAGAGCGCCCAGCGCCTTTCCCACATCGACACCTCTGACGTCGTCCACCGCGCTTTCACCGTCCGGCCCGTCCTGAACAGCCGAGCCCTTCCCAACTCCCTTCCCGAGTTTTGGCTGGGATACAAGGAAGTCGATATCCCCGTGATCTTCCTTCCCAGGTGCATTCGGCGGTAGGAGAACTTGCTCGTAGAACCGTTCCAGGACGACTTGGTATTGAACAGCGGATTGTCGATAGAGTTGATCGTCGATGCGGACGACGTTGATGCCGGACGTCGCGAAGGCGTTTCCGCCCATATTCATTGAATCACTGATGCGTCCGCCGAAATTCGGAAAGGCAATCGCACGTCCACGTAGCTGATCGCGTCTTCCTCGCCTTTTCGCCTGGTCGATATCCACCGAGGAACTTCCCTCCTATATTCCGCTACGGCCCACAACAGTCATATTCTGCACGAGATGGAACCGATCGGACGCGAAAAGACAACGCGGGTGTAGAAAGTTTTGAAGGAGCTGGTGATGGGCAGGGATAGCGAGGCGACTGATCGTAGGAAACTGATTGATTTAGCGATTTGGTCCCTCGGTCAGAGAAGAACGCACCCTTGATACAAAGTATCCAACTCGATAGACAGTTGCCCCAGACACTGTCGGATCGGATGAATAAGCAAGGCCTTGCCGACGTCGCCGACGCTGTCGTTTGCTCTGTGTCCCCGTAAGCAGGTCAGGCGGAGTACTGCTGATGCCAGAAGATTCGGACCGCGAGGCAAGTTCGGTGTGTATATGGATACTCGCAATCTGAGCTCAAGCGATCGAACGCGGAAGCAAGCGCGCTGACTCTTTGGAGATAGAGTTCATGTTGAGAATTGAAGGTAAACTGCTTGTATATCTCCTAAACCGCCAGGTGGCGAATAGAGAACCTACAACTCAGTCTATATACAAGTTCGCGTCTTCGAGTGCCGCCGAAAGCCGGTTCCACCACCTCCTGTATACACACCTTCAATTGTCCTTCATGCGGTCAGCTTGACAACTGAGGACTTGTAGCTTAGGGAGAGCATAGATAAACATGTGATGGACTTTTAAGTGTAATCACCACTGAGTATGCTTGCCTTTGGCGGCTACAACGGCTGACCTCCTGTCCTCGAATCTTCCTATCCATCCATGGATTATAGATTGCGGTACCGCATCCCATTGCTCCTGTATGGCCTTCCACAGCTCGTCAGCACTGGGGGGATGCCCAGGCAATCGCCTGATGCGGTCTTTGACATATGCCCAGCAATGCTCGATGGCATTTAGGTCAGGAGAAGACGCCGGGTGCTTTAGATTGACGATGCCTAATTCAGCTTTGACCTCTTCAAAGCTCTTCATTTTGTGAGGACCCGCTCCGTCTTCGAGCACAAGGGGCTCTAGACCCTTCTCTTTCGCCCAGTTGACTGCATCTTTGAGCGGACCTTCCATAACCTGCTCACGATAGACTTCGGAATCTGTAGTCTGAGCCGGAATCCGGACCTTGTTCCTCTGTCGAGCTGGCTGAAGCTCAAAACGTACAAGAGGAGACTTATGGCCATACATGTCTGCACCCCAGACATGGATCATTCTTCCCTTCTTCTTTCGTACACTGAGGTTGGCTTCGAGGTTCTGCTCATGAGGCTTACGCCAACAGGAAGGGTCATCGCCGATCTCAAATGCGGCTTCATCAGTGAATATAACCCGAGTACAGTCCTGATTGACGTTGGCTTGAGCCCAGCCGAGTCTCTGCTTGATCTGAGCAGGCATGAGGTTGGGCCTGCGCCGACACGCAGCTCGTATATAGCCCTTGCTCTTGAGAGCACGCTCTACGGTGCTAGTACTCACGCCCACAGTCCCAGAGATCTGCGCAGAGGTCTGCTTCCGGTCCTTCCTGACACTGCGGATCATTCTGTTCTCATCGGCAGGTGTGGGGATATGGGCGTTGCCGGTGTTCCAGGCCGGCTTGACAGTGCCAGTCCTCTCACGCTTCTCAATAATGCCTTGAATAGTGGACTTTGACCTTCCAACCTCTTTCGCAAGCTTGACATACTCGTTCCCGATTTGTATTTGCCATATACTTCACCCTTGTTGGTAGGGCTGAGCAAAGGATTTTCGTGAGGCATCCTGGCTACCTCCTAGCCAAACAGGGCACGATAGAGAGCATACCATGCACGATACAAGGTAGATGAACTGGCTGGATTGTCACACAAACTGATCGAGAAAGCTTATTGCGTAAGCAGAATTTGAGAGGCGTACGATACTCGATGACGCGCACTTGTACCATGGCCTGCCCAAGCGACAGAATTTGCTAGAGCGACCACAGCCACTCCGCTACAAATCCGCACCTATTGCGCTGATAATACAAGTCCCGGACGGACCAGAGCTGAACCTCCATTCTTGACACTTCCTCTCGACCGGTACTTGTCCTTCTCATTCACCTCACCGTTCAGAGTCCTTCCACCCACGCCAGCCCTTCGACTTGTCTCGCGTGCACCGATCCAAGAAGCCCCTTCGTCAAGGTGTCCGCGACTTGCTGTTGCGTAGGCATATACTGGAGTTGAACGATACCACGTTGAATGGCTTCTCGAACGAAGTGAGTTCTGACGTCGACGTGTTTGAGTCGTCGGTGGTGTATAGGCTTGTTCGCTAACGCTATCGCACCCTGATTGTCGCAGTGAAGAGGAAATTTACCGGCGTCGATGTGGATCTCGTTGAAGAGTTGTTTGAGATATGCCGCTTCCTTCGCCGCTTCCGTAAGTGCTTGATATTCTGCTTCGCAAGTCGAGAGTGCAACCGTTCTCTGACGCGTAGCTGCCCATGATATTGTAGATCCGTAAAGCTTGAACACGTACCCTGACGTCGACCGCCTTTTCACAACGTCGCCCGCGTAGTCCGAGTCACACCAGCCGGATAGGAGTTCCTCGCCGAGTGCGCCAAGTTTGACTGCGTAGCCGGAGGTGCCGTTGAGGTAGCGTAGGACTCGCTTGGCTGCTGTAAGGTGATCGCTGCTAGGATTGGCGTTGAACTGACCAAGTAGATTTGCTGCGTAGGAGACTTCGGGCCGGAAAGCGATCGCCAACCTCATGATGCAGCCTACCATGGCTCGGTAAAGGGTCTGGCGCTGATGTCGAGTTCGTCGGGTGATTCGTCGAGGGTGAGTGTTGAGTGCCAACGATTCTCTTTCCTAAGTCGCGACGTGATGACGAATCTCGATCTGATCCTACGATCAAATTTCACAAGTCCCACAAGTTCGCGACTTTTACTTTTGATACGTCGCGGCAAGCAACGACTTTTCCCAGATTCTACACAGTTGTTATGTAATACTCACCTGTCTTGTTGACTACCAATCAGTTCGCTCCAGTCAGCTTGAAGGGTAGCTAATCCTTGTTTCAAGGTGAAAGGAAGGAGTAAAGATTCTTGATCTAAATCGCGTAATGCATAAACTAGACTGATACAGCACAGAGCCAGAAGCCTGCTTTTTATACGTTTTGGACTGCCTAGGGCAGAGTTATTTGCCACACATATTATACGGGAAAACCTACTGAGAGCAGCGAACAACGGTTGATCTATGTTGCACAAAGGCGACCAGTGGTGATCACAGGTGATCACCAAGTGATCACCCTCGGCGGTCGCGGTTGATCGAAAATGGACCGATGTGGGTCGCCGTGGATCGTCGTGGATCACAGAACTTGGATTTCATACGGTTAGAGTCGGTCACAGGCGGTCACGGGCGGTCGGCAGAAACGGAAAGGCAGACGATTGAATTTGACAGGAAAAGGCGCGTTGTTGGAGACGTGGCGCGATCATAACCGTGAGACCGTGCACAAGAGTTGTAGAAACCGGGTTTGCTTCCGTGAGTTGAAACTTGTCGAGAATGCTGTCGATATATGCCGTTTGACTGAGGTTGATGGTTTTCTTCGAACGGTTCCGTAGAATCTCGAAGCCCAAAATGTACCCTGCTTCTCCCGCATCCGTCCATCGCTACTTCGCCGTGAAGCCTCCTTTATCACCGTGATTTCCTTTACCATCTTGCTCGCAATTAAGATGTCGTCTTCGCAAACCAGCACAAATGTTATGTTGCCGTTGTTGTTTCGGATATACAATCCCCAATCGGATTCCAGTCGAGTAGAACCGAGTTCGCCGAGGTATGAAGGAATCATCGTCCACCAACACCTCGACGCCTGTTTCAAGCCGTAGAGCGCCTTCTTCAAACGGAGCTCGGTCGCGTTCTTGTTCTTTGGCTTATACCCTTTCGGAAACTCCATGTAAATGGTGTCTTCGAGGATTCCGTTCAAGAAAGCGGTGTCGGCGTCCATCTGGTCTAGCTCGAGGTAGAAGTGCGCAACGATGACGAGAAGAATCCGGAGAGCGGTCAATCTTGCGACAGGTGAGAACGTCTGGTCGAAGTCGACTTTCTGAATTTGCGAATAACCTTTCGCTACGATTCTAGCCTCGTATTTTATGATGATACCCATGCGGTCGCGCTTCGTCTTGTAAACCAATTCACAGCCTACAACATTGCTCCCTCTGGAACCACCACTTCCTCCCACGTGGCGGTTGTCCCGATGGAGTGGAATTCGCGGCCCATGGCACCAATCCATTCAGCCGCGATTGGTGGGTTGATTGCCGCTTCGTAGGTGAGAGGATCGTCTGATATTGTGCTTGCCGCCAAAGGGTAGGATATGGTCGTCGTATCGTCGTCAAATTCAGCAAACATCAGCAAGACATGTGCGAAGTCGATGTCGCTCGGAGTCGTCGGAGTCGAAAGCCCGGGCCGTCCCCAAGTAGAACGAGTCATAATGCGCCGTTCCAATACGGCTGGTGCGCACCGCACCGCCGTCGTAGTCACTGGGGGTGGAATAGATGTTGGCTGGGGTTGCTGGGGAGTGATGTCCGCCATCAGTTCCGTTAGTTCCGATGAGAGATTTGATCACGCGCGTGATTTGTGTCACGCGTCAATCAAAGTATTTGCAATTACTCGTACGAGTATTGTTTCTCCCAACTCTGGTTAGCCTGTTAGATATATATAGCGAGCCTCCAGACTCGATTCCCCTCTTGTATCCCGTTTTGCTTTTCAGAGCTAGTTCGTATGTTAAAGCTATAAAACACGTGCAGTTGAATTTTAGCCAAGTGGTTCTAAGTCCACCTTCGTTCATCAGCCTCAGTCATCCTCCTGTCCTATCCTGAAGTCCGTGTCAACTCCAAGCGTTGACTCTCAGGTCAACATCACACCCGTCCGTGACAATAAAGGGCGAAATGCCCGCTATATATACCTTTTCTGAATGACCTGTCGCCCTAGGGAACGGAGTCTCCCTAGGGGAAGCGAAGTTACTGAAGTTCTGAAGTGTCTGAAGTTTTGAACAGGCAAACGAACGCGCTGAATGGCACAAGTGAAGCAAGAGAAGTTTTCGAAGTCGTGCGAACTGAAGCAAGTGAAGTCTTGCGAACTGAAGTCTCTAAAGTTCATGAAGTTGCGAGATGCTACGGAGATTGGCTCCGTGAGGTCCGTATCTCTACAACATCTCCCCCTCCGTGGAGAAGGCGACGTCCTCGGAGTCCCACTTGCGGGCAGAATCTCTCAAGGTCGAGATAGGGCGGCCGTGATGGGAAACGCAGCGAATTTCAGCAACTGAAACGTGTCAGAAACCTGTCGTAAATTGTCCATGAAAGTCCTCGAAACCCGCAGTTTCACCTTGCCAGATTTGCCAATTATCGGTACAGGTTGCTGAAAAATCCATGATTTACCTCGTCGAAATTGCCATAGCATCGTTCGTGTGTCCGATGCGAGTCGACGTCGATGTGCGACGTCACGCCTGTGTGTGTCGTGACTCAGCTTGAGCCGCGAAGATAGATAGCGAGTCCCAGACCAGCAGTCAGATATTGAAGCATCATCCAATTTGTATAATGGCACCGGAACTATAACATATCTACAAGACACTCGCGAGATTATATCCGGCGACTACTTCCTCTTCTTACCCTTCCCCTTGGGCTTGTAATCAGGGATGACGAAGGTTTCGATGGTTCCATCCTTTCGCGCCGTGTAAAGAAGTGTCTGAACTCTGAAGCCATCCAGGAAGCAGGTGCCAAACCATTTCACGGAAGAACCCATGGTGACCGTTTCGTCGTAGATACTCGATCACTCGTGCGTAAGGGATTCCTCCTGCCAGCATGACTTTCCAGTAGTGCCAAAGGAAATATTTAACTCCTCCGAAACGTCCAATCGTCTGTTGTGCGGTCAAGTAATACTGGTGACCGCCGAAGGTGAACCTGAAGGTGAAATGGTGTCAGAAGTGTTTGACGTGTCGAGATGTAGCGTGTACGAACGTGTATTTAATGTCGCCCCGGTACCCATAGTGTCGTATGATATCCTCAGGCTCGACGTATTCATCATCCTCCTGCTCCTGCTCATCATCATCGTCTTCCTCCGCATCAGACGTAGAATGGACGGTTCCGGTTACAGTTACGGTGGGGTCCGTTGGGTCGACCGGCATGGTGGACGGAACCAGTATGGGGATCGAAATGTGTCGGGAGGTGACATCCGAGGCCTCCGCGTCGAGAAGGGACTGCAGGTAGTCCACCGCGTTCTGGACGGTAGGGCTGAGAACCTTTGAGATCAGAGAGGAGTCAGTCTACGGTCCAGGAATGAGGACCCGAGACGACATACAAACGTAGAAGAGACTTTTCAGATACGACAGCGCTACATAGAAGAGGGTGACAAAGCACAGTGACAGCGCCTATGTCGATGAATGTCACCCTGAATACGTGTATGAGGTGTTATCATCAGCTAACTGTCACATGGCTCTGTCAGAGTTGTATCTCTAGATTCACTACAAGGAGTATGGCGGCATGCTGTATTTTATAGTTCTGCAAGGCTCGGATCCAAGTAGGAGCAATAGAACGCTTTCCGCCAGGCTTTGTGACAGACTTATGTACCAAGCTCGCCTCATTGCCTGATCGTCCAAATGCCTATTATTACGAAAGTCAGAAGGGATATAGCTATTCGGCTTTGTCCTTATATGCGGCAGGGGCCTTGTATCACCTTTCAGGGCATTCCATGGTCGCTGACAATAACGTATACATCCCCGATATTGAAAAACAAATTAGAAGACCGGCAAAGGCTTCCGCACGGCTGTAAACCCGAGCGTCTATGGCGCATCCGAATCTGGCCTCTCGCGCTTCTCTTTACACACTTTCACGGGCTATTGTCCCGGGAGTCTGCATGATCATGTAAGCTTGTGTTTTTCGCCTTTTGATCTTATTCAGACTGCGCGTACTATAGTGGATTACTAATCGAATAATCAGGTGCCTGTAAGGAGCGGTGTACAGCGAGACTGGGACAGCGGGAGAAATCATTACACAGCGTTCTGTACAATGACCAATGCCTCATGCTGCTCATCAGCATACTTTGTCCGAATAAAATTGAGCCGTGGTGAAGACAGAACTTCGGACTGCCTGAGCGATGCTCCATTTGTGGTAGTGAGGAGCTTCCTAAATCGTTATTTGGCAGGAATCCAAGTATCATGGTAGACATATGAATAATAGGGTCTCAGTCGCCGACAGGTTGCTGATAGCCATCAATTGAGGAAGTGTGGATGGCTTTATCCAATATACGCCCCGTTTACAGGAAAATCTCAGACAAGTATTGCTTGAATTCACCAGTCAACTCACTTCCACTCCCCTTCTCTGATCTACAGCTGGAAAAGACATGGATGTATCGACTTGCGCTTCCGTTGTTACGCAAATGACATTTCTTTGAGAATCACAAGCGTCTGAGCTATACCATTTCCTCTACAGGCCATGCAGCCATCGACTGGTAAGTCGCCATTGAATGATCGTGTGCAGTCATTACACAAGATAAGACCAGTTGCACCTCGCATACAGCTATCAAGGGCTTCTTCTGTCATAGATGTGCTATTATCGGCATTCGTCTCGATGCGAACTTTCCGCGAACATAGGTGAGGTTGAGCCTGGTCAAAGATGAAGTATCATGTAGTTCGCTATTCCCAAGTACACTGCAGCTGGTAGTCAATCAGCATGAGTTTCGGCCCATGCTCGGCAACACCCCCCCCCCCCCCCCCATCGCTTCACTGATTCCAACCCATTTTGGCTGTGTAATGGCACGTACAGTCGACTGCTTTCGTACAGAGATAACAAAGCATGTCGGTCGCCTGTAACGATTGGTCTGTTGGCGACCAGGCTGAGAGTAGTACGATACTTTTGATATAAATGTCAGGTCTTGGAGAACATTTCGGTCTTTTTGTTTCGCTCCAACAAAACTGCTGCACCAGCAGAATATAGCAGACGTCTCGCGTTTTGTCTCGCGCACATAGACCAGCGTGCGGTTAGGGTGGGTCAGCACTAAACTTGCAGTCGCCCAAACTCTTTCGTGCTTCACGGAGACGATGGGTTTCGAAGCTTTCGGGATTCTCAGACGTCTCAAGCCATATGGGACGGACTTTCCATGCCCAATTACCTATCCGATCATCTCTACCTGTCTAAGTCACACTATTCATCTGAGAATTTTCCGGATGAGTTTCTAATGAGCGGAGTGATGAGAAACGGCAGGTCTGGCGTATAAGACTCGATTGACGTGCGGTCAATTGTGGACTCCCCCGACTACATAGTAGCCTTGATTGTGCTTACTCCGACACAAGAATACGGAAGTTCCATGATTCAACATCGAGACATCCGCCACAACGATAACCGAAGCGTCTGATCCGTTGGTGAGGTATCTCTTTTGCTACTCCATCGCCTCGGGTATCGCTCCATGATAGAACATTAAGAATCGGCTGCGAGCTTTCAAATTAGCGTCAGATTGGCCTGCGTACTGGCAATGTAGCCTATCACTCCGGAAGCCTGTCACTTCGGAAAGGATTCTAATGGGATCTATATCGATACAGGGATTACCTAGATAGCTAAGGCCGAGAAGAATCTACTAAAGGGCGATATATCAAGAAGATCCCTGCCTCAAAAGAAGTTTTGATACGTAGTATGGCCTGTATAAGATGACCCCCACTCTATATCTCTTACTTCTGTCAGATTCAAACGCTATACACCTTCTCGGGACGTGCCACTGGCGGTACGAGCCAGTGAAGAATCAGGACTCACCGAGTGTGCTGTCTCTGCCGCTGTTGGGGACCCGGAGTTTGTGTCATTCATGGTGATTGTAGTTTCACTATAATTCCCACTCCCAACTACGCCACCTGTAACTTCATTGTTGCCATCCCCATTCAGAGTGGGAGGCGCTCGGTCTAACCCAGGGTAGATGGCGTTGCGACGAGACCCTGCGGCGCCTCTCGCAGGGATACTTTGCGAAGCGCTCAAAGCGTACTGTACATCCCTAACCCCGTCCCTTCGGGAAGTCTCGTCCGATTGTGGCAAAGCTGCATTCGCGACAGGTCTTTCACCGTTAGTGAGGCTTTGTGGCGACATATATGTTGCAGATTGGCTTTTCTTCTCGCTCCAGAGTGACTGTAGAATTTGGTTACACGAAGGTGTCAGATCTTACAAGGAGGCAGGAGCCCCTGATACTCCCAATGACATTTATCCAAAACTTACATAATGGTTCTCCGTCACGGGGCAATTTGCGACACTCGGATTGATTCGTAAATGCTTGTAAATGCATGGTTGGGAGAGTCGTGTGAGTATCCTTCAGACTTGTTTATATATCAGTATACAGCGATGAACTGGTGAAGATACAAGAAACCGTCACGACTACCATGCACTGCTCCGACTATTCCAGAACATTTAGGCTATGTCCATTGTGCCTCATTGATCAACCTGACAAAGGAATCCTAAAATCTGACATTGCCATAACGCACCACTCCTTTGGTTTCGATCGACTATACTAATCTGAAATCTATGCAGATCTTCCATGACCATCCGGGCTTTGTCGCAGATTCCCTGCTTCTCTAATGCTCTTCGCCGACGATCGTTTCGGCCGATCCGCTGACTTCTGACTCTTTCTTCCGCTGTGGGCACTACACGTTTGCAATCTCCATCCTGAACGAAGTCCTTCGTGAATAAGTATTTGCGTGATCAGCGTATCCTCCTGTACACTGTGACCTTCTTGACGCGTTCGCTTGTCCTTAGCGACTGGTTGTCCGGTCGGGGAACGGTGCGCTGACAATCAGGATGATGAATGCGTTGGCGAGACCCCACCGAGCCTATAGATGTATTAGAAGAAAGGTTTATTGAGCTGCCTCCTGGCCTCGCGACTCATTCCTTCAGCAGTCTGGTTTGCAATTGTTGCGGAATATGCATTGAGATGGAAACAAGAGTCTGACTACAGTACGACTTGGAGGATCTGGGTGCGCCCCTAGAATCTGTGCAATCGATGACTCACGAAGGCGTCGAGGGCGTCGTGTATGATTGGGGAAACATCAACTCTTGTGTGCATTCCCCCTGGGGCCGAAGCGCATATCCTACTATACTAGACAACATGGCTAATCCACCACCACCACCACCAACTTCCGTAAGGAACCTATATAGTGAGTCTTCCCCGAGGGGCGATATGAAACGGAACTGATTCCCGCGTAGCCCCCCCGCAGGAAGAATGGCTCTTCCTCCCTCCCACCGGCAACAACCGACAACAAACCAATGCCTCATCCTTCGGCACTTCTCCGACTCCATCCTCCGGTCTCGGGGGCGGCTCTGCGGGAGCCACCCTCGCGGGCGTCGAGATCGACCCCTCGGACCCAGAAGAATCCCTCACGTTCTCGGATATCGCACAGCTATTCGCCTCGGAATTTCTGACGACGGCGATGGGAATGCCGTTCGAGGTGGGCAAGACGTTGTTGCAGGTCGAGTACAAGCCAAAGCCTGGAGCCGTCACGGGGACGATCGATGATGCGACGGGAGAGGAGAGGGCGGGCGAGATGACGGATGAAGAGAGTGTGATTGATGAGGGGGAACGTGCGAGGAATGTGGAAGCGTCGGTATGTCGTATGATCGTCCCGTGTCCATTCACCTTGACATTTGGCCCTTCTGTAGATCACTAACCCCGAAGAAGCCGAGGCGTATTTCCAGGATGCAATCCAAGGTGGTACGCGGTCCTACATCACCCCTGTAACAGCGGACGACAACGAACCCGTCGATCAAGCAGGATACTTGGCTGAAGGTCTGTTACTCCAGCCCTATACGTGGCGAGTCTCAGAATCCTGACCTGTTCTGTGTTCTGCGTTCAGCCTCACCCAAGTACCTACTCAAGACCGACGTCTCCCCCTCGGGCTCTTCGGGCGTATGGGGAATGATGCGTCGGATCCGCCGCACACCGTCTGAAGGTCTTCCGGCTCTATGGAAGGGTCAACTGATCAGCACAATTCATTCGCTCCTGTCCAACAACATCCAACCGATCGTGCATACATTCTTGCTGATCAGCCTTCCGCCGGCGGTCGCGACAGTGGAGCTGAATGCGGAACTCGACTTGCCGCTGACGAGTCATCCGCACCCTACGTTACCGCTCGGACTGCAGGTCGCTTCACATCTGGTGACGCATCTGTTCCTTTCGCCACTCGAGTTGATCCGGACCCGGTTGATCGTCCAGCCGTCGTCGCTGCCGGAATCAAAGTCAAGTCTGTCCCTGCTGCGGGACGCTGTCAACAGGGAAGGAGGTTTCACCGGCCTCTACCTACATTCGCACCTCATCATTCCGGCCATTCTGGAACATACCCTGCGGCCGCTGTTGACGCTCTCGATCCCGCTCCTAATCGAACGTCAGCTGAATATCACACCCGATGTCTCACCCGTCACTTACTCGATGCTCGACCTCGGCCTCGGCCTGGCATCACTGCTTATCATCTTACCGATCGAGACGGTCCGAAAACGACTGCAACTCCAAGACCGCGCCTTCATTTCTGAAGAGGACGCCGAGAAGCCGCGGGAACGCAAGAGTATCGTCAGGCTCAGGAAGAGGCAGTACCACGGTGTCGTCGAGGCGATTTGGAGAATCATCACGGAGGAGACGACGACGGTGCCGCGGAAGAAGAGGAGGTCGAGCCGCGGTGTGGTGGCGGGTGCGGGGGAGGGCGTCAAGGACGGACGATTCGATGGTATCAGGCAGCTATACCGTGGTGTAAGTGCTCTATCTATTTCAAGTCGAGCTTTTCGGTGGCTAATCTTGCTGGTGCAGTTTGGTATGGCGGCAGGTGCGCATTTGACAGTGTTCGCGTTGGGCCTTGTCAGTGCGGGTCTTGGAGGACGGTCAGTCGAGTACGGGTGGAAGGAGATTTAGGTTGTGGATAATGGTATGTTGTATCGAATAGGATCATATCACTCAGATGGCATGATATGGAGAAACCTTGGTTATCTGGTCTGGTTCCTTTGATCGGGACCAAGATCATACCATGAACATGGCGCATTGACCGGAGGATTCCAGTCTGAATACGGTGTCTTCCGTTTGCAATGGATTTACGAGCCATTTGTCGCCTTCTGAGAAAGATGTAAACGTCTTACTGTAAAACCGCTCAGCACACAATTGTTGTGTACGATCCTTTGGCTCAGGTGTCAATCTTTACGTTAACGCATCAGGAGCCGTCGTGCAGCGCCTTTGCAATCTAAGTCGTTTGCCGTTCAGCCATCTGCAACACTTAGTGCGTCAGGTCGTCGAGCGGATTCGCCTGCTATCGCCAAACACCATCGGCTCTTGATCTGGATTGTCGTGACATCGAGCACTCAGAGGCCTGCAGTGTAACGCCTGCATCGACGCCAAGCTATCATGCAAGTCATGCAGAACCACTCAGGCTCGTCAGCTTCACTGCAAGGTCGCGGTTCCATTGAGTGTGAGTCAGCTAGGCTGTGCTTGTAGGGCTATTGGCTCATCATCGGGCTTTTGTGGTAGCTAAGTCGCGAGGTGAGTAAGATGACGTCCTGATCTCTTTAGAGCTAACCCGTCCCATTACTGGAGGGAGCTAGCCTGTGAGCTAGGTAGGCAGGGAAGCCGGATGAGATGCGGGGATGGGTATATAATCAGATGAAATTGAGCTGGATACCTGTCCTTTTCCATTGACCTCAACCGATACCTTGGATCTTGTACTCGCACTTTCAAGAGGTCGTTGAGTAATCCCGTATATCCAGTTTATCCAGAATACAAGTGAATACCCTCAAGATGTCCGACAACGATAATGTAAGTCCCTTCGACATTCGCGCCTTTCCGCGACTAATCGCTCCTATCGTTAGATAATCCTCAATATTCCTCGACTACCGCTCGAACTGATCACTCTCGTCGCTGAACAACTTTCGACTTCCGGAAAATTCGGTACTCTCGCCAACCTCAAACTTACTTGCCGACACGTCCGCCAAGAGACCGCGCGAGCCTTGTGGACCCGAGTTCCCGTCAAGAGAATCGGTTCTGTTGCGACGACGATGTATTCGCCTGATGGGTATCTGGCGCTGTTCAAGGCTCGATATGGCGGAGAGAAGTATTACAAGTATATCAAGTAAGTGTATCCGCTAGTTCCAATGGTCGACGGGGAGCTCGTTGACCAGCAATAGGTATATCATCGACCCAGAATGTCTGCTCAAAAGCAGCGTCGTCCCGCCTCGACCTCTCAATTCGACTCAGCTGCGAAACCCGTTCCGCACCGCAACAATCCTTGGAGCGTTTACAAAGCCCCTCCAAAGTTGCCTAGGCACTTCTACGATCTCCGCCACAATCCAGCTCGGAGCACAGTACCAACCTTTCACCGACGCCTTGGTGGACACGCTCCATGCAGAGATTAAGACGCCTCCTCCGACGTTGTGGGACAGCATCGAGTCCCGTTCCGCGGTCAAGTTGCGGCTTTTCATTCCGGACCATCTGAAGACGTCAGCAGTCGAGTCATTGGAGACTGAGCGCATTAAGATTATCTTGGATACTTCGCCTCTTGGCTGGTTCCCGAGCGGGAGGATCAGTGAAGCGGAAATCCGGTCGGAATCTCCTCCATCCGGCGCCCCGGTATTCGATAGAGGCTACCTGCAAACCTTGACGCTGGACATGCTGAATCTCCTCGCCGTTTCAGCGGGAAAGCACGTTCTCCTGGGATGCGACAAGAAGTGTACGCGGCCGGCGCTACACATCAACGGCTTGACACTGGAGGAAGTGAGCGTTGTGCTCGATATTGTGAGTACTCTTTCCGCTTCATCTAGTCAAGCAAGATGCTAATCACATCGTCATAGTGGTTCACCGTTACTGAGCACATGCCGGTCTATGCCGGAATCAAGCTTGTCCTGGCCTTACCTGAAGGCATGCCTATCAACCTTGGCGACATTGCATCCCGCCTCCGCCTTCACAGATCCGCTTACCTTCGCCATTACCAGGTGCAAGGCGACTGCCCAGACCTCAAGTTCAAACTCGTCGACGCCAAACAACGCCTGATCGCTATTCTCGGCAAGCCGTTGCACCAGTATTGGAGTAAGGCTGCGGGGTTGTGCTTGTATTCCGGATGAACGAAGGATGCGCTTGAAGTGTGCGGTGTTTGAGAAATGGAATGGCGACGATGAGACGGAAACGATGTAGGAGGGCGAAGACGAAGTGGACGAAATAGCTTATGAGTAAGTTGGTGGTCAAGTCCCCGTGAGTGGACCGTATAGACTGTGTATGTGATTAAGCGGAAATCGTCGTAAACTTGTGCTGTATCTTGCAAAAGTACCTATAGTGTCCGGAGCGAGATCTTGTAACAGCTGTATACACGTCACTGAACATCGTATAACATAGAACAACATGCAAGATTGCAAGTACAGGAGCCTACAAGCCCAACGATGATACCCTAATACAGCTGAAATCAATTCATTACCAGTGTCGACATCCTGCATGTCATGCAGTCCAGCTGCTG
Source organism: Naganishia albida (assembly GCA_001599735.1). Lineage (NCBI taxonomy): Eukaryota > Fungi > Basidiomycota > Tremellomycetes > Filobasidiales > Filobasidiaceae > Naganishia > Naganishia albida. The sequence continues at coordinate 68,669 of BCHV01000017.1, read as the reverse complement.
CTTTACAGTCTCCACAATTGTCACTCATGCCTATCCACCTATAGGAGGAGTAGACGTTCCGCCCAATTTCTGAAGCCCGATTCCTTTCCCGAATACACCGTTATCGCCCAAATCGACCGCTCTTCTATTGTAAATCCGTGGTTGGTTTTGCATCATGGCTCTCACCGATGGACTTGCCCACCTATCATGCCCCATTCAGCCGCGTATCGACTGAGCACGCAAGATTGTCAGTACACCGTGACACCCGCCAGGCAACCGACTCACCCATCTTGACCTCCTTTACGCATATTCTCCCATGTTTATCAAACCCTACAGATCTCGCGATCAGCGCCGCCACGCCCGGGAGCCAGAGGACAGAGTCGCTTACCGATCTTGACCGCGATATCCTGCTCGGCCGTCACCTGCTGTGCGAATCCGCTGAGAATTCCTAAATCAATCTCCCCCGGAGCCGCTGTGATCGCGATTCGCGAATACGGAAAAATCAGCAAGGTGCCAGGCGACAGGACCGAGGGTACGTACGCGATTCTTCCCGTTTCCGTTTCCCACTTGCCGACGGCGCGGACCTGTTTACATTCGGCAGCGGTGGCGGAGGAGAGGGAAGGCGTAGGTGTTGGGATGCGACGGCGGCGGCCTTTCGTCCTGATGGTTGTCGTTGGTGTGCGCTTGGGGTTCCGGCCGCGTTCTTCGGTTTGGCTGCCGGTGTAGCCGCTGCTCGAGCTGAATCCCCCGGATCGTCCGCTTCGCCGGCGATGGGAATATACACGTTCTCTCGCTCCGGCGTCACCATGAACTTGGACGCCTTGCACTCGAGGAACTGCCCGGCGTACGGCTCGTCCGGATGGGCCGTCGTAAAGTGTCCCTTGAGCGTGTCTTTGGAGGAACAAACGACGCCACAATCGTCGTACGCACATTGTACGGCCGGCACTACGGGCAACCCTTCGATCCGGGGGAACCCATCTCCGACCGCGAGTTCGGGGAAGGGCCGGATCCACTGCGGGTCTGGGAACGTGCGCGGGATGCCGAGCCAGGTTTGCGTACGGGTGTGGGCATGGTGTGAGGACCGAAAGTGGACCGGAACTTGGGACGGGAGGAGGAACGTGTGGCAGATGCCGCATTTGATGAGGCTCAGTCCCGGGTGCAGGAGCATGGCGCTGTCCGTGGCGTCGAGTGTCGGATGAGAGCGAAGGGGTCGGAAGAATTGTTCGAGGGTCGGGTAGGTCCCCGCTGGTTCCGGTCGTGCTTGCTGCTTGACTTCCGATTTGCTCGACGATGCCGTCTGAGATCTTTCCGACATCGCGCGACGACGGCAGCGTTGCTGCTGCTCCGGTTCAGAACCCTCCACCGCGGTCGTCGTACTCGTCGACACATCTTCCGTGTCCTCTACGCGATTCCACCGGCCCTTGTCCTCCTGCTCAAAAGGCGACAGGTGCGGTCCAAGTGGTCCATGTTTGACCACCGGCGGCGGGTCCGTCAGCTCCCCATCGACGGCGATCCATATCGTCGGGTTGCCCAGGACGAGTTTCGTCGCATTCACTTCCCTGACGCAGTCGTTCTCTGGCTCGCGATGATGTTGCTTGACGATGTGGGCGTCCATTGACTTCCTGCTATCGTGGATGAATCCGCATTCATCCACGACGCACATCCACCCTCGTACGATTGGCAAGTCGTCTATCGGCGGCAGAGGGGTCCCGAATTCCACAAGAGGATAAGGTTTCGTCCAACTTGGGTTTGGAAAATCACGTTCGAGTTGCTTTCGCGTGGCCGAGGCGACGATATACCAGTGTGTATTGGCCGAATGATTGGCGGCCGAGCGAGGGTTGACGAACATCTTGCATTCTGTGCATTTGAGTAGACGGATGCCAGGATGGTACATGAGGTCGAGTCCGTCGAGGAGGGGAAGGGGAACGGAGCGCATGTGCCTAGAGTTGTAGAATGGTTGGTTTTGGCTTTCGGGGATATTGCCAGACTTGCCATTGCGTCAGAGTAGGGTAGCTGTGGTACGCCATGACGAAGGTGAGGAATCAAGGCTGAAGAGGAAGAGGAAGAGGTCAGAATTCTGAAAAGAAGCTTGAATGGAATACCCAAAGAAGCACCGCAACCGAACCGCCGATCAGACTGAGACATGAGCGATCCTTACAAGTGCGATCGTCCGTCATTGGCTCATCTTCATGACACCTACCAACAACCCAAGATGCCTCCCTCTCCAACAACATTCCACCTCATTTCAAACGTCTTCTACGCCCTCAACAGACTCTACGCATACTGGTCCTTCCTCGTCAATTACACGCTATACACCTCGCTCTGGCTTCTCGGCGGGATTCCGCCCAACACCGATGCGCGAGTCGATGCCGACAAGGGATGGCATCCGGCCGTCTTTGTCACTGGGTGTCGAGGAGACGTGGGGAGGGAGACTGTGAGGTTGCTGGCGAAAAAGGGGTATACAGTGTTTGCGGCTACCAAGAGCCGGGAAGAGGGCGTGATGTTGGGGAAGGGTTTGACGTCATCACACGGGTCAATACATCCTATCCTGTGTGATCTCTCCGCCGAGTCACTCGAGCAAGCAGTGGGCGACATTCGACGATATGAAGAGGAGAATCCTGGACGACGGCTAGTAGCCGTGGTCTGTGACGCCGGAATCTGCGCCTTGGGAGCTTTGGAACACTTGACGAATGAGGAGATCAACGTACGTCCCCTTGCGCTGTCTCCCCGCTCGCTCTCACTCCATTGTGGTAGGAAACAATATCCACGAACCTCCGAACACACTTGACGATCGCTCGCACGTTCCTCCCCCATCTGACCTCAACTCCCGGCCAAAAACGAATCATCCACCTCTCCTCCTGCGCCGGGTACGCGCCTCTCCCCGGAACGACCGTCTTCTCCGCCTGCGCCGCGGGAATTGACAGCCTCGCGCGCGCGATGACCGTCGAGCTTACGGCCAAGGGCGTACGGACGACTGTGATAAGGACAGGGTGGGTGAGGGGATCGCGTCCTTCTCTTGAAGAAGGGAAGGGGTACGACAGGTTGAAGAGCTGTTGGCGGAGGATTGTTCGGTGGACAGAACTTGGGACGCCGGCCACACACGTCGCGCGACAAGTCCACGATGCGCTCGTAGGTCTCCGCGTGGCCTGTGTTACAAGATGCTGATGTTGGTCCATTAGACGGATCTATGGATGCAGCCGTGTTATACCGTCGGCGTGGATGCGCTGCTGTTGCAGATGGTGAGGGACTTTATGCCGGAGCCTGTGTGGGAATGGGCAGTCGGGAAGATGATGATGTAACCAGGGGGTTGTCAGAGTGTGCAAGCTTCGAAGCATGAGCTCTTGTTCGGCTCGAGTAGATGAATATCGAGGATGTTTGAGGCCCAAGATACCGGAGGGAAGACAGCTCGAAAGTAGACTTTAATCATGTCATTCCCATCTATGTACATGGGCATGTTCCGCAATCCCCTAGAACTCCCCAGGCCCCTTTCCGAAATGTGCACCCTTGGCGACCTTGAGGTACGGCACACCTTTACTGTCGAACGTGTCATTCCCAATCGTGTTCCCTCCCCAGACGAGCTTGATCCCATTATAGCTGAGCGCGAAAAAGATGATGATCGTCGCTAGCGCGACACCGGTATCTAGCGCAGCCTGTGTGAGGTAGTTGTAGCGTTTCCACCATGCGAACGCCTTCTTCCGGATGAGGTAGTTGAAGAGGAAGCCAAAGATGAACCAGAGGCTGTATTGCGTCGTGTTCTTTGAGGGAAAAAGGTCAGCGATTTTATACCGGTGAGATTGGCTCTTGACGTACGGCAGGGGGAATATTGCCCGCCGCGTTGAAGAAGATGGGCACGTTGACGAATCGGATCCAGCTCGTGGGGTATCGCCGGTAGAGGGCGTAGACGATACAGGTTACGACGGGCTGCGACAAGAGGTCAATCAACGCTTTCGAGACCGGGTGTGTGGTCACGCACGCCGATGACGAAGAAATACATCAAACTGCTGTACACCTGGCCCGATTGGAAGAGACGCATCGGTCCGACAGCTCCCCAGATCATGGAGGCATTGTAGACGACCTTGGATCCATTACACCTGTTCTCACAGACTAAGAGCGAGAGGGAGGCGTTCATTGAAGATTGACTTACGTAAAGCGATCTTTGTTCGTCGGCTTGCAGAGGTCTGCTACGTGACCATACATCCATCTCAAGACTGTTGTCGAGAAAGTCAGTGCGACGTGTTTGACCCTCGAACCGAGCGAGCCCCACCTCCGGTCTGAACTGCGGTGGAGAGAACCGAAGAGTATATCTGAGTGACAAAAAGAATTCGAGGTGCGATTTTCTGTGAAGCCTCCAGCGCGTCAACTTTCCATTGCATGATGATATCCCAGCTACTTACCATGTACTGTCCCAACTTTAAATCCTGCGCAAAGTCTAGACCGTGCTTGACCGAGTTGTAGCCGTAGAACTAGAGGCGCCATCAGGGTCTGCCCGATACACCACAGCGAGACAGCGTGACTTACCTTGACCATCATGTTCGCAATAGGCTTTCCCTGCCAGATGTATCCGGCAATCAGTTCCGTAATGATGTTCAAGAATCTGCACCAGACAGTTTTCAGCTGCAGTTCCGTATCAGGTGGGAGCGGACTTACACTCGTTGATTGGTAGTACCCTCCAGCAAGCCCTCCGGAATGATAAGCAACGCTCCCATACCGAAGCAAACGACAATAAAGCCCCAGACAGGCAGCTGAGTATCCCAATAGCGGACGGTGAAGATGCCAAGGCCGAGGATGACGGCGGTCAAGATGATGTACCACCTGAACAAACAGGTCAGACATCTGTGCATGTCCCTGACTGAAGACACTCACAAATCCGGCACTTCACGATAAGCGTTCATCTTGCGCTTATGAACGTCCTCCCCTCCGGCTCGCGAGTCTTTGAACTAGACCCAGAATCAGCAGCTCGCCTTCTTCAACGTGACACATGTAAACTCACCCTGTCGACAATCTCTTTACCGTGATAAAGAACCGTGTGAAACAGGATGGCCGTGACCGAGGCGAACGACAAGGCGTACGATAGACTGTAGGACATGGATATATACATTGGCGAGTATTTTTCGTACTGTTCAAGAACGAATTCGAGGTTCTTGTCTACCACGCGACTAATGTTGTACGTGGCACCGGTATTGTCGAATGTTGAGCTCGAGAGCAGGGGCAAGCTGCGCGGACTTTGTTAGCGTGTTATCGCTCTCTATCAACCGGACTGACTAGGCGCTATTCCAGAGGTTGTTGTAGTACAAGATGGGTGAAAGGAACAAGTAGAAAATAACGACGACCGCGAAACAATTGGCGGTGATATAAAAGGGCGTGATCAAGGGCGAGCCGGCATAATTGATGACCGTCCAATCGAATGAGATTGGGAACAAACCCAAGCCGGAATTCATCTGTTACGCTATCCCTTTAGCCAAAAGTCGAGCCAGCAAGGTCCTGGACTTACGCCGAAAATTGTGTTGATCTTTTGATTGTTCGGCCAGATCCAGGTCATGAACGCAAACGATGACAAACATGTGCACAGGTAGTCGGGGAACCAGAACCAGACGAAGGACGCGATGCAAGCGAGACCTATCGAGATGTCGGCTCCCATCTGACATAAAGAGCGTGAGAACGTACTGAAGTATCGATACCGGCTGACCTTCCACCCATTCGCCACGACACCTCTATCGCTATTCTCGTGCAACGCCCGGAAGAGCACGGTCGAGGAAAGCGTGGAAGGCCAGATAAGAGCGGCGGGGTAGACGATCCATCTTCGTGCCAAACCCGCGAGGCCAAAGCTGACGAGCTGACGATCAGCACGAGGGCAGTTGTATGTGAGCTAGAACTTACCCTAGCATCTGGGTAGTCAGCAGGTAGACGAAACAAAATCCCGCGCCATAATCGCGGTTCCAGTATACGGGGCTGCTGATTGCGACGTAACTTCCGAGCGCATACGCACTGCTACCCGTTAAGTTGACACACTACGGAGCAAAGGAATCAATCAGGCTCAATAACAAAAAGCAATAGTGAGTCGACTTGCAATGACGATCAACGCATGTTCCTTGATCGTAAATGTTCCCGGATTGACACGGAATCCCCACTGTTTCGTGCCGATTCGCCATTCAGGTAGCTTTTCCCAGGCTTTCCCAATGGGGAAGAGCAGGATTTGGGCGACGACGTAGCCTATCGTGAGGGATGGCTATGGACAAGAGTGAAGAGAGTCAACGGTGTGTGGCAAGATCTCGCGGGGTGTTCAACTCACATAACGAAGACTATATTTGAATCAAGGAATAAAGGAATAAAGGAGGAAAGGACACGTCAGCCAACGTGAAGTGATGCGCCAAACTTGGAGCCGCTACTTACGCGAAGAACTGGTTTACTCCGGCAAACAGAATGACGAACACTGTCAACAACGTCCACAACCTGAAATCTACCATCACGGCGTTTCAGCTCACCCCGCACGAAACAAGGCATTGCACCCCGACTCACGATTGATCAGGATACTCGGATCATCGTCCGTCGGCACACACGCTTGTACCTCCGGGAATGGCGACTCGTCTCCATCGACACGACGCTTGAACGCTTCCATCGGCGTGAGTTCGACAACCTGATCGTGTACGCTTGGATATTCTTGAGCGGGGTAGCCATCTTCGACGTGTCCCGAGGGTTTCTCGCAGAGCTGAGGGAGGTCATCGAGGGATTTGGGAGTGGCTGATCCTGGTGTGGCGGGAGAAGTGGTGAAGGGGTTGTATGAAAGATCGGTAGTGATGACCTCTGGCGAAGAGTCGTAGTTCTTCTCGTCTGTTGGGATCCCCATCTTGCTAGAATCGACGGATGGTAGTGTTCGGCGGACTTCGGAAAGTGCCAGGGTGCATGATTGCTGTTGTCTTTATACGACAGCGACATCCCCAAGACCAACCTTGACGTCCAAAAATGGTCGTCTTCCTGTATCGCGTCATGTCGAGGTGGAGGACCCAACCGACATTGACGTGCTGTCTCTTGATGGGCATCTACCGCTCGAGAGCCTTGACAGCTGCATTAACCCGCACATGACCCAAAAGACCATCTTGTTCCTGACGTCGGAGAAACTGATCCATCGGAAACGCCCATCACGACACCCTTCATGCCGACTTCGGGAAGCTCTTCGGAACGAGGACAGTTAGCTGCGCGGCCAAATGCAGGTCGTTGAAGGCGACTCACGACATTTTCAGTGTGGATCATGACCCGGGTTCACGGTGACGATCTCAAATATCGGGAGAGATGGTGTTATCGACTCCGAGTCGGTTATTTGGATCGCTGCTATTTCGGTATGCGTAGGTGATAGCACGTTATAAAATGATAATTGAGAAGGGCGAGCTCCAGATGGGTGAGGCTTGATTGATTGCGAGATACATGTTACGCAGGAACTCGCACCAGGCCCGTCCCTTTGGCATGTCGGGATGGATTAAGCTTGATATCACCGTTCGATGGTGACTAGCTGGAATGTCACCCCTGAATGACTCAGGTGCGCGATTTGTGCATGGCGTTCGTCTCGACATCGTTCATCTATCAATAAACCTCGGCCTGATCGCTCTCTTTCTCTGCTCGGCGCATGGCGTTTCTATCGTCTGCCGCGAAGATGTCCCCATATGTTGAAGATGCTGTGTGCATATCCAGATTCCGTTCCAATATCGCAAAAGGTCCCGGCAGCAATCGAAGGTGAGACACCGGAATCCAATCCACTTTTCCTTTTCCTGTTCCTTCCCTAGGTCTATCATCGTTTCCCTCTCCACTGTTCCCCAACAACCTCAACCCAACATACAACTCATGGTTCGATGTCCGACACCAGCAACAATCCCTATCCGGTAGATCCAACAGGATACCTGATCGGTTCATTCCTGGCAGTACGTCCCCTTCTACACTCCGCTACTCCGCTAACCCTCGTCGTCCTCAGGCGATCCTCTTCGGATGCCATACCTCCCAGGTCTACCAATACTACCGCAAATTCCGTTCTGATCCATGGCGTCTACACCTCCTCGTCGGCTGGGTGTATACCCTTTCCGTGCTGCAGATCTTGATCATCGTATCGACTGCGTGGAAATATTACGTCGATGGCATCCATAATCCGAGAATATGGGGGGAATTCTGGTGGCCGCTTTCGTTCCAGGATGGCCTGGTGAGTCCTCTTCTGTGTTTCTTGCTTCTTTGCTGACGGATGGGTAGATCCCCCTTGTCGCATTTACCGCACAGTGTTACTTTGGTCGGAGAGCGTATATCCTGATGGGACGGCGGAAGTGGTTTCTCTGGCTCGTCACGATCTGGGGAAGCATCACCGCTCTATGCGGAGTAGCGTAAGCCCTCGCTCTGCCCGCGCGTACACTGTCTCATGATCCCGTGCAGACTCGCCGTCACCGCCTTTCTCTGGGCTTCCGACCCGTGGGTATCCCACCAATCGTTCTCGGCCCGAAGCATCAGCGTCCCCTCGCAAGTCGTCGCCATCCTATGGATGGGCCTCTCCGCTTCCCTCGACGGTATTCTCACCGTCACCCTCATCCGATGTCTCTGGCGTGCCCGATCCCCGACATTCGACTCGACAAACGACGTGATTCGACGGCTGATCGCGTTGACGCTCGAGACCGTGCTCCTCACGCACATTTGCGGCGCGGTCATGTGCGTCCTGTTCCTCTCCCAGCCGGCGGCACATCGTACGAAGACGACGGCGTTCTGGATCTTTTTGGAAATCATTACCGAGCTGTATAGTCTTTCGGTGGTGTTCACGATCAACGCACGTTCCGCCGCGCGGAGGACACTACAGGGACCGAAGGCGCCGCCGACGCCGGTTCCCGCATCAAGAAGTACGTCACCGACGGCGGAGCAGGCCCCGCCAACACGGGATTTCAGGGACCAGCGACAGCTCGATTTCGCGGTCGAGGGCTTCCAAGAAATCCCGAGGTTCTCCTATCATTTCCCGCAGGACGGGACGACGGGCCCGTCGGGTGCGTGGAAGGGATCGGTCAGAGGAGACGATGCGGTGGAGATGAAGCCCTTGGGTGATGCTGAGAAGGGGCTGGACGGGAAAGGGGCGGTAGATTCTGCGTCGACGGGCGAGACTCAGGAAGAGGAGGTGCTGCGGCGGAAGCGTTTTGCGAGGTGGAGAAGGTAGCGTACATGCTTTGTTGTATAGAATAGGTCACGTCTAGAGTCTTGTCATCCCGAGCGGATATTGCGGCCGTGTGGAGTGCGGCATGGGAATGGTGATATCTACTTCTCTCATGAGGCCGCGCTAGACTCTCGCGCAATTGGACGGCTGTTTGCCGGAAGTAAGTCAAGTAGGACAAGTAAGAAGAAGGTTATACCTAAGGGGAATGGGAGCGCCGGATTTCGTAGTATGCTGGGCCGGACCTGATTGAAAGATTGTGGTAACTGGAATGAGGAGCTGCATGTGGCTTCCTCATTCTTACGATTGCACGTTCGAAAATCACGCGCAGTCCACTTTGGATATATATGCAGGGTAAAACAACGGTCATTTACTTTCGCCTGACTACGAGCGACAAGACTGTCCATGAATGTCCCTTCAATGCGAATTCACGCGAGAGCCTTGTTCTCGCCCACCAAAGCATCACCACTCGCTTGCATCTACTTTTTCTCCTGTCGACTCCAATGCTCAAACAAAACACACTCCTTTCGATCCTGCTCTCTACGCTCGCTCAGATTATACAAGCACAGCCCCACCGCCTTGTCCCCATGCGGTTCCAGCGGCTCACCGAGAATTGCGACGAGATGGCTGCTAGAATTCAGGAGGTGAAATTTGAGCCTAGGACACTCGCCTTGTGCCCGAGAGTGACGAAGGTAAAACCCTTTGTACCGTCGAAAGTGAGGCGATCGCGTTGGGGGTGGTGGGTTCGCCACCACGCAGGGAGAGGACAAGCTTGATCGCCGCATAGATTGGCGCATGCTCGACAATGGTAAACCACTAGAGGGATGATTCTCAGCAGCTCATCTTGACCTGGGCGAAAGCAGAGACTTACCATGTCAAGCGTAACCTTCACCCCATCAATGGACAACCCACCAATGCTCAAGGTCGATCGTGTGCACTGCTCATCGGCGCGGAGCAGAACATGCTTGTCTGCCGAGACGGCGAGAAGGCTGAGCATGTGTAACATCAAGGCTTGTAAACTTCCTTGATTGAACTTGGCGTCGTCATCGAACTCCGCCCTTTCCGATCCGAGATGAACTTCATCATTCTTCCGCTTAACCCAGCCGATGGAGCTGGTATTCAGAAGATGCTGGATTCGTGGTGTCGACCATGGCTCGACTGAGGCCATCTTCAGTTGTTTTGGGACAACGAGATCCAACTTGATCGGAGATCGGGACTCGACGCTCTCCCATAAGCTCGGGGGCCGCATCTTGAGTTGCACATGAATTGTATCGGACCAATCGTCACTGCAAGGTTCACACTTTGCGCCCAGGCGGATGGAACATGTCATCGCGGTAGGCTCTTAGGATCCTGGAGGAGCCTTTGCGCCAAGTCTTAGGATCGTTGCGTCCCGGAAGGGGTTGAACAGCGTCGTCGGGCCGGGTGTTTGGGACAAGAGCTCGATGTCTGTTCGCAGGCGATCATCTTGGTCAACCATTTGCCTATAACGCAAAGATAAGCGATCAGTCCGCCATTTACCTACGCCGAGACACTCACCTAATATACTTAAACTGCTCTTCTCTACTATAGCGAGCCTTGAAAAACTCTAGATACTCTTTAGGCGTATAAGACTGGTATCCACCGGTCCTACCAACCGGATGGATTCTCTTGACGATGACTGTCTTCCACAAGGTTGGCAAGGTTTCGAGGCGAACGTCACGGCAGGTACGATTGAAGCTAGCGAGTGTGCTGCGGTGGCCCATGGTGGAAAGCTGTTTGTCAACAAGACCGATTAGTTCGACCGGTAGCAGCGGAACATTGAGGATGATGTGACGATCACGGCGATCAGGCGCGAGTCCGGACGCGCAGAGTAGATTTACCGCAGTGTCGGGACTGAAGTAGGACAGCTCGAAGATATCCATCTCAACAAGGGGTATATTTGGGAAGGGAGAATGCCCGGATATGTATTCGAAGTGCGAAGGCAAAGTCGAATGTAGGGGTTGAGATCCAGAAAAACAGACAAACATTCAGCTCATTCCCCTAGTATGATTATATATCCATTGCCCGAATAAAATTTCTGGCCCAACCAACATTGTTCCCTGGACAGCTCCTTGGTCAACTGACTGGCTTGGAAGGACACGGACGTCATCGCAGTCATTTCGCGACTCAGTATCACTAGATCGTTGACGTTGAGCCACTGATCAGTCGCGAATGACTTGGAAAACTGAGTCTCAACGCGCGTGAAATGTGAGGAGCCGGGAGATTTATCATGCTCTCGTGCTCCTAGCGATGGTGGTTGAACCGCTTTCAGCCTACCATGGCTATGCCTGGCTCCTTCACCCTTCATAACTGCACCTGCCGTTGTGAGCGGAAGGCAACGGGCTTGCTGGACTAAGTGGACTTGCTGGACCGCGAACTTGGGGAATAGGGCGCTTGGACTCCAGAGCCGTGGTCCGGTCAGAGGAAGCACGGCGTTGCGGCACGTACCTCGTCCCATTTGACGTTGACGTCGACCGAAGACAGGGTAATGATCATGGAGCCCGAGCTCCAGAAGCCCTTTCATTCGATGATGCGCGCCAGAGATCCTCGGCTAATCGTTCGTGACGCACGTCAGGCAGCGTCAAGAGTCAGTTTGAGTGTCTTCTTCACACTGATTCGACAGACATTGGCCCCCTATCCACCCAAAAGCAATGCTCCCACGCAAAGTCCTCATGACTGATATTGAGCTCAGGCCATTTTTCCAGGGTTAAGAAGCCAATTCTTGTTCTCGATCGATGGAATCAATCACAGGGATTTGGGTGCGTCAGCATTCCTTGATACCTTCAATGTCTGAACTTGCCGACCCCGCGCAGCCGTGGCGACGTGGCTGCACAGCGCGGTCTCCCCCCAGGGAAGGTTCGGGACGAGGAGGAGCAATCGATGTCCCTCCTTGGTACCAGAATGGAAAGTAATAGATCTCCAGTCTCTCGACCATCGATCGTGCTATAGCGCACTCTCTCGCACCGTTTGAAGACTACCGTAACCCGACACCAACGACATCCTCTAACCGCTCTGCCCCACTCTCCACCTTCTTCCGCACCGACGCCGGCAACTTGACACCCCACGCAACGCAATAATGCTCCAGCACCAACTCGAGCTCCTCCACCTCGTCCAGAAACTCGAGCTTGGATATTCTGCACGATCGGGATCAGCGAAGATCCGCAGGTTGGGAACTGAACGTACCGCTCCAGCTCTTCTTTAGGTATGTATTGCGTCCGTATCTGTTTCAAGCTGACGCCCGTGGCGTAGTCCCATCCCGCGCGCGTGAATCGGGAAGCTTGATCCTCTGGTGAGGCGTAGGTTGCGCCGGGGAGGGGAATGGCGCGTGACTTGAGGCAAAGATAAGCGATAGGTACGTATTGCAAAAGTGGGACATACCATGAGGTTGCGTTTCATGACGGCCCCAAAGGAGTCGCTGAGGTTCCGGAACTTAGTGGAGCTCACGAGCAAAGCTTCAATAGCCACTCACTTTAATCCACACATTTCATAGACAACGCCCATACATCCACCCCCACTATCGCCCCCAAACACCTTGCCGAACCATTCGATGACGGCGGCACTCTCCTCGGGCGCCATGTAACAGAATAAACATTCCGCAAGGAACAACGTCGGCACCGTCGGATCCAGCAGCGGGAGCAGTGTCTCCGAGAGAACGTCCTGTGACACCTGCTGCCGCAGATCCAGCGGCACGAGATGATACACGTCACCGTCGAGCCGTGCTCCGCCTTGAGATACCTTGTATGGCTTTTCCCCCGCCGCAAGGCCGTGCGGGCGCGGTGAGATGGCGGAAAGGAGCGTCTTGTTGGTGACTATCCGGCGGGCTTTGGTGGACGTGATGTGCGGGAAGTCGAGTTCGATGTATTTGACGAGGTTGGCGTGGACGGGTGATAACTGAGAGGGAATGGATCAGCATAGATGATTGTCGTTACGCTGAACAGTCAGGAGAGATGATGAGGCCGCCTATTGTCTCTCTTCGTGTCCTTCTCAAAGCCGTAGGAACCTAGGAAACCTGGATAACCTATCATGACGGCGAAAGATCTCCTCGACATGCCGTGTTCGCAATCCGGCGTCGCATGTCAATACGTCTGTGAAAGTAGCCCTGCGACCCGACATCCTGGGATCCATACTGAATGCCAAATCGGAGGTCTTGAAGACACGCGCAAGCGCTGTTTTGAACAGCTGTCTGCTCTCCCGACATATGCACAGGTCAAGCATTCGTGCTGTCGGTGGTATGATAGACCAACGGCCCTGAGCCATCCTACGGCGTCAATAGGATTTCCCCTCCTTTCGAGCATAGGATGCTTTTGATCGACTCGTTTCCCTTTGAGCCCGATCTTGTTTTCCCTTGCCGTGTTCCATCACGGTGCCACGCAAGGTGTCCCAGTCCTCGTTACTCTTTGAACGATGCCATCCCCTCCTAGCCCTGGATACCCTCGAACCACGCCGAAACCAACTCACCCTCCAGAACCGCGCATCACTGCCGGCCCCCAAGCCGACCACCTGCCGCTCCCCTCCGCGCGCCAACCAGGTCTCGACTAACCGATCGACGGACCAGCTCCGGTGGTGCGTGCCCACGTTGATCAACGGGTCCCGCTTGATTTGCTGGAGGGGCGGGATACGGCCGGAACGGGTGAAGAGTTGAGTGTATGGGTCGGAAAGGGGAGGGATGTAGCCGAGCGCTAGAGCGGAGCTGGTCATTTGTCAGCGGTGTAACGCAACGAGGAGTGTAATGGAGGACTCACAGTCGACTGGTGAGCGCGTCGTCGTCTGTCCCGCGGATGGCATCGTCTGCGTCTGCTGTCCTGGACTGCAAGGGTTCGTCGAGTGGGCTTCTGAGCGGTTGGCGGAGCATGGTTGAGGCGCGGATGGTTGTTCTTAGGGGATAAACAGGACGTGATACTACTGGTGATAATAACGAAATGGTCGATTCGTCATCTGGAAACGGTTCTGCGTGGTCCTGGGTGGAATTTGATTCCGCCGTCTCGTCTCGTCTGCTGCATTCAGTGTATCCAGCCAGCGTGTCACGATCACATCTCTCTATAACCACAGCTCAGACTTGGATGCACCGACTGCCGGACACGTAAAGAACCAGCTTCGTGCATCGCGGCTCCGACGCTTTCCTCTAACTTGCCTGTGCTCGATCTGGACCGAGGGCAGGCTTCCTCCCGCCTTGCAACCTGGTGACATCCTGACCCTCGAGCGCACGCAACAAGAGTGATGGGTGGGATGGGATATGCGCCGATGCGGGAATTTTCTGGGAGCATGTGAGGAGCACGCGATTTCTGTCGTCCGCGGACTCGTTTGAACACGTCGGTGATGAGAAGCGGTTTCTCAATCCTTCACGGCACACTTTGTTCTTCATGTCGCTCTCATGATTCGCTAATGATCATTTCAGAGTAGGAGCCAAGTTGTACGACTGCGTACGATTGTCCATATCGCCTCATGCCCACCAACCTTAAACCCTCCTCACAAACCGCTCAGCCGCCGCGAGCGCGACCCCAAGCCCGACCAACCCGGCCGCCCAGGGATTGCCGACGACGTCTCCCACGCGCGGCCAGAACGCGTTGGATTCCCGCTGCCAGGCCGCGAGTTGGGCGGATTTCTCCGGGCTGGTCTTGGCGTACCGCGCCGCTTGGGAGGACTCGTTTTCCTTGTCGCCGCCGACGAAGCGGAGGAACCTGTGGGCGGCGGTGCGTCAGTCAGGTCTACGGAATTTGGGAAGCGGTAGCTTACAGGTAGTTGACGATGGGTCCGATCAGGGTGAGAGGGTGGAAATGCGCGTCCGAGTAGAGGAGGAGGGGGATCGACAAGTGTACGAGGGCGTCGCCGAGGTAGCTGGACGGACGACTCCATCAGCTCTTTGCTCCAACACGGCATGCAGACACACTCACTTTGGGTGCCGAACGATACTCCATACGCCGCCGCGGAAGAGCTTCCCGCTCCCCTTGTGCGTCTCCAGCTGCCAATCGGCGAGAACTTCCATCCCAAGTCCGACGCCGAACAACCCGACCGCCGCGGCGTGCAACATCCCGGCGTATTCCCTCGGCGCAGCGAGCGCGGACGTCATCCCGTGAAAGGGGATGGACCAGGAGAGCGCGATGAGCGTTTGAACGACGGCTTCGGGGAGAAACTTGGTCACCAGTGCGAGGTTCCACGCGCGCGCGGTCTTGACGGCGTCGTAGCGCGGGTCATCACGTCCACGCTGAATGCTCCGCTTGGCAATCCGGTAAAACAGTCGTCCGCCCCAGATCGTGACCGAGCCAAGAACGAGTTTCCGTGTCCAGTCGAGTTGACGGAGCGCGGTGGTCAAGGGCACGCCGCGGAGCGTGTGCCGGATGACGGCGTGGTACCATGCGTTGATGACCAGTCCGGATGGCCAGAGCCAGTCTTTACCTTCTGCGCGGTTCAAGAGGCGGGAAGCGGCGTAGGCGGTGCAAGAGAGGCCGGTATGAAGGCCTAGGGAGGGGATGATGATGTCGCGGGCGGACATGGTCGTGGTATCGCTTGAGGAGTTGAAGGGTCAATATCCATGATATGAAGAGCTTCTATATTGGCCAACTTTTGGATTCTACGTAAGACTCGCGTAATGGCCGGTTTACGTCACTCTACCCAACTCTGGACACGGGTAAATATAGCCTCGGCCATGATGGCCATGTCCGAAGCCGAGGTAGGGACCAGTCGTCTTGATTCTAAATAACCCCTGCCCTTCCTGCCCTTCCTGCCCTTCCCTTGACGGTTCCTCGACGACATGTCCTCACGTCAACCATGTCCCTTGTTCCAAAGGGAACATCGATCCTCATTTCAGGCGGCTCAATCGCAGGTCCAGCGGTGGCATGGTGGTTGACCCGATATGGATTCAAGACGACCCTCGTCGAACGATGGCCCGAGTTGAGGCCGGGAGGACAGAATATCGATGTCAATGGTGAAGGGGTGAGTCTTGACATATGCCACTTCATTAGCGTGTTGTGAATGCTGATCCCCCTCGGCCAGCGCCAAATCATACGCAAGATGTCCCTCGAGTCGGCCATCCTCGCCGCCAACACGGGCGAACGCGGGTCCGTCTTTACCGACTTGCAAGGCGCTCCTCGCGTAAAGATGCCCTTGGTAGGTCCTGCGAGCTACCGCCCCTTCTCGTATCGCTGATGAGGATCGGTCGACAGGAAAAGGGCGGGTTCAGTCCGACGAACGAGACGGAGATCTTGAGGGGTGCTTTTGCCGAGATTTTGTACGGTGCGACAAAGGACAGGACGGACCGGCGATTCGGGGATCAGATTGTCAAGCTGGATGAGGGGAGGCAAGGGGTGAAGGTAAACTTCCAAAGTGGGAAAGAGGAGACGTTTGGTATGGTCGTCTTGGCGGATGGGGTCGGCTCGCGAACGAGAAAGCTCGTTTTCCCGCCGGAAGACATCCAGTTCAAGAACCTCGGCGTGTGTGAATCCTCTTTCCCCTGATTAGCCCTTGAGGGATAAGCTGACGCCCTCGCGACGAGAAGATATCGCGTACTTTACCATACCTATCGAGCCGACCGACAAGGATGTCGATCAATGGGTCATTACGAACCTTCCGGGACGACGGTGCTTGAGTTTCCGGCCGGGCGGACACGGGTGCTTGCAGGCGTTCTTGATGTGGGTCAGTCCGGAATCGGCAGGTGAGCTACACTTGTGAAGAGACCACACCCCGGAGAGCTAATACATGATTATCAGGGTATGAAAAACTCCACCAAGCCGAACAAATCCACGCGATCCGTTCCCACCTCCTTTCCGGGACGACCGCGTCTTCACCCGTCGTTCAGCGCGCCGCAAGAGGGCTCGACAACCTATCCGACATCTATCTCGAGTATTCCGGGCAAGTCAAAGCCAGACGACTCGTCTCGCCCGGGGGAAAGGTCACCATGATCGGGGACGCGGCGTACTGCGGGACGCCCGTGTCAGGCGCCGGGACGACGCTGTCTCTCGTCGGAGCGTATATCTTAGCTGGGGAACTGGCAAAGCATCATGCCGCGAATCCCGAAGATTTCGTAACCCAAGGAATGGCAGCGTACGAGCGATGGATGAAGCCGTTCGCAGAAGGCTGTCAAAACTTGCCGCCAGGTGTGCCGCAGATCGCGTTGCCGGACACCGAGTTTGGAATCCGAGTGTTACATCGGGTGCTGGGGATGGCGGTTTGGATGAGCAAGACGAAGCCGGTCCAATGGGCTGCCGGGAAGGTTTTCGGTGGCGAGGATGTAGGGATCGCGTTGCCGGATTATAGTCAGTACGAGGTCGAGGAGACGGCCTAATATCGACAAGAGGGTAATCGATCGTTGTCTCGGGTTGTTGTCTCAATTGTTTCTGGTGTTGAACGTGTCGCCCATGCTCGTTGTACGCAGAGTTCATGTCAAGGGTTGTGGAGAATGCTAGAATGTTCCGCTGGATATCATGTATACAAACGAGAGCGAAAGATGACGACAGTCCATGCATGTAGGGCTCACGCTTCGTGATAGCAGCTCCCGCGCACGCCCTCTTCATTGAGTCGCGTCTACGGTTTGCTCCGAGCCCAGCAGGCGTTGCTTGCCAACTATTACACCCCTTTTGTATACAGACACACGAGTGCCTCATGCGATAATTCGTTAATTGATATACCCAGCTACAACGCATTCACGACCATACAACGTTTATTGTCACACGATGCCATCAGTCTATTTCTATTACCTCTGGCGCCACCTTTGCAACTGGCTGCTTCCCCTTGGCTTGCTTTGCACTTTCAACGGGTACATTATCGTGCCGCTTTTGCAAGGTATCTACCAGCTTTGGTATGCCCGCCACATCGTCCAGATCCCACGCTGCTTTCACCCTTGCATAAAGCACCGAACAGTCTATCGAATCGCAGCGTACTTCATCGCTTATCGGAGTGGACGAGCAAGAGGCGCATATCCTTTGTGCCGAGATCACGCGAGATTCCGCTAGGTGGAGTCGAGAAAGCAAGGTGTGCAGGGTCGGGGCAATGTTCTCTTCCATTCGACAGCGCTCGCAGACATTCAACTCGAGATCTATCACGAGGCGAGGTGTCAAAACATGACTTCAATGCGGGCGACGGAGACTCACCTCGCTTTTGATTGATCTGTCCGCACACAAGACAGTGTATGCTGCTAAACGCAGTGTCAAGCGTCCGTCCTAGACCCCGCTGTTGCTGGTTTTGTCGGGATTGATATCGATGCTGATTCGAAGCAAGTTGACGTTTGGGCATGGCATTGTACCATACTTCGCAGTCGACACCGATGAGATTCAAGATTCGATTCAATGGAGGAATAAGCTGCCGGCGAATGTAGTATTCCGCGTCCAGTTTCAGATCTCTGCGATGACATAGGAAGCGTAAACGGAGGTCCGACATTGCTTGGCAAACCGACTTACCGATTGTTGAGAAGCTCCTCCGGTGCCATGGCTCGATCCACCAGCCTGGAACCCTCACCGTTGGTAATCACATACGGCACGCGTTCACCGTATTCCGCCTCAGCTCGCGGATCCTCGGTGAGTTTACGACTGGCGACCATGACTCCGGGGGGCGGAGGCCCTCTTTCACTGCGGGCAGCAGCGTGAGTCGTTTCCGATCAAACCTAGCACCGAAGGTACATACGAATAAGAACCAAGCTTGACCTCCTTCGCCAACGTAAAATCTTGAATCGACACCTTGCCTTCGAGTAGTTTCCGCCATTGTGTGGTGCAATAGTCCTTGATGCGCGAGATGTCCTGCGAACGAAACAGCTCCCTAGATTCTGATTAGCAAGCGACCCATAATCCCGCCGAGCTATTCACTTGATGACCGACTCGACCATCTTCTGACCAGCTGGAAAGCCATCTCGTCTGACCGTTTCGATCCCCTTGGCGTCAAAACCCGGTTCGGTCTCGTCGATGGATTCGTATTTGAAGCCGACATATCGTTTCTTTGCCATCAAGAGTGACTTGGTGTATACCTAAAAAGCATGTAAGTTGCAGAACGTTCACAGCACAGTCCGGCGCACCTTTTCGAATTTCAGCTTGACCGGTCTCGGATTGACCGACGTGACAGCATCGGCGATCTCATTTCCGATGCGGAATGCCTGATCCTTTGTTCGTCCGGGTAGATGGACGAATAAAGAGTCGGTGTCACCGTAAACCACCTGACGGTCCGTTACTAGTATTCGTTGAACGCCCGTGGGTAATTACACTTACTTCCGCCTTCCAGGCTGGATTCGTTTCGATCTGCTTGATTGCCTGACCCAAATCATCAGATCCATGGTCGAGACGCTACCTACCAACTCACCTTCTCCAGTGTTTCCCTGCCCGTCTGGACGATGCTATCTGCTATTTCCACGCATGGCATTCGACCGGAGAAACTGGCTCCCGTGTATCCGTACGTGACGTTCTAAATGAAACAAATTGGCTTTTCGTATCCAAGGAGTTGCTACCCCCGACTCACCGCCATCAACTTCAAGCCCAACTGTCTTGCGTTCAGGACTTGCAGCAAAGCCTGAACTCGAGTTGTCAGCGATGTTCACCAGGTTTGCGTGCCAGTGCACCCACCTTGTCCCCCTTGGCCGCCTTCATCCCTTGCTTGACCATGACTCGCGTGTTCAGGATCTCCGACAACATCTTTGCCAATAGACTGCGTCGCAAATGTTGCTTGGCATATATGATGCCATTGGGAGAGACTGATCGGACCCATGAGCAAGTTTGCTGTGAACGCACAATATGCCTGACTCACTAGACACATGATCTTGCAGGAGTTCCAGTTCGCCGGGCGGGAGGACCATATCCATCCACCCCAATTTACTGGCGCCCTTGAATCGCTCGACCCTTCCAAGGCACGTCGAGTAGCAATAGTTGTAGCCGATCATTACGGAGGGATAAAGTGACTGAAAATCGAGCACCAGCACCGGATCGATGTAGAACTTGGATTGTGGTTCGAAAATCAATGGCTGCGCCTCGGCAGCATTCTGCTTCCCGACCTGCGGAAGACCATGGGATGAGCGACAAGCAGACACTCAGCGCCGAAAGCGACATACCGACTCTCGCGATGGAGAGATCAAGACAAATGACTCGGGCTTGGCAATTCGGAACATGAATGACTCGACTTTGAACTGAGAACCTCGGCTCATGACCGAAGCAAAGTCGACGCCGAAAACACGGGCGAATTCTCTATGCGAGGGTATCAGTGCGAATCGGCAAGAGCAGACAAGCACTTACGCATTCTTGGTCGTAATCTCAGCCGCATCCATCATCTCGATATACATGACGGTCTTGTCGATAAAGTAGCGAAGGACCTTGTCCACATGCATCGGGTACTTGCTCTTGAACCAGGCGGTCAGAGTGGACGCCGAATAGTGAGGAAACCTGCGAACAAAGTTCAACACGCGTTCGATATTGCCACACCTTCATTCACCGTTGTCGGAGAAGGTGAAAGGCCACGTTCTCGAAAGAATAGCCCAAGAGATTGAGCTCTCCCCGTAGGATCCGCCAGATGTTGAAGACATGCCTTCCGCTGACTTTGAACGTCGATGTATGCGTTCTGTCGTAGTTGCCGAAACCGCGACCATGGCTAGTGACAGATTTCACTCGTGACATTTCGTCGGCGAGGTCCATACCTAGAGGAAAATCATTAGCGAGAGGCCCATAGATAATACAATGCTAGTGTCGTGTGCACTACGCGATGTCGCTCACCAAATTCTTTGTTCAGCCGCTGTGACAGATATCCCCACGACGACGAATGAACTTCCCAGCCAGCGAGAATATCCGGATTCCACTCGCGCACCTTGTCGATGATATAGTTCATGAGCTCGAGTTCATCCTCGACATAGGTGATTTCGACTTCGGGAAGGCTGATTCGCCGCGGGTCCAGCCGCTTATCCTGAAGGGCAATCATTCCGGCGTGGTAGCCCTCCTTGCCCTGATAGTCGGGCAAATCAATCTGCTCGTCTTGCAGGCAGTAGAAGACGGCAGTAATGGCGTCCTGTTCGGGATCGGGAAGGAGACGCAGTCGGGATGTAGCTGAAGAATGCATCAGCTCGAGCGGCAACAGGCATCGACGCACTCACCGAATACCTCGAGCGCAAGCGTGCTCATGGCTTGCCTTTCGCGATGCGCGTTGCTATTCTTCTTTTTCTGGCTGACCGCAAACCCGTAGCGATTGAGCTGGGTCGGGCCTCCCCACTGTGAGGCGTCTTTCGTCTTGGTATCGAGTTCTGTAATCGAGGTCAGCGCTCTGAAGAGCCACGGTTCGGGGACTCACGCTTGGCCTCTCGCTCGGCTGTATCCTTCTTGAGCCACTCCACCACCGACTTTTTGTCTGGCGGTACCGGTACATACGCCCAATCCCTCACAACCTCGGGTGGCTTCCTCTTGCCTTTTCGAGGTCTGGGTTTCCTCCTTGGCAGCGCTTCGAACTCGAACGGTTCGAGTTGGGCTATACCGTCGTAGGCAAGGTGGTGAACGTCTGTCCCAAAGCTCTTGGCCTTTGCAGGGACATCAGTATGTACTGAGAAATGCGGTTGCCGGTAGACGACAAACGGCTGATCGTATTCCTGGAGCGTCGCAATCATGTCGGCGCGAGATATCGGCGGCGCCGCATACTTCCAAGAACGAGGGATGACGTGGTTCCGCGACTCTTCTGAATTGGTGGAAATGGTGTCAGATGCAACAGTCTCGCCACTGCGAGTGGGCTCGACGACGGGTTCCTGGGACATGATCCGGACCCGCTTCCTCGGTTTGGGCACTTGCGAGACGTAGGTCGGAGCCAGGTATGGCGTAGGCGCCGCTTTGGTTGATTTCGTCGCTTGCTTTTCTGCGGAATTCGTGACAGTCGGCTGCAGCTCGTTTGACGACACATCATCCTTGAACGTCGGCTCGAGTCCGTCATCCCAAGACTCGCGATGTCGCTTGATTCCCGTCGTCTGTACCAGAGGATCCACGATTTCCGCCTGAAGTGCATCCACCCCTGCCGGCCCTCTATCTAATCCAGCTTCACCGTCGTCCGAGTCACGATCCAGGTCTCCATCCATGGTCGCGCGCGAAGCGACGAGATCCACCTCGTCTTGCGCCAGACCCATATCCTTGGCGGGCACGATCGTCTCGTCGCTCATGAACACATCGCCAGCGTCCAACGCCTGCTCTCGTGAGCCCTCGACAAACGGATTCCGCAGGGGGACCCCGCTCTCCCGTCGTGGGCCCAAGTTTCGCTCGCTCGGCGACGGTCGGTTCCGCGCGAACAGGTTCTTAACGACGGGAGTCTTGACGGGGCTACTGGCGCGCCGGGAGGAGGAATTCGAACCCGGGCTTTCAGGGTAATACGGGTTGTCTCCTTTGCCCTGTTTAGTGGGCGTCGCGACTTGACGCAACTTGCTCGGCGTAAACGGCGCGCTATGCTGTATGGGCGTGTTCGACATCGTCTTATCCCACCGCTGCGTCTTGCCGGGCGTCCGAAGGAGGGTATTCTGTTTACGCTGGCTGTGCATCTGGGTGAGCTTGGACGAGAACTCGAAGGAATCCGGATCGTCTTCGTCTTCGTCCTTGTCGTCCTCCTGGTCGCCGCGGACGTGTTCGAGGATATCGTCGTGCAGCTCGTCAAAACCGGACTTGCCCTTGGTCGGCGTCACACCTCGCCCGTCCAGCGCGTCCTGCGCAATTTCTTCTTCCTGCCGCCACGCCGCCTGCGTTCCGATCCGCTCGACCTCTTTCACGTCGACTTGCACGTCCGGCTCTTCCTTGAACGAGGGCGGACGCTGGGATGTGTAAATCACGTCGAACGGGTTCGGCCCGTCCGGGTCGACGAGCTCGGTCAGCATGTCGGCCTGCTCCGTGGTCGGCTTGAGCGGCGATGATGGATCGACCGGACGGAATATCTGTGTCTGCCCCGGCTTCCGAACAGACATTCGCGAGTGTGGCCATCCCGCTTCGACGCTCTCAAACGTCGTCATGATCCACTACACGGGAGTCAGCCAGGCGTTCTCTCTCCGGCTCGCGGTAACGCACCTTGTCCCACTGCGCCTGCTCCCGCACCCTCGGCTTGCCGAGCGTCTCGTACTGCATCTTGACGTACCCCTTTTCCCGCTTCTCCTCGGCCACACGCCACCGCAGCATCTGCCACCACCGCTCGCTCGCGTCCCAGTCCCCGCCGCGCCACTCTTTATCCTCTTGACTGAGACCGATCCGGACCAACTTGTCGTCCGCGCTCGGCATCATGCCCTCGCGCGCCGGTAGGCCCTTGGAGACGCGGCGGGCGGATTCTTCTTGCCAGAGTTCGCGGACGGAACGGACGTGTTTCGCGTCGCCGTCGATGGTTTCTGGGTGGAGGAACTCGCGGAGCGAGTCGTGGAGGTATCGCGGTTTGAGACGACGCCGGTTCAGGATGTGGTACGGACAGATGTCGATTTCGAGGGCGTCCCATGTTGATCGCCCGGGGAGCGGTTCCTCGGCGTGGATGTTGGCGGCGGGGACGGTAAGGGTAGTATATATTCCGTCGGTGGGCTCGAACGGGTCTCCCTCTGCCGTGGTTTAGTCGAGGGTCTGTAAGGGGAACGGATGACTTACCCGGCAACGGCAGCCTGAACAGCCCGCCATCGAGATCAACCCATCCGCACCCGTACAAATCGAAATCGATCATGAACTGCAACTTGCTCGCCAGGTGGCTCTCATAACAGGCAAACTTGGTGCCCATCACTCCGCCCCCGGACAACAAGCCCACAGCGCGATAGACATGACTCGGCGTGACGAGCGAGATCTTGAGGTAATACTCGTACCCGACGTGGTACCCGTAAAACGGCACGCCCTTGACCAAGACGACACTGGCGACGTGCAGCGTGTTGGTATTCAACGCGCCCGCCGCCGGCTTTCCCGCATCCCCGTACGAATCCTGCCTCAGGGACTGACAGAGCGCGGCATTCAAGCTATTCGCGAGCCGGTGCGTATACCGGTGCACGCTCTCCGGGTTCAAGCTCCGCCCCTGCGGGTAATCCACGAAAAAGTAGGGCCAGACACCGTGCACGTTGATACTGACGCTCTGGCCGCGCGGGGTGGCCCCAAAGATCCGGATGAGCGGGACGCGCGTCGGCAGCGCCCCAATAGGGAACGAGGTGGCGCCGTTCGGGATCGGTGAGCGGTAGGCGTGCGCGAGGGAGGGGAGGGGCGGGGATTGGGTGATTTGGATGTCGACTAGTTTGACGCGGAGGAAGGGTGGCGGTTCGTCGTCTTGTGTTGCCATCGTTCGGGCTGGGGGACGGTCCAACAGTTGGGAGGTTGGGAAGGAGTGCACATGAAGACATGACGCAAGGCAACAAGACGAGGTCGGTATAACGTTGTTGACGATGAGCGATTACGGCGTCCAACATTACACGTCATTCATCGCTTAGCGGCCCTGCTCCCTCTCGATCACCCACCGTCACCTGCCATTACCTGGTACTGGTACTTAAATCAAACATTTCACCACTCCCAGACCCTTCCTTACTTCTCTCACCACCAACATTCAAACCGTGAGTTTCCTCCCCACTCGCCTCCCTTCCCACCCTCCCCGAAAAAGATGCAATCAAACAGAATCGCCTCGACCCTTCAACGCACCATTCGTGGTTTCGCGCGGAATGAGAAAAAAAACTATAGTATCAGGCAAAAGAATACGTTTTCTGACTTCCACCTTTCTCGTCTCTCTTGGTCGTGTGAATGATACCTGGACGGAAGCTGATCCGTTTATCTTGGTGGATAGGTCGTCGGGCGTTTGGGACCCGGGGATAGCTGTTGGCGTGGGCTTGCGAGGATTTCTTAAGCTTTGTATCGTCGTGGCTGGATTTTCTGCGCATGACGATACCAATATCATCCATGCTTGAGCGTCTACGTCTCGTGCGTAATGTTTCACAGCGAGATCCATCCGACGATAGCTCATCACGGGGCGTTTGAACCCTTGTAGGGCTTCAGTACACGCAATACATATATAAAGTACCATGATATATTATTCGTTTCGAGACTCATCCGTCTGCACCGTCAACCACCCCTTCCAGACTGCCACAAATCTCCATACCCAACACTGGCTCATTCCCGCGACCGCTGTTCTCGCAAAAAGGTTAAAGATATCCAATTACACCATTCCCCCCACCCGCGATACCGGTATGGAAGCCGAGCGTTCGTCGAAAGGGCCAGAGCACCGCGTGTGATCTCCGTGCGTGACGCGATCCGTTCGGCTTGAAGATGACGCCCTGACGTCTATTCGGCCTGCCATCGAAGGTCCCCCCTGACGATATTCAATTCGCACCTCCTCTCCCATGCCTAGTCCTCCACAGCGTTCTCATCGACCGTCGCGCTCGTATCCGCGAACCCGCGTTTGAGATTACTCGGCTTGACGGGACTACTGCCGTGACCGATGCTCCCCGAATGATGATGGGCGCCCGTCGCGTCCATCGGCTGCATCGTCGCTGCTTGAGCGCCGATCGAGCCGACGTGCGCAGAGGATTGGCCAGGGCCGGTCGCGTGCGAAGTCGAAATCGGGAACGAGGACGGTGGCACGGCCGAAGAGGCGAGTGGGGAAAAGGCGACGGGTGGCGAGACGCGTGCGCTGCAAGGCACCGTCAGCGTGATCATTAGGAACAGAGCTGGAACCTGAGGCGACTCACTTGTCGAATCCTCCCGCGGTGACCGTCCCCGGAATCGGAATACTCGCCACGCCCACACCCGCACTCGGCCGTCGGGCCATCAACCCGCTCCCAGCCAACGACGCATTCGGCGAAAGTCCGCCCGACGACTTGCTCGGCGATCTCGCGAGTCCTCCAACTGCATGCTGTTCCCCCGAGGAGCCGCCGGCGCCGGGAATGGCGATTCCCGTCGTCGTGGGCGGAGTGGCGACGCTGAAGCTGTTGCTGGGTGATAACGCGGATCCCGTCGGCGGAGATGAGGCTGACGAGGAGGCGTGGTGGTGGTGTGCGTACGAGGGCATGTTGGATGGGTTTGTTGGCGAGGAGGAGAGCGAGGGTGGTTGAGCGTGGGGGAGTCTAGCAGTAACGCGGTGTCAGTAATGCAACGTTGCTGTATGACCCCAGATGCGTGCGGAACCATTCCTCCGGGATGTATTGTTGTCCGCCTTTGGTGGAAGGTGAAGCACGGTCATGGACAGCACGATCGGAATCATCTCGCGAGAATCGACTCTCATCTTCGGTCATCGCCCACGCCGCGCACGTGCCTTTCCCCGTTGAGGACCCCCTGTCCCGCTGGCTTGGGCATCTCTTCACGTAAGCCTACGGCGCGTTCAGATTCGGCTTGTCGTTCAACTATCGTCGCGCACGGACCTCCGTCTATCCGCTGCACTCCCGTCCGTCGAGTACGCCGCTCCCTCGACGAAGTCCACGATCCTCTCCAATACCTCTCATTCTCCTATCCACATCTTCTCCGGCTCCTCCCCTCCAACGCCATCCCCCCCTTTCAGTCCGCACAACCTCGATCCCTCTCATTGTAGCCCGCGCACACTCACCTCTCTGGCGTCGCAATCGCGCTCCCGACCGGCATCTCCGCGCCCACTCCGGCCTTGTGCATCGCATAGTCGCCGGAATCAAAGTACTTGCGTTCCTATACACGGCAACGGGCAATGGCGCGGGGATCAGCATAAAGCAATGAAAGTGACGGGAGGGAGAAGGACGCACCTTTTGCATACTCGTCAGGACATTCTTCTTTGGCAGTTTCCCGTACTTTTGGAACAGCTGACGTTCCTGCTCGTTCATCGTCTGTCCCGTTGGACGTGGATCAGCGCTCAGCGTGGGAAGAGCGATGACGTCAAGCACGTACCGATACATCGACCTTGTTCTGCCACGCGGAGGTCAGCGGTCATTCTACCCGAGGGGGAGAGGGGGCGTACCTTCATAAGTGGATTCATGGTGGCGACTGTGCTTTGCTTGAGCGCTCCCGTTGCGATAGGGAAAGAAAGGGATTCCTTCACGCTACAAGCTATATACCGCCAAATAGACTGATTGGGCCCGCTCCTGGCTCCTGGCCCTAGCAGGTGGAGCATCATCATGCGCTAGCGTCAGCACAATGGGATTTGGTTCCGCGCCAGGACGGAACTTGGTCTGGTGATTTCGAGGGATGGTCAGCTGGTTAGTATGTTGATGCAGCTGGCAGCTGAGATAGGTCGGGAGAGTAAGCTATGAGAGGTTGCCGCTACCGAATGTTAGATTCAGGGCTTGGGCGAACTGAGTCGCGGTCTACTTGTATTCTCGCGGTCACATCCACCGAAGAGCTATGATTACCTCGCCAACCTGGGACTCGCCACCCTGGGACTCGCCACCCTGGGAGGCCCTGATGCCCCTGTACTCGATCCGCATTGTCGCCCTCCAGCGAACACTGCATCATGGGAGACGACGATGCACGCGAGAGGAGACCACTTGAAACGCCTGAAATTGAGCCAAACATAAGCGCGTCCCTGTCCCTCCCGCGATTGCGCTTGCTTTTTTGGCTCGATCGCATGCAGGGATGACCTCGGACTTGACGACTTGAAGGCTGGACACGGGACACGGGTAAGAGAGCAGGAAAGGGAGAGTACCGTGTGCAGACGACATGATGGCGTCCAGAGCAACAGCTGCAGCCGGAATCAGGACCGCAGTTAGAGTGATCGAAAGACGGGCGTCCGTCCAAGGCGCGAGGTATCTGCCTGCAGTGGGTGAGTTTATGTGTCCATCGTAGCGGGTCGAATGCTAATCATTCTCCGTAGGCGTACCCGTAGGACGGAGAACATTGGCAACGTCGTCATCGACAACACTAGATCCCCTCTATGCACCAGACTATCCCTCACATCTCCCGATCCCGACCTCGTCCCTTGCCGCGGTACTCGCGCGACTCGGACTCCCCGCAACCGAGGCACTACAGCACGCGCTCGTCGTCGCGTTGACGGATATCAGCTATGACCCGTCCAAGCTCCCCGCATCAATCCAAGGGGCCGTAGTGGAACCGACAACAACGACAGAGAACAATGCGCTCCTCGCTGCGCTCGGGAATTCCCTGCTCGGCTTGTACGCCTCGGAAGCGCTCGCGACGACGTACCCGAACCTCCCGACGCGGGCGCTCAAGGCCCTCGTGTCCCTGCACGTGGGTCCGCAAGCTTGCTTCGATGTCGCCAAGACGCTCGGCGTCGGCGTCGCGAACGGGCCGTATGATTCCGATGGGTCCGTCCGTGGGGGCGAGGCGAATGCGGGCAGGTCGAGGAAGAGGAGTACGGCGAGTGCCGGCGTGACTGTGCGCTGGGTCAGGGCCGAGAGGGAGGAAGGCGGGAGTAAGAGGCGGACGACGTGGGAGGAGGTCGTGGCGCGGAGCGTGAGGTCTTTTGTGGCGCTCATCTACCAGGAAAAGGTCCGTCCCCCGTGTTGCCTGTCGAAAGTTGAGCGAGACTGACGTCCCCGCAGGGCATCGCCGCCGCCCGCAAATTCGTCCATGCGCACTTCATGTCCCGGCATGTGGACGTCGCGTCGACGCTCAATTTCCGGAATCCAAAGCATGTGCTGAGCGTGGAAGTGAGGAAGATGATGGGCCAGGCTGGAGCGCCGGAACAGGCGGGCATTCAGAGTCGGTGAGTCGATAGGCATCCCTGCTACGTTCGGCGTTGAACCCCGCCGTAGGATCCTCGCCGAATCCGGCCGGCATTCCCTTTCACCAATTTTCAACATCGGCCTCTTCCTCCCCTCGGGCCTGAAACTCGCCGAAGGCTACGGCTCCTCGCTCCGTATGGCCGAACACCGGGCGGCACTGAACGCACTCACGTCGATCTACACGGCACGCGGGGAACTCCTCGTCCGTGATCACGCAGAAGGAGAGGTCGGGATGCAGTTGCCGACCGAGGTGTATGCGCCGCCGCCATCAGAGAAGAGCGTAGGGACGCAGACGGCGCCGGCGGATAGTGTGTTGCAGCCGAGCGAGGGGGAGGCCGCGTTCAGGGGCAACGTGGTGCTCGCGCGTGTAGAGGCGCTGCAGGGGAGTGCAGAGGCACGCACAAGGCGTTGATGTATTCGGTCAGCGTATCAACGACATACAACAGGCAATTATTAACACGAGCGAGGCGTGGGCGTTGGAAGCGGGCGATGTCGTCAGCATGGCAGGTTGCGTGGCGGTGACTCAAGCCAGAGATCTATTGTTCTCTGTCCTGCGCATGTCCAACCTGCAGCGAGCGCCGACTCTAAATTGGGTCTTGGGGAGGACTGTTCACGATCATAAATACAAGGCGAACTCAATATCGCCTGACCCGTCTATGCATATGCGCCGTGCAGATTGATATCACACATTGTTGTCTATACACCTTGCAACTCATACATCCGTGCCCTTCCACGCGCTGCACGCCTTGTCCATCTGCTCCTTCCAGAATAACAACCATTTTAGGTCCTTGTCGTGCGGGCCCTCCGTTCTCTCCGTCACTTGCAGCTTTTCCAACTGCTCCTCGAGCTCGCCGTCGCCTGAGCTTGACGTGGACTCTGCTTGCGCTATTGACAACTGGGCAAGTCGCACCGCATCATCAATCATCGCTTGTGCTGCCTGTTTGACTTCTCGGGTGTTCTGTGGCGGATATAAACTGGCGACGCAGGCATCAAAGTTTGCGCTTATGGAGTGGGAGAGGTCGAGTTGGTCTGGGAGTTGTAGCAGGTCCGGAATGTCGAGGAGGCGGGATTGGAATCGGTTGTGCAAGACCATGATGAGCTTGACGATAGTGTCCAGCTGAGGCATCGTCAGCAATGACTCGACGTAGAACGAAGGGTGACATACCTTTTTCACGCGTTGCATCTCGACTTCGCTCAAATCACCTCCGCCATTCAACTCCCTCTCCAATTCTGCCCACTCGCTGTCCTGATTAAACGTCTCGTCCTCGCCTACACCTTCGTCCTCCTCGAGCAAATCCTTGAACTCGCCCATCGCGTCGTCCATGCACTCCCGATCCTGCTTCCAGCTCTTCTTGATGGCGGACGGCTCGTCTGTACTTGACGATTTGAGCATCTTGTCGATGGCGGCCCAAACCGAGGATGTTTGCACGAGGTAAGGTGCTGGTGCTGGCGGTGCCGATGAAGAGGATGCGATCGGTGGTGGAATGTCACAGGGCCCGACGAGCGCTTTGCAGTACTTGTCGAGGCGGTCTGCGACTTCAATCACATCCTGCCGCCATTCCTGCACAAGACACCCCTCGGACGGCAACGCCACGACGCAAGCGGCAAGACGCCCCACATGATCCGCTACTTTTGGCAGCTGCGCGACGGCTGCATCGATTGTCACTGATTTTCCAGAGAATGCGAGCGAGAGAGCGGTGACGTCTTGCCGGAGGTGCTTGAGGATGGCGATGAGGGATTCATAGAGGCCGGTGTTGGTGCGCAGGTATGTTGATCGTGTTGGCGTTGCTTGCGCTTTACACTTGGCTGCCTCTAGGGCAGATTTCCGAACAGACGCTTGAAGTTGGATGATGGCTGCAAGTGGTTGTCTCAGCGATTGCCTCGAGCCAAGCATTAGGCTGAACGTACCGCTTCTCAGTTCTATGCGAGAAAGAGTCGTTTCAGTATCAGCATGGGGACCATGGGCAGGTGAACATCGCGCATGCGTACCAGACACAGATGAAGCGGAAGACATGATAGGCGGACAATGGGTAGTGAAAGCGAGGATACCGCAAAGTCAATGACGCTCGAGCGAAGGGAGGTGACAGGATGCGGTGATGAATCGGCTTGTTTGACTGCTAGGCGAGGCACGACAGATCAGTGACATGAAGAAGCTGATCAAAGCATTTGGGGCTGGATCCATGAAGCAGGGCTGATCGCTCGATCATTACATAGAAATTTATCAGGTCAACGCCGAAGCGTATCCCAACTACACACAGCTTTGTATACCTACTGCAAACGTGACATCGTCAATGCTGAATGCCATAGTAGGTGGTAGAACAACACCGCCATCTGCTGTGTCGGTAACAGAGTTACCTTATCGGCGTGTGTGGATTAGAGAGCGAGACGCAAAGAAAGGACAATTGGGGTACAGCGCACAAGCAAAACAACCAGAATCAGCATTTTCCTGTATAGCATACAACATCTACAGTAGTTTAGTGGTAGAATAGCACTTTCCCATATACGATTTCTCGTACGGTGAAAGGTGCTGGCAGGAGTTCGATTCTCCTCTGTGGAAAGCATTTTTTTCTCCGTGTACCAGAGTCAAGCCAGCTTGGTCATGGCAACGGACACCGTTCGAGCACTCTTGAGCGATGTCAAGACGCCAGGCTTTCTATCGATGTCCAGATCATAGGCGACAGGTGTCATCGCTTGCCATCGTCGCAGGAGAGGATCTGTCTTGTAAACCTCGCATGTGTTTGACATGATACATGCTCCTGCGAAGTCGCCTGCGACCATGATCAGACGCGCCTGATCGGCTTTATCACAAGAGGGTTCACGCATAGACTCTCCTGGACCGTGCATGGCGGACTGAGTGCAAGCTTATGCTACAGCTGTGAAACGACAAATAACGACAGCAACCGGCACGAACTCCGGTCTTGGAGGCTGGTCGAGCCCTCGCCATGCCCCGACAAAGATATTACAGACTCGCATCTGCGCTCTGCAGACATGAAGAAAAGCCGGAGAACTATCGCAAGAATCTCGAGAGACGGGTCAACCCACTGATGGTGATGAGGCAGGATGGTGATGCAGCTGGTGATGGCGTACCTATGCTATCGATACCCAGCTTACTCGAATATGGGAGCTGTCTGCACTTTTGAACGCCAGTAGTCCCCCGGAAACTCCCGTCGCTGAGACGCAATTGCCCGGAGGACTGTCCCCCAGTGCCGTACGTGGCTCTCATGAAAGAACTCGGCCTGTCCAGAATCGGCACTTCGCATTGCGCAACTCTGACGCGGCTATAACGCTTCTGGAAGTGCGGGAAGGGCGTGTGGACATGGAACAAGACGTTACTGACAAGCACGTCAATCCAGTACACGCAGACGGCACAGCTGGACTCGATACGGCACGGCATATTTCACTGGTCCATCATATATCACTGACTCGGAGTCGTCCTTATCAACTCGCCTATCGCGACCGAGGATCGCGTCCGAGCCGTCGAGCCGTAGTCGAGCCGTCGCTCCGAGACCCACTTTTGGCTTCTTTTGGCGTAAATTCTGGTTCCGACGCCCGACAGGTGTACCATTTCTGACATTTCAGCCCGAGCTATGTATACAGCAATCACATTCTTCCCTGATCCCTGACCTTCTCGTCACCACTCCCGTCTCTATGGGCCGCTTAGCTGAATCCTCCGACGTCATGCACGTCTTCAGCTACGCCCTCGCACAATCTCCCGGACACAGCCTGTTGCCTGAGCCCGTGATCGGCATCGGCAGAAGTCAAAGGACACGAAAACATTCTCAGGAGCTATCTCCTTGTCGGCACAACGGGTCCACAATTATCGCTATCGTGAGTTGTGACGGGATATCCCACGCGAAAGACCACGTTATGATCTGGAATGACGATGCGGGTAGATGAAACAAGAACAACATGGTCGTTCCGACAGTTTATTTCAGCACAGACGAGTTCTCAGTCGTTATCGTGAGTGCGGAACCGAAGTCCTTCTTCGAGATACCCACGCCTTGCTGCTCCCCAGTGACCGCTAGACAGATGGACGAGATCTGCTTCAAGGATAACGGCAACTCCCGCAGAAAATATTAAAGTAGGATCTGACCATGTTGCCTCTCAGGCCCACCCCGGCATCGACCATTCTTCGACATCACAACCTCTGGACACATCGCTCCTTCACACTCACAAGTCCTTCGACTAGTCCGATTCGCACGCAGCCTTCAAGATACGTCTTTAATCTCTCACCGTCATGGGTCTCTTCTCGATTCTCAGACGAGGGGAAAAGAACCATCCCGTAATTCCGCAGCTCGACGAGAAACACGCCGGCCACGACTCCATCAGCCCGTCCCCCTCCAGCAGCGAAATCAGCTCGACGGACAGTGATACAGACAAGTACGCCAGCGCTGAACCATACCGTCCGCGGCTTTCATACCGTCAAGGTACATCCAGCGGCAGCAGCCATCAAGGCGACGACTCGTATCAGTCGGAGGACGATGACGCATGCCTCGATCTACCGTCCTCGCCTTCTTCTTCGGGGCAACCTCGAAAACCGAAGCGAATCGATGCAACGACGATGATGGCGGAATCCATCTACCGTCGAGCAAGCGTTTGCCACCAGTGGTTCTCGCCTCCGTTAGCGGACGGCACGTTTGGCAACGTTAATACCGGACTTGCGCTGCGAGGGAAGAATGGAGAGCATCTGCTCTATCCGCATGCTTGCTCTGGGTTGCAGGATTTTGGCTGGGCCATCTCGCATCTGAATCCAGCGGTAAGTGGCTTTGATTCATGAATCCAGCGCGGGCTGCTGATGCCAAGTCCCCTCCAGATCGCTATGAAGCTTGATTCTTCCGTCGCCCAGACCATTCTGTCGGATTTCGTGTAAGTCGCTCTAGTCAGTTCTGAAGGACGAACGACTAATTTTGCCCCGCACTTCAGTGGCCCGAACGACTTCGAGTTCGTCATCAACGCAAATACTCGTATCCAAGTCTTGAGCGACATGACTATGCTCGCCCGCGCCCGTAAACACCAATACGCCGCTTTTATCCGAGACGAGGGCGTGCTCTGCATCTGGTCTGACAACGTCAAAGCGATCCTGCAAGAGGCCGAAAATCTAGAAGAACTCTTGCTCGACTACATTTGGAGCCAGAGTCATCGGCGCGACAAGTTGGGTCGCATCGTCTCTCGCGCGGGCCCGCGTCAAGGCGACGTGGTTGAAGAGAAAGCGACAGAAGCCGCAACCGAGGAGGAAGTGGAAGATCCCGAAGTTGCGCATATCAAGCGAGACCGGCGTGCCCGACCCGTCATGATGTACGAATCCGTATTGATTGGATGCAGCATCATTCTCGTTTTGGGCGTCTGCGGTCTAGGATACAGTAAGTTGGGTCCCGGTAGTCGACACTACGGCGCAGCTTGATTAACTTTCTCTCTCGCCGACAAAAGGAACTCTCATCAAGGAGTATCTACTTGATGGCGGCGCCATCAGATTTGCATTGGTTGCGGTCACGCCTTTCCTCATGACACTTACCTTGGTGAGTACCAAGACAGGGGGAGAGAAAGGTGCAATATGTGCTCATTCTTTCCTCTGTGACTCTAGTTTACCGCTCAAACCGTTGTGGGAAGCATTGTAAGTCTCGCCGTGTGTATCTCTCGGGTCGACTGACTCTGATCGCTGGCTTCGATGTCTTCAGTGGCAAATCCTGGGACCTGTCGGCCAAGTCGCCCGCAACTCGAAGACGTACAGTGCCATCCCGCCAAGAAGGACGACGGGAGAACTACCCCACGTCACGGTTTGGCTGCCGGTCTATCGCGAGGCACTCGAGGAAGTCATCATGCCAACGGTCGAGTCCCTCAAAATCGCACAATCCACCTACGAACGACAAGGAGGAACCGTCTCGATTCTGGTATGCGACGATGGTCTTCAGCTCATCAGCCCTGAGGAAGTGAAAACGAGGAAGAAGTTCTACCACAACAACAACATCGCCTACGTCGCTCGACCCGCCCATGGTGCAAACGGATTCGAACGAAGGGGCCGATTCAAAAAGGCCTCCAACATGAACTTTGCCATTCAACTATCTCTACGAGTGGAAGAAATCCTGGACGATATGAGACCGCCGGCGCAAGAGGCCATGGGCGAAGAATACTACTGGAGCGACGAAGACGAGCAGGCCTTGTATGATGCGGCGTTAGCTCAAGCCGTAGCGGAGTCCGAAGGTCGTGCCTGGGCTGATGGTAATATCCGAATGTATGTCACAGATAAATCCCGGATGCGCAATAGCTTACCTTGCCTTACAGTGGTTCGGTAATTCTGCTCATCGATTCGGATACTCGAGTTCCCGACGACTGCTTTATTGACGCGGTCAGCGAGTTCGAGGACAGCCCAGAAGTCGCCATCATTCAGCATTCATCTGGAGTCATGCAAGTTGCCCACCACTTTTTCGAGAACGGTATCGCCCACTTCACCCGAGGTATCCAGCTTTCGATCTCGTTCTGCTGCGCTGGCGGGACGATGGGACCATTCGTCGGTCACAACGCGTTCCTTCGATGGTCGGCGCTTCAGGAAATCATGTTCGAGGAAGATGGCGTCCGTAAAGTCTGGTCGGAGGCCCATGTCTCCGAAGACTTCGCCCTCTCCCTCGCCTTACAAATGAAGGGATACATCGTTCGTTGGGCAACCTACTCGAAAGACAAATTCGAAGAGGGGGTCTCCCTGACCTGCGACGATGAGGTCAATCGATGGCAAAAATACGCCTGGGGATGCTCCGAGTTGATTTTCCACCCTCTGCGGTACTGGTTCACGCGCGGTCCTTTCAGTCCGCTATTCAAGCAGTACCTCTGGAGCAACACTCCGCTCGCAAGCAAGATCTCCAACCTGGGATACATCTTCTCCTACTACGCCATTGCCTGCACCTGGCCCCTGACGATTCTAAACTTTGTTCTTATCGGTTTCTCCAGTAAGTCGTCCGTCTCTGTTCAGCACGGTGTATACCAATTCAATCAACTTCTCAGTTCCCGTCGACGCTTTCTATCTCAGCGGATGGAAGGTCATGCTTCTGACGTTGATCGTCTTTCCCGGTCTCGGAAACCTCGCTAGTATCATCCTGAGGTTCCGACTGAAAGTTCCCGGAACTGGAACCTTTTCGAGGAATCAGTTCAAGTATTTGCGTAAGTCGATTCTCGAGCGCTGTGCCCCAGCCGGACAGCTGACAGTGCTCTAGTTTTCTTCTCGATCTTTTTCTCGGGAATCAGCATGCAGATATCGTCCGCCCTGATTTGTCACATGATCGGATACCAGATGACATGGTCTGCAACCGTGAAGACGGTTGAAGCTTCAAACTTCTTCAAAGAAGTGCCCGCCATCATCAAGAAGTTTAGAATTACGCTACCCTTGAACGTGCTGGT
This sequence comes from Naganishia albida, assembly GCA_001599735.1. Lineage (NCBI taxonomy): Eukaryota > Fungi > Basidiomycota > Tremellomycetes > Filobasidiales > Filobasidiaceae > Naganishia > Naganishia albida. The sequence continues at coordinate 32,562 of BCHV01000017.1, read as the reverse complement.
CATCGTAAGTCGCGCAATGCTGTCGAGTGTCATTCGTCTCTGACACCATCGTCGATAGATCGGTATAGGCCTTACAACTTCGCCAATAATGCCCACGGGCTGGAGAGTCTCCAGCATCGAGGCGATCGTACCGATGGTCATGTCCGCTGGAGGTCACATACTCTATCCCAGTGAGTGCTATGCACACTGTCCTTTGTGTATCTTCTGACGCTGGTTCCCTCTTAACAGTCGTGTTGAACCCTTGGCTCGTTCACTTCACGTTCTGATCCGAGATCGAGGCAAGGGGCCTGGTCCTGCGAGCGAGGTGGCAGAAAAGATGTCGGTGGCAGAATCGTAAGGGTGTACTTTCCACTAATAGAATTCATAAAGGGTCAAAGCGCTTTGTCGATATTATATACGCGCTGTTGGGTTGTAAGTCAGGGTCTATGGACAATCTCGTATCACATTCCATAAGCGGCACGACTAGGCTTCGACCCGCAGACTTGGCAGTACGACTCTGCCTATCCTCGACTTCTCGCCTGGTTGTACAGCACGAAGGCCTGAAGACATCACAGTAGTCGCCTGATAGACTCCATATGACGGGATGGAGGGAGTGGGAACAACTGGTTCTGCAAGCAGCGGTTACTGTAACTGTATAACACCACTACAGCTATCGCGGCTGGCATAATCTCGCCGAGATTCTGTCAGCTCGTACACAAGAGCGACTTCAGCAACAAAACTAGCACAGGGTCGAGCGAGTGATCCAGGGAGCGATTTCTGTATGGCGGTATCAATGTGTGCTGCAGCATCCTGTAGATGCTCAACACTGGCAGCTGTCATTCGTTCATACAGGCCTTCCCGTTTCCATACGCAAGAAGCAGACCGGATACTGCTCAATTTCCTCGTCCTGCTTGACGATTTACACGCTCGTCTGCTGACACCTCTCCAGACTATGGACTCTAGCGAACAGCTGATGAGTAGCTGTTGACAAGGTTGGCGAACAGCTTGGCGAACCTGACAAAGGTGCGGATGAGGGTCTTCAGACTAGACTTCGAGATTCGCTTGACTGTTCCCTGCACATCCGCGGGGGGTTGGAGAATATTTCAAGCAGCTGGCCATGCCGACTTGAACGCGCGCTCTCAGCTGCTCTTTCCCATTTATCTCTTCGGATGGGGCGAACATCTTCGGGAAGCCACGAGACGGGCGGTCTGGGATGCAAAGCAAACTTCTGTTACGGTAACGGAACATGTACTGCACGTGTGTATTGGTTGGCTTGATTGTCGGGCCGCTAGCTGGGCCGCTTGTTCGGAACCTCCGACTTCCGTTGATCGACGGCTCCGTCACGTGGACCGGGTGAGTAACTGGTGAGTACAGACTGCTTAAGCGCCTTGACTTCAGCCCATGGCCACCTGAAGGAGAGCCGTTATCTTTGCTCCCCATCCGGTGGTACCTTCGACTCGGGCCTTCCAGCTTCGGCGGGTGTCCTCAAAGAACACCGAAGTGTTCGACATTATGCCGCACCGGCCCACCGAAAGCTGCTTTTCTGGCCGATCGAGGAGATCCTCTCACAAAATATCAGTAACGACCGAGCTTCTGGACAGCCCGGTAAGCTGCGCAAGTTTCGGCTGCAGGATAACGGACTGATAGACTTACAGTGATTATCCACCAGCCAGCTTGCGACCTGACTCCCGATGTAACCGCTACCGCAAGAACAGTTGGGAAGCTAGTTAGTCGTCCCATCTCATCCCGGAACAGCGTCCGAATGTCATAATTGTAAGTCTTGAACGGGATTGCAAGACACCTCGCTTCGTTTCCGTAATAATGACAGCCTTAGTTGTGCAGAGGAACCTCAGATGCTTCGCCGGGCTGTTCACCCAGCTATCCACCCTAATGATAACGATGCTCATCGATTAAGCTGACGGTGCCTCGCTGTCGTGCATGGTCTCGTCCAGTCGATGTGCAGACACCGCCTGTAAGTTGGTCCGGCATCAAAAGAACTGTGCGCTCATACTATCTCTCAAGCTCGAATTGCCCCTTGGGAACTTAGACGACTCGTCCCGGGAGACATCGACTATTCTCAAGCGATCCCGCAGATCGTGAGAGATATGAAGCGGGATATCCCACGGAGATAACGACAATGGCATACCGTGTCAATCTGCAACCATCGACTACGAGCTTTCAACGCAAGGATCCAAAATCGTCCTCTCTCCTGCATCCAGAGTATCGGATGCGCAGAGGTTTAGAAGTACCTTGGCAGTCGGTGGACAGCCAGCTTTAACGGTGCTGTCAACCTTTATAAGGGCACGCCACCCAAAGTAAGCCTATTCCTACCACGACATCATAGTGGAGACTCACCACATTGCCATTCTTTCGCAGCCATTACCACACCTGCCTTAGACAAAACTCCTTTCAACAACAGCGTCCTAGTCATCGACTAACATGGGTTTTCTCTCGATTCTCAAACGAGGAGCGAAGAAGGAGACCTCGCCTACCGAGCTCGACGAGAAACACGATCAGTCCGAAGGGGTCAGTCCGTCTTCGTCCACCTCCGAGTTCGCCAACGGCAATGATCCCCATGCTCTATACTCATCGACATCCGATTTCGCGGTGGACACACACAATCCGCCTAGCTCCCGCCTCTCATATCGGCACGATAACTCTAGCTACGGCTTCGGGCTCGACGAGTCAGTCGATGGTGAAGGCGACGACGAGTGTCGCGACTTGCCCTCCTCACCTGGTTCCCCAAGGATCGCTCGTCCACCCAAGCAGCGCGATGCAACAGTAATGATGGCGGATTCCATCTACCGTCGAGCTTGCGTCTGGCATCAATGGTTTACGCCGCCGTCAGCTGGAGGCATGTACGGCGATGTCAGCACCGGGATTGCTCTGCGAGGAAAGAACGGCAAGCATATCCTATATCCGCATAACTGTCGAGGCCTGCAAGACTTTGGTTGGGCGATCTCACACCTGAACCCGGCGGTATGTACCTTCGTGCGTCTCATTCGGCGGATTGCTGATACGAAACCTCGGACCAGGTCGCAATGAAGCTTCATTCCTCCGTCGTGCAGACCATTCTTTCGGATTTTGTGTGAGGTGCTTCACACATTTGTGAAGAAGACATCTGACCCCGCCGCCCACTTTAGTGGCCCAAACGACTACGAATTTTTCATCAATGCAAACACACGAATCCAAGTCTTGACCGATATGACAATGCTCGCTCGCGCGCGCAAACACCAGTACGCTGCGTTCATCCGGGACGAGGGCGTTCTTTGTGTATGGTCGGACAACGTCAAGGCCATTCTGCAAGAGGCCGAGAATTTGGAGGAGCTCTTGCTGGACTATATCTGGAGCCAGAGCAACAGACGGGAAAAGATCGGTCCTATCGTTTCTGACCGAACGGACCTGGACCAAGGTGATTCTGTTCAGGAGAAAGCTCCAGACTCCGCGACGGCGGAGGAGGTCGAGGATCCCGAGGAAGCACAAATCAAACGAGACCGAAAAGCACGCCCCGTCATGCTATACGAATCCGTGCTCGTAGGATGCAGTGTTATCGTGGTCATGGCTCTGATCAGTTTGGGATACAGTAAGTCGGGTCGTCAATAGTCTTCGCATTCGCGAATTTCGGCTGAACTCGCCTGGTGGCTGCTCTAGGAACCCTGATCAAGGAGTATCTCCTCGACGGCAATGCCATCAGATTCGCCTTAGTCGCGGTTACGCCTTTCATCATCACCCTTACCTTGGTGAGCAGTATTGCTGGAGACGCTCACATGAAAGTGCCCTGATCCTTCCTTGTTTGACTCAAGTTTACTGCTCAAACCATCGTGTCAGCCTTTGTCAGTTGTGCTTCAGGTATTCCTTGCGTTATGGGTTTCTGATAGCTCGTTTCACTGTCTTTAGTGGCAAATTTTGGGTCCCGTCGGCCAAGTCACGCGAAACTCGAGGACATTCAGCGGCATCGCTCCCCGGAGGACGACAGGCGAATTGCCCCATGTCACCGTATGGCTGCCAGTTTACAAAGAGTCGCTCGAGGAAGTCATCATGCCGACTGTTGAGTCCTTGAAGATCGCGCAATCCACCTACGAACGACAAGGTGGAACGGTTTCAATCTTGGTATGCGATGACGGTTTGCAACTCATTAGTCCGGAAGAGGTGCAGGCTCGAAGATTGTTCTATCACAACAACAACATTGCCTACGTCGCTCGACCAGCTCATGGTGCCAACGGATTCGAACGAAGGGGCCGATTCAAGAAGGCATCCAACATGAACTTTGCTATTCAACTCTCCCTTCGAGTGGAAGAAATCCTGGATGACATGCGACCGCCGGCGCAAGAGGCTATGGGTTCGGAGTATGTCTGGAGCGACGATGACGAGCAGGCCTTGTACGACGCGGCCTTAAGTCAGGCTGTGGCTGAATCGGAGGGTCGTGCTTGGGCTAATGGCAACATTCGAATGTACGTATCCCGACAAACTGTCGCACTCCGTATCTGACATGTGCATTACAGTGGTTCGGTCATTCTCCTCATCGACTCGGATACCCGAGTACCCGACGATTGCTTTATCGACGCCGTCAGCGAATTTGAGGCAAGCCCCGAGGTCGCCATTCTCCAACATTCGTCGGGTGTCATGCAAGTTGCCCACCACTTTTTCGAGAACGGTATCGCGCAGTTCACTCGAGGTATCCAACTTTCTATTTCGTTCTGTTGCGCTGGCGGGACGATGGGTCCGTTCGTCGGCCACAATGCCTTCCTCCGGTGGTCCGCCCTGCAAGAAATCATGTTCGAGGAAGACGGCGTCCGTAAAGTCTGGTCCGAGGCCCATGTCTCCGAGGACTTCCACCTTTCGCTCTCACTGCAACTGAAGGGCTATATCATCCGCTGGGTCACCTATTCCCAAGACAAATTCGAAGAAGGCGTCTCTCTCACTTGCGACGACGAAGTCAACAGATGGCAGAAGTACGCCTGGGGCTGCTCCGAATTGATCTTCCACCCTTTCCGACACTGGTTCACTCGCGGGCCATTCAGTCCGTTGTTCAAGCAGTATCTCTGGAGCAATCTCCCTCTCGCAAGCAAGATCTCCAACTTGGGTTATATCTTCTCCTACTACGCCATCGCATGCGCGTGGCCCATGTCGCTCCTGAATTTCGTTCTGGTTGGATTCTCACGTACGTACTCTGCATCCCCCCATCCCTTCTGCTTATTCGAATCTTCATCGCAGTGCCCATCGATGGATTCTACCTTAGCGGATGGAAAATCATGATCCTCACTTTGATCGTCTTTCCCGGTCTCGGTAACCTCGCTAGCATCATTCTAAGATTCCGACTCAAAGTCCCCGGAACTGGCAGATTCTCGTGGTTCCAATTCAAGTACTTGCGTAAGTATCTCCCGATTGCGGATCATCAAGCTCAAGCAACTAATAATCCTCCAGTCTTCTTCTCGGTCTTCTTCACGGGATTGAGCATGCAAATATCATCCGCCCTCATCTGCCATCTGGTCGGTTATCAGATGACATGGTCCGCGACCGTGAAGACGGTCGAGGCATCGAACTTCTTCAAAGAGGTGCCTGCCATTATCAAGAAATTCAAGATCACGTTACCTGTCAATCTGCTGGTCATTGTGAGTCGAGCCAAACCGCGCAATACGATCTCGTCTCACTTGCTGCTGCCCCTCGTCCCAGATCGGTATCGGCCTGACCGGTTCGCCATTGATGCCAGCAGGCTGGAGGGTCACCAGCATCGAGGCAATTGCGCCAATGGCCATGTCCGCCGGTGGTCATTTCCTCTATCCCAGTAAGCAGAAGTGCGCCTCGATAGCGGGGATCGCTCTGAGCTTTTTTCTTGTGTCGCAGTTGTCTTGAACCCTTGGCTCGTTCACTTCACCTTTTAAAGAAGTGTCCACTTTGGACCTGATCATGCAGGAAAGGAGAAAGTAAAGGAGAACGGCGTGATTTCCAGAAGGCGTGCTCATCTACATAGAGGAACATAATCAGTCAAAGGGCTATCATATTTATACGTTGCATAATTGTATGGAGGGATTATGGACATTCTCGTCGTTTAGTTATCCGCAAAGTTACGCAGCGCCTTGAACATCGGTGATCTGTAATAGTATGCGTTTCGCAGTCACATCTTCTCGTCGCCACAAAGAAAGGCTAAAACAGGGTCAAGGCAGCAATGGCTTGTTATCACGCCTGGCGATAATATTGTGCTGTCCTTATGAGTTGGGTAGCGCACCTTATACACGAAGGGGTGTTAGCCACTTGGCCTCAACGAAGAGCAATCTATTATATCGATATTACGTATGTCTATTCTACACTCCCAAGCAAGTTTGACTACGGCCAGATTAGACGCCCCCGACCGGCTGGACAACTTGAGGATATACTCGTTGGATTTCCTGCGCGATTCTATCAGTGCGAGCCTTTCCAAGCAGCCATAGTGAAAGACTCACGCCAAAAAGCGCGGGACTTCGTTCTTGCAGAATGTACGGGTCTTCTCCAAGTCCGACGAAGATGGTGCTCACACCGGCGTCCTAGATAACACGTCGAGTAAGCAAAAGGTGAAGAGGGTGTTAATATCGGGACTTACGATCGCACTAGAAACAGCCAAGCCGACGTTGAGACCGATCAGAGCGCCAAAGAGGATCACAGGGGCCGTGTATTGGCCGTCAGCGTTGTACGCGGGTGTCGTGTATCGCAACTAGGTATGAAGTATTAGCCAGAATCGTAGAACCCAATGAACGCCGGACTCACGTAAAGGTATGCGAACAACGCCGTCAACACTGCAATTCGGCGTGGGATGAGCATACCGCAAAGTCAGCATCTACACGAGGCACTCACGTCCAACGATATAAGCTCCCGTCGTGAGCACGATGCCAACCAACGAATCATTGACAAGGGCATCGATACCTCGCTTGCGGAGGAGGTTCCAGGTGTCCTTCGCTGCGGGGATGTAAGGCTTGCCGTAAAGAGCTGCGAAACGGGTGTGAGTTGCGCCTAGAGACGGGACGAGAGGCCGCTCACCGATTTCGATGCTGCAGGACGATGAGGAAGTCAATACGTTAGAGGTGATCCATCTCCCAATCCAGCTGCGGCGTACTATGCGTATTCTGCAAGGCACGACTAATCAGCATCTAGTCCTCCGTCGTGTTGAGATTGCGACTCACTGTTAAAGTACTGAACCATCCACGACAGACAGCTGATGCAGCACGTAGCACAGCACGCCAAGATAGTACCGACGACTACCCCAGACGATCAGTACAGCACCCATTCCTTCAAACCTCGCAGCGCCACTTACTGTCCCCTTGAGCCTGCTCATTCTGCGCGACAACCTGCATGATCGTCCTCAACACCTCCAACACGGTAACGATCAAGCTTCCGAACGCGATCGACCCAAGGGAACTCGTTGTCGCCCTGATGAAGGCCTTCAGGTTCGCTTGCGCGGGGACACCGGCTTTGTTCGCGGTGTCACGGGGACCAGAGTAGTACCATCTGCGGAAAGAAAGAGTGGTAAGCATGAAACAAAAGCAAAAAAGCAGAAGAACAACGTGCCCGCCATAGACCCCGCCAGCTAAAGTCGCGAGAATGACATTGGCTATGACTTGCGACACCCAGATGTATGCGAAGGTAGCGAAAAAGATCAGGCCAGCAACTTTCCCACTCGAACAAGAGTTGGTAGTGCATGCTACCCCGCCTATGAGTCAGCTCATGTTCAGGGCCAGAAGAGACGAGGAGAGACGTACCAGGCGATCCGACGGTGTAGGTGACGTAGATCGCGACGCAGGTGAACGAGTACCAGACGTTCCATGCGGTCTGGACGATTAGTCCGAACAGGGTGACAAAGTATACGCTAAAGCCGGGATCAGACCTGTAACTGGGACCGGAACGATTGCACGTACGAAGGATGGTGTTTGCTGACGTCGACGGTGGTCTGGAACAAAAGCTTGGCCAACGGAATCCTATGCTCACGGAATCAGCCTGTGTCCCCTTATCTCCGCCTTGAACTTGTTCCGGGGCGTGGGGGTGCGCGGACTCACCGTTTACGCATGAACCAGTACGACAACACCGAGATGATCGCAATGACCAGAAAGATGATCGCGCCGCTCCAGTCTTCGTGCAAAAGATCAGCTCCAACCGTTCATGTGGAGACGGGAACGCGTACATTTCATGACAAAGTAGTCTGTTGCTCAAGGGTTAGCGGCATAACGGGAGGGTAGATCGGGTGGACGTACAGACACAAACACCGATGTTAAATACCACGGACAACACAAGGGTGATCTACCTCTCGGAATCAGCTCTCCCGTTTTAAAACAGAGTCGGCCAAGACCGACCTCCATGATCACTTTGGTGAAGGCCCTGACGATCTATATTTGCCATCAGCTTCGCGTCCGGTCCAGACACCGGACGACATACCATCAACCATCCGAACGCAAGCAACAGCGCCAATCCCGACGCCACGACCAACAGATAAACCGTATGACTTCACTTGATCATCAGCTCGACTCTTCCACCCAGGCCTGAGCCGGGAACGTACTAATCCAAGGTCCTTGCTGATCCAGTGGAATCTGACCCGAACCCACCGCCGGCACCGTTGTACCGCACGAATTGTCGAATCGTGATCGCGCTCAAGGCGACGAATCCAGCAAAGACCGCTACAAATCTATAGCAATCCACAGCAAGACGCATCAGCGGGCGGAAAAAACGAAGACGAGAAAGTAAAGGATGTACGCAATAGCAAACAAGGGATCATTGAAACGCTTCTTCGGTTTAAACCTCTGTCCCGTCTTCTCATTTCCATCGGAAACGACAAACTGGCCTCCATTCGGCGCCGTGTTGGAGAACCCTTGAGGCTCGGCATACGGTGCCGTCGGGGGCATGGAGGGCGGGGCATATTGTTGCGCGGCGTAGGGCGGTTGAGGGTAGGGTTGCTGTTGGTATTGTTGAGGAGGGTAGGGTCCCGTGGGCGGTTTCGCCGTGTTGTCGTAGTACTGCGCGGCGGACATGATGACGAGGGATTCGTCAATGTGGTCAAAGCAGGAGTACCGATGAGGTTGCTGTTCTTCGAATCGTGTCGGCCGGTCAGCTCTTCTGGGTGGGAATCTTCCTCGTCGATGGCGCTAGCTGCCATATAGATTTATTCCTGGTTTGTTTGTTATTGACTGCGCTTTATTAGCGGATGACGGCATCTTTGGGTGACTGACGATCGGAAGAAGAGACAGCGGGTTAGGTAAGCTATATTTCCATATTCCATTCAACTTTTATCGTTCTGCTTGCTGCTGTCGTCTCTGTTGTCGAAGTGGAAGGTCATGACGTCGAGAGATAGGAGGAGATGATGTCTTCAGGGATGTTGCCACCCGCAAAGTCACGATGCACTCATGATGCACTTCCCAGATCTTGCGATTCTCAAATTCACCGCGTTCGGCAGGTCGGACCAATTCCGAAACACAAGTCGCAATCGGATCTCGTGCTTGGCGTTTCAGGTGGCAGGTGTTTCAATAATATCAAACGTTCGCAAGTTGTGTCAATTCGAGTTTTGACGTAGCTATTTAAGCTTGACGAGACGCCATTCGAAAGCGGCAACGAATCTATCATCGATAACTCGTCACAATGTCAACGGAGGTCGAGCTCCCGCCCCTCTCGGAACGACTTGCAGAGACTGTTCGTGGTTTCTGGCACCTCGGCCTGACAGCATTCGGCGGACCAGGTGAGCGACTCGGCACATTCCTCGAAGACGGCGTTGACTCGTTGCAGGGACACACATCGTCATTCTGTACGTCTTTCCCCCCATGCATCTTCGGACCACGGTCTGACGTTTTCGCAGCCGCCGCCGGTTCGTCGAGAACCGGAAATGGGTCGACAGTACCACATTCGCAGATCTCTTTGCACTCGGTAATGCTCTTCCTGGACCGGGTTCCACTCAGTTGGCATTCAGTATCGCCACGGTGAGAGGCGGGATGATTTGTGGGCTCGTAGCGTTCTTGTTCTGGTCGTAAGTATACGTTTCTTTCCGGCTTACGCGGGTATTGACGCGGGGTGCAGTCTTCCAGGCGCGGCCGGGATGGCAGGCCTCGCTGCCGGGGTTCGCTCCTTCCCCGATACCCTCCCGCCCATCGTGCTGGCGCTTCTGACAGGTCTCAACGCCGCCGCTGTTGGCCTTATCGCACTCGCGGCGTATCAGTTGAGCTTGGGGAGCGTGACGGATAACGTTAGTCGGATCGTGCTGGTGGGCAGTGCGAGTTTTGGGATCTGTTACCACGCGCCTTGGGTATGTTTCATAAATCATCGTTGACGAACCTGATGGTTATGTCGACGTAGATGTATCCCGTTCTGGTTGCAACAGGCGGAATCATCACATTCCTGTGGGACTTTCGACACCGTATTCTCGCACGGGTTCGACCCCGTCGCCGGCGCGCTTCGCCAACCTCACCTGACACCAACGGCTCTTCAATCGAGCTCCAGCCAGTCCCAAGTACGCCCGTGGAGGTCGCCTTACCACCGCTCGCGCGCACACGAGAGACCGGTCGGACGGAGGAAGAGGATCCCAAGACAGGGAAAGAAGCAAATGTGGAAAATGGGCTCAGGCAACGGACGGTTTCCGTACCGGCTGTTGCTACGCCGCCTGCGCCAACGCCAGACGAACGCCTTCGCACACGCCTCATCGTGCCGCCTACTCGAATCGCTTACACGCTCGGCGCGGCGTTCGTCTCGCTGGTGGTCATGCTCGTCGTGCTGAGGGGCAAGTATCCCGTCAAGCCGGTACCGCGGGCGTTGGACTTTACGACGAATATGGTGATTGCGGGTGTCATTATCTTCGGGGTACGTCGTCAGTTTGTGGTGTCTGCCTGGTGCTGACGAGTGCCAGGGAGGACCGGTGGTGATTCCGCTTCTGAGAGGGTATACGGTGGAGAACGGTACGTCTTCCACTAATCGGTTCACACATAATGATTGCTGACTCGCCTTTCTCGCTCAGGATGGGTTCGTCTCCTTCCTCCCATGTCGAAATCACCTCTCACGTTAATTCCAGGTCTCATCACGCGACTTCCTCCTCGGCTTCGCAATCCTACAAGCCTTTCCCGGACCAAACTTCAACTTTGCAGTCTACCTCGGCGTGCTCTGTCTCCCCTCGTCGCCTGTGCTCGGGGGTTTCCTTGGCTGGCTTGGAATCTTTTCGCCGGGAATTTTGTTAAAGTTGGCGTTGTTGCCTCTGTATAACAGTTGGCGCAAGATCGAGGCGGTGAAGAGCGTGTTGAGAGGGTAAGTATTCGCAGAAGGGATAGGACCGAGTCTGATTGCTGTTTAGATTGAACGCTTCGGCTTCGGGTCTAGTATACGTCGCCGTGTGGCAATTATTCCTCGGCAAGTTCAGTAGGATAGAGCTTTTAAACCTGCACTGACACGCCGCTCCAGTCGGCTACATCTATCAACCACCAACGGGTCCTTCTTCCGGTCCAACGACAGCTTCGGGCCCTCTGACATCCGATCCATGGTGGGGCGTCGTTGCGGCGTGGTCGTTCGTTCTGACGCAGTGGTTCAAGGTTCAGCCTGCTGCGTCTATTATACTCGGTGGTTTGGCGGGTCTCGCTTGGTTTGGCGTGGTAGGGGAAAGCGGGGTAATGAGGGGATAAGGCCGCGAAATGGCATACAGAACAGCGTTGTTTCGTTGCCGTATGGGTAGAGTTTCGAAAACGCATAGCGAGACTTTGCATGAATGCGCATAGCCCTGGACGCAGGCGTTGGCCAAGCGATGGAAATGTCAATTGGCTTCGCAGCGTTGGCCATGCGAGTACTAAGGGCTTTTTCTCTACCAAATGCTGCTTTGTGTCCCGCTCGCCGTAGCTCTTCAGCAACACTGCATGTGGCGGCCTTGAAATATGAAGCAGGGGGAGATAACAGTGGCAGCGCAGATCCGCTGTCCGGGTCATCGAAAACATCTCGCTTGATATAGGATGCAGCCATCCCACATGCGCAACGAGTTTGGTTCGAGCCCCAGCGAGCCTTTGTCCACCTGGTGTGCAGATGTGCGACTTTCGCATCAAACGTACAGGCTACAACCGTAATCGGTCGGATCTTTCGTTCTCAACGGGAACCACTTGTGACATATGTGCGCACGCGACCGCACCCCGGACGGCTGTTTCTGGTCATGTGCGTGTGGTCGACTAAGGCTTTGAGATCTTTGTCGTTCGAGATCATTGTTGTTCGAAATCGTTGTCGAATATCCGCCTGGTTCTCGCTTGTCCTTCGCTTTGACGAAGAGGAAAACTTTGGAGTATACAAAGCGCTCGTGATCGCAGATGGCAGGTATGATATGCGTATGTCCGCTGTCGGACTAGACATTGAGAAAACCCTCTGAATCCATCTTTATTTCGCATTTGAACCTAGTTACATATTCGATTAAGTCGGTGTATCATTTGGGTGTAGACCGATGCCCTAGCCCTTGTTTATAACTCATATTATGACCTGTTCGGGAGCCATACCATCATCGTCCATGCGGAGACGCCCTCTTTTGTTGCCCTGGTTCTATTCACACACGAATGACGCTTCGGTGTTCTGGTCGCCTCCCTGGTAAACAGTTTGTTGCGGATACTGTGACGTGAGTCCTGCGGTGAGCTTCCAAATCACGACCCGTTTAGATTCGAGAAACGTACAGGACAGAGCTTTCGCGTAAAGCTGACACCGGCAGTGGCGTTGTCGTTCTTGTACTTGGTAGAGACGATATAGTCAACGGGCCGATCGTTCTCTAACCACTCTACCATGGCCGCCTGAATGTCATATCGGGGACCGGGTTCCAAGGGAGGCGCAGAGGACCGCTGTCCGGCAGCACCGAAGACCCAGGCGCCTTCTCCACCCTACGATGAGGAAGATACCCGTCAGACCAGTGCGGGGGCCGTAGTCGCGGAGGTACTGACATTGCAATGGGCCATCGCGGGGACGGTGATCAGCTTGAAGTGTTCGTTCGGGTCAAGGTTTGAGTTGGCGAGGGTGTAAGCATATACATCCTTGTACCACTTGACCTGTCATAGGCGCCCAGGTCGAGGTCAGAAAGGAGTGGAAGGGAAAGCGCTTCGACTTACGCTGTTCCCAGGCGAGATCAGCTGGTCATTCCAGCCGACATACTGGATAACTTTGCCACCACGAGCGAAGAAAGCGGTCAGGTCGGGCACGTTCGTCTGCGTCGGGAGAAGCAGGTCAGTCGAGTGGGCAAGGAGAAGCGAGACCAAATCCAAACTTACATCCATCTGCCCAGGGTTAAGCTTTATGCCCAAGTCGATCGTTGAAGCATTCAATGTTCGGAAGTCCCACGTGGTGTCGCTATAGAAACGGTCAGCCGTACATCCGCAACCTCCGACTGTATACTCACTTCAGAACAAAGTACTTGTAATAATCGGTCGAGATTTGGAACGGCTGCGCAGTTGCGAGACCGGTGGGGTATCCAAGTTCACCGCCGGGGACATAGCCGGAGAAGATCCAGTTCTGGTCGGCATCGAGGTACGGGCTGTACAACTTTCGAAGCGCGTCTAGCTGGTCGACGTTGAGACACTCGCTCGTGTTGCTGCCTTGTCGACAGGTGAGAAGCTCCGGTCGGAAGCTGAGCGAATCAGAAGGGTTGGGGATAAGTAAAGGCGCAGGAGAAGCTTGCTGATTTGGCTTACTCGCATACCGCCGGGTTCGAAATGACTCCGTCTTTCACCTGTACAGAGTCATGCTATGAACATGGGATTTCACATCCAGAGCTCGCTTTGACGTACCCCATCAAGCTGATCGCACTGGTCCAAAGCGGCCTTGTGAATGACGGTCCACAACTGCGGTGTGATCCATCGGGAAGAGTTGACGGGCTGCACGTTCAGTCCTTGGTGAATCGACCAGGGTTGAAGACGAGCCATAGCGTTGGCGGGGGAACCGATGCTATCGAATTCAGAGCAGGTCAGTCGCCGTTCGACGCGGCAATCCCGTCTGGTCGCTTACACAACGCCGTCGTAGTCTTCCGGGAAGGCCGCCATCGCCTTGATGCCTTGTCGTCCGCCCGTCGAACATGCCAAGTAGTAGCTCTTGGTGTGAGCGTAGCCGTAGTACTGTGCTGTCAGTTGCTTTGCCACAACAGTGGTGACGTGCAGAGCTCGGTAGGCAAAGTCGATGATGGCGTCGTCATTTCGAGGGCCACCCCATGTCCCGTCTCGGGAAGGCGAGTCGTGACCTGAAGGAACTCAAGCGTTAGGGCGAATCCGTTCGGTGCGATAGTCAGGTCTGAAAGTGCTCACCGGTGTTCGTTCCGTACCCGGCGTATCCTTGGGCGACTCCGTTCAGGCCGATGTCGGCGACGGGTACTGCGAACACGGAGATGTCGATAAGTATTACAGTGAAGCTGGGAAAAGGGACCACGGTAAGACGTACCTCCTCCGCTCCATCCTCCATTGCCGAAGCCAAGCGTCCTTGAATTCCAGGCATCCGGCAACCACAGCTCCGAGTAGGCATGTTTTCCGGTCGCGGCATTAGTTGTTAGGTTGAGTTGAAGTCGACAGAATGCAGGAAGCTTGGACGACGTTATACTCTGCAACGGGGTGGTGACGTTGACGAGGACATTGGCGTCGTAGTAGGTGGCCTTGACGAGCTGAATGCCATTGGGCGACTGGACGGTGAACTTTTCGCATTGGTCTTTCCATGCGACAGCGCTCGTTGCGGCCAGGAGGAAGAGGGATAGGGTGGCTAGATTCGGCATGATGGGTGAATGAGGGACGCCTCGATTTGCTGCTTGACGCAGGGATACCCACCAAGATCGCGCGACGAGGTGCCACTTATATAGCTACCGGTCGGACCAGACAGCTGAGTGCATGTAGAGACTACCGCTTCGGGTGAACAACCATTAGCTGGGAAGGATGATGGCATTGGCAATGAGCCTGCGAACTTACCGGAATCAGACGAATATCACTCTGCCGAATAATGGGTCTCGAAGCTGCTCGGATCTTGGTATCTGGTGCAGGACGAGAAGTATGCTAATTGTCTGCTGGATATGGATGCCCCACTTTTTAGCTCGCCAGACGTTGTTCGGATCCTTGTGGGCCTGAGCGTTGTATCGACCCAGGCTAGCTCCCAGGCTTCAGTTCAGTATACCCAAGTTTCAGCCCATCGGTGACGTCGGTTTATCCCGGTCCGAAGCGCACGGGTCCCGCTTTCAAGATCAGAGTGCCGCTCCTGACTTCTCGTTCGGTCCTGTCTATCAGACAGCTTTCAGACTGGGAAGCTGCTTGCGATACTGGAATCTAGGCCGAACACTCTTCTCAATTGAATACAAGCGGAGAACTTTCCAAGCCAAGAACGACAAGCGGGGAGATCCGTTTGCCGCTCGTCCTTCGAAGTGATCACGATCCACTGTTCACGCTGCTGCCGGTGTCATGACGAAGGGTCAGCTCACCCGAGCCGCCCGAGCTCGACAGCAATTCCTGCCACGAGCTCCAAACAGGCGCAGCCTTTTGAGTCCGAGGGGAAAAGGAACGAAGCATGCGCGAAGTGACTGCTGTATGGAAATAGGCATTGAAAGAGCATTAAACGACTACAACTTGGCACTCTACCGCAGCGATACTTTCCTCTCCCTCCCTCACGCGGTCCCATACGCCTGCTCGAGCAACTCCTCGACCTTCCAGGGTTTGATCTCGGGGAATCGCTCCGTCAACGAACCCTTGACGTCAAAGTGGTAGGCACCCTCTTCGAACATGATCTCGAACGACGCGAAGAAGGCCTGGAAGACCGGCTTGGGATAGTACTGGTAGAGGGGCGGGTGCGAGGGGAGTTCAGTGATTTCACCGGTTCGAAGCTTGTCCATCGAGTCGTGGACGATGGTAAACTTGCTGCCCTTGACTTGTTCGGCGAGCTTGACGAGTTCGTTGATGGTCATCTGGTCACCGACGATGACGGATTCCTTCTCCCACTCGGGAAGGCCGAGGAGCGCGGCGACGTACTTGCCGATGTCAAAGGTGTAGACGAAGTCGACGGGAACGTCACCCGAACCGGGGATGGCAGCGAACTCGTTGGGGATGTCAACGGCGACGGACATGGGAAGGGCGTAGCTCTTGACTTTGTGGGCGACGAAAAAGTCGGTGAAGTAGCCGTTGAGAACGGCGGTCCACTCGAGCGACGTGGATTCCATAGCGCGAAGGATTTCGAGCTTGCCCGGACCGGGAGGGAAGTACTTGGCGATCCTGATAGAATACGGGATCAGCTTCAGGCCTCGGAAAGGATGAGGGTACGACAAAGAGACTTACTCTTCAGTCATTTGCGCACCCCAAATGATAGGGATGTACCTCTTGGTAACGGTCGACTTGTCCGCAGCTTTGATCAAGTTGAGTTCCGAGTCGAGTGTACCCATGCCATGCATGGTAGAGATGACGGTGTTGATCTTGTTATCTTCAAGTACTTTGACGAGCGAATCGACGGCGGTGTACTCAGCAACCACAAAGGTAGCACCGATCTCTTTCTGCTTGACCTCGTCAATCTGTCGAAGTGGATAGGTCAGTAGGGCCTTATAGCCGCAGTTGAACTTGACTTACCTGACGAGCCAAGATCCAGACCTGGTACTTCCCATCGGCCACGATAGCTTCGGCGATGGCTCGACCCAACTTTCCGGTTCCTCCAGCAATAGCGATGGCGTTGAGACCAGACTCACTAAAGACGCAAAGCTCCTGTGATGCAAACAACAACCTTCTCGTCTTCATTGTTCCGGCACTCCACCAACCCCGGAAAAGCTCATTCCCGCTTCATAATGTCGCGTCTCCCCGGTCTCCATCACTCTGAAGTCCTTCTCGTTCAGACCGAGTAACCTCACCTCAGATCCAGTGATCCCAAGTAGTATCAATCTGTGTGAGCACAGATGCATGATGGACGACTTCTCATGCTTCAACCTGTCCAGGCCGTCGTGCTCTCCCAGCTGTCTTTCGGTCATGTTGCGCGACTGAGCTGCCATCGGTTTCATCGATACCCGTACACGGCGTCTAGCTTTATCCGAAGTTCGCAAGGGGTATTGCGTGTCTAACGTTACGCCATCCAGCCTCTTGCGTTTCACGATCGACAGATCAGCGTCCCACCAGACGCGGTCCTCTTCTCGCAGGTGATTCCCCTCAGGGGCGTTCACTAGCGCGCTCAATGGCCCAAGGAACGTAAAAGCAGAGGTAGGCATTAGGCGGACATGTTCTGTTGATGGGGCGCTCTTCGCATGCAACTTAATCTGCGCGGGATAGCTGCCGGGCTGCATCATCGCTCCTTGATCACCTCGACTCCGCGTGAAAGATGCTTCCCTTCAGCAGCTTTCAGCTGCCTTTGTGTTACTAACTACCTCGGCCATCAAGCAGCCGCGAAAGGTGGATCGACCCGAAGTGGGGAGTATCTGGTTAGTCGCGGAGACCTGAACGCCGGCCCGCGAACGGATGCATTTCTGCTTTGAAACTGTGGAATTTGGATTCCCTTCTTCTTGTTGGCCTGACTTCTGCTTTACGACATCATTCTCGTTGTTGGCGTTCGTTGCGGCATCGGATGAGCAGCGGTCAGCAGGACCGGTAGAACTGATCATGTTAGCCTATTCCGGGTAAATGGGAGAGTTCAAGATGGACGACCGGCGAATAGCTGCCCAGAGCACGAAGTGTTCGCGATGACGCAGAGGCATCCACCAGGTTACGCCGATGGGCAAAGAAAATGTCATCTATCTGAATCCACAGAAGGTGTGTACATCGCGAGCCATCTCGCTCGTGGGAGACAGGTGGCAAGGAAAGCTGCACTTGGGAGACTCTTACCTTACCCCGCTTTTTGAGCATGGAGTACCACGGGGYCGCGGGAGAGTGATTTTCAGACGCATCTGCTCCCGATCCAGCTCGACGTTCTTCGCGGGATGCTCTCTGGGCATGTACAGAGAAGAGAGAAGACGCTGACTTGCCTGCACGGTCTGCGTACATTTCGCTCGCTTGGAATGCTTGGTGACTTCCCCTGTGCCCCACGTCGTGAGTCACCAGAGCTATATAAACATTAACGTGCCTTGAAGATCAGCGTGCCTCTGTCACAGACTACGGCCTCGATCCATTATTAGGGCAAGGCAGCAATTATCACTCTAATAATGTCCAAGACCAACCTAGCTTACGACGCGGACCTCAAGGAGCAGGTGTCGCATGTCGAATATGACGCCCATCACCCAGTTGACCTACACGATGCCGCTCTTGCCGGACACATGGCAACCGACGAACGGGGTAATCCCCTCGTCGATATCGATGAGGTTGCCGGCAAGAAGCTAGCACGCAAGGTAAGTTCTTGGATTGGGACTTCTCCAAATCACCGGGCTCATCGCTTCTTTCGCAGATCGATATGTATATCGTGCCCATTGTCGCCTTGCAATACCTATTCGCTTTCATCGACCGAGCAAATATCGGTAACGCCCGATTAGGTACGTTGCAGCTTCAGTCGAGAAGTAGGGATTAGCTGACATTGCTTCACCCGTCAGCCGGCCTCGAGAAGGACTTGAAGCTGTTAGGATTCGACTACAACATTCTCCTGTCAAGTAAGTGTGTCCCGTTTCACCCGGGCGTCAGTACCGGAAACTGACGTTGGCCGTTTACTCACCAGTGTTCTATGTCTCGTGAGTCCTATGTGAGCTTCTCAGAGGCCAGGATGTACACTGATACAGAATCGCGCTCGCCCTGTTCAGGTACATCGTCTTTGAGATCCCTGCCAACATCTTTACCAAATGGCTCGGTCCCGGAAAGGCTATTCCCATCTACACCATCACGTTCGGTGTCCTATCCATCGCGTTCGCCTTTGTCCGTTCATTCGGTGCAGCATGTGCTGTTCGATTCTTGCTTGGTGTAGCCGAAGCTGGTAGGTTAGCCTGTGACGTGTCATCTTACCCTCATTGACGCTTCTTTCTCACCCAGGTATGCTCCCCGGGATCTCGTACTACCTGTCTCGATGGTACACCAAGGATGAACTGGCTTTCCGAATCGCAATGTACATTGGTAAGTGGATCACGTTGTGTCAATAGAGTTGCCCCTCATTCCGGGTTCCCATAGTGTGCGCCCCGTTGGCCGGCGCTTTCGGTGGATTGCTCGCCTCCGGCATCCTCACGATTGACGGTATCGGGTCAGTTCACCGATGGGAACAAATCTTTTTGATCGAAGGTATCATCACAACCATCATCGGCATCGGCTCCTACTTCTTGATGACCGACAGAATCGAGACTGCCAAGTGGCTGTCGCAAGAGGAAAAGGATCTCGCCAACGCCCGAATCAAGCGAGAACAAGTTGGCGCGACCGTCGTCTTGGACAAGCTGAACACTCGCGCCATCAAGCAGGGTATCTTCGCGCCGACCACATTGACTATCGGTTTGATCTTCTTGTTGAACAACATTACCGTGCAAGGTCTTGCCTTCTTCACCCCAACGATTGTCCGAACGATCTTCCCGACCAAGTCAACCGTGCATCAACAGCTTTTCACCGTGCCTCCTTACGTTGTCGGTGCTTGTTTCACCCTGATCGTAAGTGTTGATGTCCACGTTTCATACCGGTCAAGCGCTGATCCCGTGTCCGTCTCTTCATAGTTCCCGTACATATCCATGCGAATCAAGAAGCGAGGATTGTTCCTGTGTATCGCTGCACCGATGGTCGCCACCGGCTTCGCCATCTTCTTGGCTACGAAGAACACTACCGCTCGATACGTGTCTCTTTTCTTCGCCATGTCAGGTAAGCCGGTCTCGGACCTCGATTCCAGACTTGAGCGCTGATATAGCTTCCGATCACCAGGCGCCTTTATCGGAGGTCCGATGTGCACCAGCTGGGCAGCCATCAATGTCGCGAGTGACACGAGCAGGGCCGCCGCGCTTGGTTGGGTCGTTATGATGGGAAATTGGTATGTGACCGAGTCGAATGCCGTTCGCACGAGGGCTTACCTCTGACCCCTTCGCAGCGGAGGTTTGATTTCGACTTGGAGCTTCTTGCCCGCGGATGCCAAGAAGGGTAAGCTGATCGCCTGAATTTGACGGTGCGTGTCCTGACTTCGATTCTCAACAGGCAATGGATACCCGGCAGGTGAGATTGTTTCCGTCTACCTCTGGCATGACCCCCGCACTTACCTATACCTCGCTCCTCTCCATTAAGCGAATGCACTCAATTTGGCGAGTGCAATAGGATGCTTCCTGTACGAGGGGATTCCCCGGCTCATTTGCATGTCTGACACTATTTTGCTACTCCAGTTTGGCGTTCGGAACCATCCTCTTCGTCAAAGCCAACAACAAGAAGCGAGAACGAGGCGACTACGACAAGTACCTCGACAGCGTCCGACCGGAGGAAGCCTACAAGCTCGGGAACAAGCACCCTGGATTCCGATACAAGGTGTAGGTGGAATCTCACGTTGTACTTAGTCGCGAGCGAGGGCGCTGCGGGGATTCGGGTTGTAACATGTACGAAAGCGAGACAGTCGCATACCACGTCAGAACGGTTGTATCATATCGGAGAAAGGGTCCTACAGGTGCAAGTCGCTTCTCAGGCCGCTCTCCTTGTCAACCCCGAGGTCCTGGCTGCCAGAACTGTCTCAAGCCAAGTTGGACTTCCGGATGCCATACGACTTGCAAACCGCCTCAATGGATGCGTGCAATTGGTAACAGGAAACCAAGCATCCAATCACAAGGTGCATTCCAAACATAACACAGGCCTCGCAACCGCGAGCACTGTCTGGTCCAACTAGTTGATTGCGTGAAGCTGGCGCGTGCGGTAGTAATGCTACCTTACGAACATACCGAATTCGTAATCTGAGTCAAGAACACGCTTTGATCAGCATGTCTACTTGGGACGAGCTATAGTGGGCGTCGTTTGAACATTCATTAGGATACTATACTTCCGTGCTCGACGTTATTGTTCAGCACATAGTCAACTTGGTCAGCGCCTCAGCCACTTCAGTACAATCGTCGGCCTTTATCCGTTAACGGCGAGGGGGAGAAGAATCGTTGGCGATTCGCTCGCGGTATAAAGCAGCACGCCTGCTCCAAGTCATCTCTAACACAATGCTATCGACTCATCCGCAGCGAGATCACCAACCTTCCGCAACCACAAACAATACCGAACTTGAAGTCATACGAAATGCCCGTCATCGCTGTTGCCGGAGGCTCTGGACACCTGGGTCGAGCCCTTGCCGAGGCTCTCGTCATGGATGGGAGATACCATGTCTTGATTCTCGCTCGAGCAGTAAGCACCCAAGATCGCTATCGTCGCAATGACATTATTGAAGTCCCGCTTAGGTTGACGAAGAGAAGCAAAGAGACATCGGAGCCACATTCATCCCTGCCGACTACACCGATGTCGACTCGCTCGTCAAAGTCCTCGAGGAGAACAAGGTCGATACTGTCATCTCGACAATCACCTCGATGGGCGATGTCTCCGCCGAGTTGAACTTGATTCATGCTGCGGACAGATCGATGCCGACCAAGAGGTACATCCCTAGCATTTGGGGTATCAAAATGACCGACGAGTAAGCACCTGTCTCTCGGAGAGTCCTCTACGTCGACGCTGACCGCCCCGTTCAGGTTGGCCGAAATCTTTCCGCCCGGTAAAGGCAAACTTGCTGTTCTCCGCGCACTCGAATCCACCTCGCTCGAGTATACGGCCGTGTATAACGGCTACTTCTCCGACTACTTTGTCGCCCCGCTGGTCAAGTCGTTCATGGACCCCATGGCGCTCTTCCTCGACATTCCGAACAACTATGCCGCCATTCCTGGATCGGGTGACGTTCCTGTTGCCTTCACTCACACGTTCGACGTCGCCAAGTACGTCGTCGCGCTGCAAGGGCTCCCCAAGTGGGGGAAAGAATCCACCATCATCGGCGACAAAGTCACACTGAACGAGTTCGTCCACCTCGCCGAACAAGCCAAGGGCGAGAAGTTCACCGTCGTCTACGACTCGATGGAGAAGCTGCAATCCGGTCAGATCACCGAACTCCCCTCCCACCCGACCTTGTACCCGTTCTTTCCCAAGCCGATGCTCCAGGGATTCTTTGCGGCATTTGGTATCTTGTTTGAACGTGGCGCCCTGGACCTCGATGTGAAGGGCTCGTTGACGGAGCGATTCCCGGAGATCAAGCCGAGGAGGCTGAAGGATCTGCTCGCAGAGGCGTATGGAAGCGCTTAGAAGAGGCACCTGCCGCTATCGGAAGGAATCCGTTGTATAGCTTTTGATATCATATGCGAAGATCGTATTCACGATTCCGTCCGCAACATATGCCCACTCGTTATCTACCGCTTGCCGTCCGCTTCCGACTGGAGCGAGGAATAGGTGAGTACGAGCCAAGGGAAACAGGGGAGGGTTAACGGCGTACGGGTTCGTCCGATCAGGTTGCCGGCATTGGTGACGATGATGACCTTGACCTATGGCAAGGTGTCAGCGGAACCATTCGTGATGACGAGAGAATAGACCCACAGAGTTGCCTTTACCCTGGCATTCTTCCCAAGCTCGTTCCATCCGTCCGGCGACATCACCCTCGGTTTCCCACCCGTTCTCATCCACGTCCATCGGGACGCCGGCCAGGACGCCTCCGCACCGCTTCATACCTATCCATCCCTCCTCAGCCACCGGTAAACGAATAGAGAGCAAGGTAGGACGTACACATCGCGTCGAACCCGAGGTAATGCGGCGCCGAGATGAGGATCGCCTCTGCCGGATCAAGGAGCACATCAAGCAGATTATTCTTCGTCCCGTATACCCCGTTCCCCGTCGCGATATGTCTCCTCCCGATCGGATATGCCGGACGGCAAGTAACTGTTCCCGCTCCAGAGTGTCAGCAATGCAAATGGGGTTTAGAAAAGGACCGTACTGGGTGTAGAACTCCACGAGGGCACCCGTGAGTCGTTGGCTTGCAAAGAGGGAGTCCCCGTACGTCAAGTCGGCGGGACGGAAGAATTTGCTAAAAGCGGAGCGGTAGAACGTGGTGAGCTCTTTGGCCTGGCGGGAAGAATGACAGTCAGTACACGATGACGGGACGTGGCATACCTTGCTATCGCGGAAGACATACCATGAGCAAGTTTTCGGCGACGCCGAGGGAACTGATCCCGTTTGGGTTGTCCTCCCAATACGAGTCCGACATCATCTCACTGAGTCTGTGGGAAGAGAGGTATCAGACAGGTTTTCCGCGGCATTCATCGGAAAGTGTGTCATTGTCGAGGCCGAGCTCTGGTTCAGCCCTCGAGTGCAAATCCCACGTCCCTGTTCCGTATCGACTGTCCATCGGACTGGCAGCAGATCCAGGAGCCCTATCTGGGCTCCTCCAGGTATCTCACTCTTTCACGCGCTGCGCGCTTCACAAACGTAGAACAGTCACCCTCCTTCCGCCCGACACGGCATACGCCTCTTATTTGACTCTTGAAAGAACCTCGCCGCCCAATAACTGACTCACCTGACCATGACCGGATTCCTCGGCTCCTTCCGCCTCGCGCGCACCCTCAACGCCGGTCGTCCTTCACGCTGCGTGCTTTCATCCGTTTTCTTCGCTGCGAGTCCGACATAGTTGGCGCGGCGTGTGTGGCGGGGGAGAGGGCGGTGGTGAGTGATACTTGAGCGGGTGCTTCGGGGTCTGTCATGGTGGTTGAGGGAGAGTGATCACGGGCTGAGAGAGGGGAGTTGATGACCTAGCTATGTGTAGATAGTAGGCAGTCGATCGTGTTGAAAGTGAGACACGGATACGCGGATACAAATAATACTCAAGTCTATCAAGTATCAGCTAGAAACAAGGCCAAGACGGCATCATTCTCATTCCCATAGATTGACACCGTCGACATCGTTTATATCCACCAGGTCACAGGTCACGCGACACACAAGACCAGCATCATGTCCCAACTCACCAATGCGCAATGGATGCCATCCTGCGAGATACCGTACGTGCTCCACCGATTCTTGACGGGTTTCACTGACGAGCCTTCATCGATATAGCCCTTTGGACAACTCGTCAGCCTCGTCTCCCGAAACAGACTCCTCCCGTATCCAGAGAGCAACAACAAGATTTCCCCCTTCCGAAGCGATATGCGCACGATCAGGACGAGATCGACGCCTTTCGTGCCCGACAAGCCGCGAGGGACGAACAGGAACGCACCGAGGAGGAATGCTCGCGCAAGCCGGTCCGTGGGGCACCTGCGGTAGTCGAGGGAAGGAGCAGTCGGGCGAGTGATTCGAAGTTCGTGGGTGAGAAAAGGAGGGTGGTCCCACTGGACGAGGGGGAAGAGGATCCGACGGTGGTCGATTGGTATGGGGATGGTGAGTTTGCGTATCCTGATCGCCGTACAGATGGCAAGACTCAGCTTTTCCGTAGCGTAGACGACCCGGAGAACCCACTCAACTGGTCCGTCCCTTTTCTCTCCCTTCCATCACCGTGCCAACTCGACGAAAACACAGGCCAAGCTGCGTAAATGGCTCGTCGTATTCGACGTCTGCCTCTTAACCATCGTCATCGACCTCGCCGCGCCCGTCCTCAGCCCCGGCGTAAAGTTCCTCATTAGTGAATTCCACGTCAGTCAAGTCCCGGCAACGGTCGCGACCTCGACGTTTGTCCTCGGATTGGGGATCGGGCCGTTGATGCTTTCCCCGCTGAGCGAGGTGCCAAGGATAGGGAGGAATACCGTATATGGCCACGCTGTGCCTGTTTACGCTGCTCCACATGCCGACGGCGCTCGTGCAGGATCACCCGGGTTTACTGGTGTCGCAATTCCTGTAAGCGTACAAGTCATCGTCCGCTCTCGAGTTCCTCCTTACTGACAATATGGCTCAGTGCCGGACTCGCTGCCTCACCCGCTTTAGCGACCGGGGGAAGCTTAATCATCGACGTCTTCTCACTCAGAGAGCGACAGTACCCGTTCGCGGTGTGGCGTGAGTCTGGACCCGGCTATATCATCAAGGCTGACTGCTTGACACTTGCGACAGTCATCTTCGCCGCAACATGTCCCTCGCTGTTGCCCTCCGCCGCGAGTTTCTTAAACGAGAAGATGGGTTGGAAGTGGAGCATCTGGGAGGTGAGGCGTTTTGGTCACGATGGTGGAATCGTCTCTGACTCGCTTCCTTGCTAACAGATGGCCTGGGGCGGCGCGCTTGCCATTGCCGTGCTGCTGATCACGTTGCCCGCGGTAGGCGTCTGTGCATCTCTCATACGAACGCACCGCTTACCCATCCGCATGTTGCAGACTCCGAGCCCGAACATTTTGTACCGGCGTGCAGAACGGCTCCGCCATCTTACGGGAAAGGAGCGCAAGTCGCAAGGCGAGATCGAGCAATCCGACATGTTGTTTTCCCAGCTCGCGTCGCAGACGCTGTTGCGGCCGCTGCAGATGACGTTTACTGAGCCGATTATCATTGCGATCAATGCATATTTGGTGAGTTCAGCAGTCATCGGGCTATCGGAATCGCTAAGCACCCATCCTCACAGTCTTCTTCCAATGCCTTGCTGTATAGCTGGTTCGAGTCGTTTCCGCTGGTATACGAAGACATGTACGAATTCAGCCTGGGAGTGGGAGGGCTGCCGTACCTTGCAATCTTCGTAGGGTCGGTCATTGCTTACCTGGGGTATTGCGTTTGGGTCAAGCAAGTCCGTCGAACGAGCGTTTGGCGTTCGAGAGCTGATTGCGATGATCCCACAGAGTATCTTGGGCGCCTCGATACGACCGTCCCACGGGTCTCTTGCGCCGGAACGACACTTTCCCCCTCGCCATGGTCGGCGCTTTCGGGTTCCCAATCTGCCTGGCCTCTTCGGATGGAGCGCAGGTCGAACACACTGGATCGTACCCGTCATCACATCTTCCTTTTTGGTTGGGGCGCGGTTTTGCTCTTCTCAAGTGCGCTCTCGTATTACCCTTAGGCGTACGGGAGTCGGTCGGCGTCCGCGTTGGCGAGTGCGAATTTTGAGAGGCAGATGTTTGCGGCGGTGATGCCGCTCGTATCGATTCCGTTCTGCAGGAACCTTCGGGTGGACTGGGCGTGTACGTTGCTTGGGTGTGTTTCGGTCGTGATCTTGCCTATCCCGTTGATGATCTTCAAGGTAAGCTTCGAGCGCGGAGTAAAGGGATGCGACGATAGTCTGACACCCTGCTTGCCTTCTCCAGTACGGCGCGAAGCTTCGGCAGAAGTTAAAGGTGACGGATTAGGGTCACTGCTCCGGGACACGTATAAGGTCTGAAGGAGTGGGTTGTGTACACAGCATAACGTCGGAGAGATTTGTTGTAGGACCACAGCAGATAAGCTCCTAGCTTCCATGAAGATGGATATATCGCCGCGCCCACCCACTTGATTGGCATAGGTGGCATGCGTCAATGATAAAACCATACACCACGAACACATCACGACCAGCTACCAACACATCCCATCCCTCATCAAACCCTGCACACCTCCTCTACCGAACATCCCTCTGGCATCCCCGGCACCTCGAGCGTCGCGTAATACCACGCAATCCCACTGACGCGCATCACCGCATCCTCCACGGGCGGACCCTGCGTAAAGCTCAACTGGCCATTCGACCAATGGTTGAGATACGCGCCCGACGGGTTGACGGAGACGAATTTCTCAAACGTCTTGATGTGTTGTCCGTCGAAGAAGTAGGACGTCTGCCGCGGGTTGGCGTCTGCGGGTGGCCAGAAGATGGTGTAGTTGTGGTAGGCGACGGTGGGCGGGGCGGGGAAGGGGATGACGTCGCCGAGAGATTGGGTGTGGTATGTCCTACTTATCACGGATCAGCGCTCATTCCTGGGCAAAAAACGAGAAGACATACTCGGGATTGTAAACCGTCAGAATCATGCCATCATCAATCGACTGCCCGAGCACCTCGATATCCTGCTCGTCACCCGCCATGGGGTATCCGGCTTCGTCAATGTACGTAAAGAGCGCCTGACACGTTCCGTGCGTCGGAGAGAGTTGCGCCGACATGGTGAGGTGGCCGGAGATCATCTTGTCGATGGAGCGGACTTCGGCGCCGGTGACGATTCCGCCCATTTGTTGGCCGCCTGTCGAGAAGGGTATCAGCGGTGTTAGACAAAGTAGGATAGGGCGGGCGTACCAGGGACAACAAGTTCCATCACTCCATCAACCAACCGGACATTATCAGGCGTGCTGTGACAAGCCGTGACGCCGTCATCCCGATTCACACCGCCGATCCGACCATTCTGAATGTAAAGACCGAGGGAGGGGAACTCGTCGATCGAGGAGACTGCCGCAAAGTCGACGACGATGCCGAGCGGATAGTAGGCGTCGTTCTGGTCGGCGATGGCGTATCCGCAGGAACAATCAGCGCGGGGTGCGCTGCCGAGTACGGCGGTCGAAGACGGTGCGTCGGACGTAGTCGAGGATGCGGGAGACGTGATGGGCGGTTCCGAGCTGCTTGAGGGGACCGTGACGGGAACGGCGGAGCTTGATGCTGCGGTGGGGACGACGGCCGTCGTCGAAGTGCTCTGGAGGGAAGTGGTCTTTGATGGTTTCTTGGTGTTTGCGGCGCGCTTGACGTATCCCGCAGAGTTACTGTCAAAGTAATCCGCTTGCGAGGGAATAGCGGCGTCAGCGGACGGCAGAACAGCGGCGACCGCCGGAGAAGCTATGAGGTCCGGGACGAGTCAGCTCGAGCGATGGGGAATGTGATAGAGAGCACTCACGAGTCGGGTATAGAGGCTGCGGGGCAGCTGCCGTCAAGGCAGTTCCGAGAGCCAAAGTCGAAACACAAGCGAGCTGCCAGAGCATCGCAACCATTATAAAAGAGGAAAGAGTTGAAGTTGGAGTCGAGACCATGGTCGTGAAGGGCGCAACATGTCGACTGCTTTATATCTCTGGGGGATTGTCAGGGACGACAAGGGATAGACATGGGAATTTGACTCGTGAAAAGCTAAAGGCTGGAGTGGACGCACTTGGAAAGGTTATTACCTGAAACACGACGCCGCATTCGGAAACCAAAGTCAGCCAAGAAATGATCGACGCAGATCTTGGGTTTGCCTCCGCGAGCACAAACAATGCAGAGCGACGCGGCTAAGTTAGCTTCCGCGATCCGCCAAATCTGTTAAACTGGGAACAGGTCTGGAGTGTAGAACGGAGTACAAGTATGTAGAGTCCGTGTCGAAACTCACAGAATGGAAAATCCGCAGTGATACTCGCCGGCACAGTGCTGGCTGCTATAGCAATGTTACTCTCAGATTTGTAGACGGGCTCATCTGTTGGAGACAAGGATTCTGTCTGAAGTCCTCCTCCAACAGGTGAGTACCCACTGTGATGTCATTAAAGGATTCTGTCTGAAGTCCTCCTCCAACAATAATGCAGAGCGACGCGGCTAAGTTAGCTTTCGCGATCCGCCAAATCGCCATCTCGCCAAACCGCCAAACCGCCAATCCGCCAATTCGCCAACTCGCCAGTAGACAGTAGATTCGATAGATGGGATGCTTCTAGACTCAGTGTTTGCCTCGCCTCTCAGATAACCACAAAACACATATATAAGGGCCTCGCCCAGTTGTCAGTCTGTAGCTTCATTATTAGATCTCACGCTTCGATTCACCATTAACCCTGAGCACCACCTTTCCGCTGGCGACAGTGAGAAGTCTGGCTACCTTCCCTCTCTCTCCGGTTGGTGTACAGTCCGTTGGAAGCTGCGTTTAGTGCCGACTTCGACGAGCCCGGAGACTCTGGAGGTTCAGCAATGACCGTCAACGGACATCACGTCACTCTTCGCGAAGAACACGAGCGCCTTGGCCACCTTGGTCGCACAAAGTTGTTGAAAATGGCATACCGAAACCAGCTACGCATCACACATGCTGCCGCCCTGCTCGATCCGTTCCTCACGAATCAATGTGAAACCTGCCAGAGAATGAAGATCGCTCGGACCTCGCTGAACGGTGCCAGCCCACACGGCACCAGAGACGGAGAGCTCATTCATGTCGATATAGCCGGTCCGGTACATCCTTCGGATGGCGGATCCGATCACTTCGTCACGATGCTCGATGAACATTCCACAGTATGCGCCGTCGTACCGATGAAGGGACGCAAACCCGTCATGGGTCTATTAAAGGATTTTGTCGCTCGAATCGAGACTCAGCCGCTCCATCCGGTCCGACAACGGTCCAGAGCTCGTTAGTGAAGCCGCAAAGGAATGGTATGCATCTAGGGGAATCATTCATCAACTCTCCCCGAGGTACAGACCCGAACTCAACGGCACCAGTGAAAGATGCATTCGGACCGTGAAGGATATGATTGGATCGATGTTGGATGACTCTACACTCGGCCACAAGGTATGATATTATGCCGCCGAGTACGCTGCTGTGGTATCGATGAAGACGACCACCAGCAAGGCCGGCTTATCGACATGGTCGCTGTATACCGGCCGGGAACCCAACATCGAGTCGATAGCCAAGTTCGGCGCACCGTGCTTCGTGCACATCCTGCGTCAGACCCGGCCGAAGGCTCGGTTAGACGAACCGAAGGTGGTAGAAGGAAGGGTTATCGGTCAGTCCGACAACATCAGCGGCTGGATCGTGAAGGTGGACTCGACCGGAGAGATTCACCGATCGCGGGACGTACGCATGATTCACGTCCCCGCTCAGCCATCTTCGCTGCCTACCATGATGATGGTCCCCAAGAATAGTCCGACGGATGTCGAAGTGTTGACCGAGGGGTTAGCCAGTGGGCCTTTCGGTTATCATCAACGTGCTACCACTAACCAAGCGGCGGGTGTTGACGTTCCCAGCCCGCCTGATACCTTCGAGGACGTTGATGGTGACTCCCTCATCGGCGGAGTCGTTCGTCTCTGTCGGGGTAATGGTATGGCACCCAGTACCCCGGCACCTGCCACGGTGAGTGATCACTTCCACACCCCTTCGCCGAAATCAGACTCTGCTGATCCGCCTCCCAATGTCCAACGAACACGACCAAGCGCAACATGGGAGCTCATGCCCGAGAAGTTGGTCGACGGCGCTCCGCTTCCGCCAGCCTCGTACACGGACGACGCCGGACGGAGGGTGATGACTCGCCGTGCGCCGGGTCGATCCTTGCCATCGGCGGAACGCGCAATGGCAATCGAGGCCGAGGCGGCATCGCTAGCGACACACGACGGGGAAGATGCCGAGGCGGTCGACAGCGCACTGGCCATAGGCTGGATGTTGTCAATCTCAATCGACGATGACGAGCCGCCCTCTGTCGCTGCGACGTCGAGTGGACCCCATGGATCCAAGTGGTTGGCCGCGCTCGAAACCGAGTTACAGAATTTGGAGTCGAAGGGGACGTGGACCGAGGTGAAGCGCCCCGAAGATCGGGCATTCATTGAGTCCCGATGGGTCCTGAAGGTCAAACGGGACGCCCTCGGCGAAATCATCAAGTTCAAGGCGAGGTTGGTAGCTCAGGGGTTTTTACAAGTCCCTGGGGTCGACTTCGAGTAGACCTATGCACCGGTTGGCCGAACGACGTCTCTTCGTATCATGTTCGCAATAGCGGCATCGATGGCCCTAGAAATGCACAAGCCGATATCTCAATGGCACCTTGGACGTCGACACCTACATGCGCTACCCGACATGCGTCACACCGAGTCCGGGTTGCGATGCGCTGAAGCTGAGCAAAGCGCTACATGGCTTGAGCCAGGCTGGCCGGCTGTGGTGGAAGGAGCTTGGCGGAAAGCTAGAGCAGTTGGGCCTTAGCAAATTGCATTCGGACTGGGGCCTGTACGTACGTACCGGCAGCGATGGG
The DNA here is from genome assembly GCA_001599735.1 of Naganishia albida. Lineage (NCBI taxonomy): Eukaryota > Fungi > Basidiomycota > Tremellomycetes > Filobasidiales > Filobasidiaceae > Naganishia > Naganishia albida. The sequence continues at coordinate 1,903 of BCHV01000017.1, read as the reverse complement.
CTTCCATCGATGATGTTACTCGTCTGCGTCGACGACTTCGTGATTGCCTTCAGGAGCAAAGCCGACATCGCGGTGTTCTTGTCCGAGGTTCAAAAGTTCTGGAAGTTGTCGACAGGCTCAGTCTCCCGGGCGAGTCGACGATGGGCGCGATAAGACGCAGACATGCTTGGGGTGAAGCCAGGTGATATCCGACAGCTACTGAGCTCACCTGAGTGTCAGATGTGGTAGCTTACAACGTGATGAATGTGGACTCATGCGTGTGTGCGCGCGTAGGCTCGACAAGGCTCGGGCGATTGGAAAAAGCGTTAAAGCGTTCCGTGTCGACTTGTTACTCCTATCATGTGTCTTCTCATCATTACGCTTACGAGACGCTTCTTCTGTCTCACCCGGAATAGGGCAAATCAACTACACAACTCACCTCTGGAAGAACCTCATTATGAATCGTCGATCAGCGGCTGCTGCGGCTCCTCTGGTCAATCTAAATCCCGCTCAAGACTATAAACAAGAGATCAGCCGACAAACCTGAATTATCGACAGATTCCTGGCGAGTCTGCCTGTGCACGAGGCCCAAGTCAAATCACTCACGGTCACGAGCGAGACGCAGCTGAAAGAGATCGAGACGCTGAAGAAAAGGATCAGGAAGCTCGAGGAGACGGAGAGGGTCTACACTGACCAGGATTCGGCGGACGACTTTCTGGGCCATGACGATCAGACGAAGACGTCGTTCGTCGACCGCGGTCGAGTACATTTCCGCGACCTGTATTAAAATGGGCAAACGGAAGAACTGGAACGCGAGCGATGTATACGACAAAATCACCCAATCGGAAAAGCTTCAGTCAGAAAGGAAGAACAATGGAGCGAACAAATACCGGAGATGGAAGGCATGCAAGAGGAAAGCCAAGGTCACCGGTGAGTTCAGTTTTTCTCCGAGTAGGAAGTGAGTGCTTACAAGACCCGCGCACAAGATACACCTGGAGAGCATTGGCGGGCGCGGGAGAGTCGATGGAACGCGGCTTGGAATGCTAAGAGTCCTGAGGATAAGGAGGCTTGGCTGAAATGGTGGGACGAGGAGTTAGAGGAGATCGTCGAGAACTTCCTGGGCGGAAAGAAGCAAGTTGGACTTAGGGGACAGAAGAAGGAGATCGATACTAACTTCAACCAGGCGTGCAAGGCTGTAAGTTGGCTGTCTGCCAGCTGCCTGAATAGATCGGAAACTCACCCGTAGACGTATAATAGCTCGATAAACTCGTCAAGTCCGGCTTCCAAGGCTGCATCGCCCTCGTTCCGGACTTCTTGACAAAAGACTTGGATCCCAAGTTCTACTGTACGGATGCATCGATCAGTACATTTCTCGTCCCGGAAGATCTGCCGCGCTCTCGAGGGCGACGAAGAAGACTTGATATACGATATCAATGACGGCTACCGTTTCTATGCTTCATCCCCACTCGGAGCAGGTGCGTGAGGTGCACTTTACGTGGAAAAGAGCATGAACTGACTTCGTGCGTTGTCAGTCGAGCACAGTAATGAAATTGGCAGGCAGGCTACCGGGGGAAGCGGGAAAATGCTTCGAGTGTGCACGAATGTCATCACCGGGGCATTCAGTTAGTGATTTTCGCATCGACTCGTACTTGACTGCTGGTGCTGACCTATCGAATGTTACACAGTTAACGGCGGCCAGGTTCCGGCAGCTCGCTTCAAGGGTTATTAGAGTAAGGCTTCAGAATGGGTAGGGGTTTGCCAGGGATAGGACTTTGCAATCGCTGAATGGTCGATATTTGGACGGCGGGACCATGGTGAAACCCTCATGATTTGCACGGCGGGACCTCAGACCTGCAATGGCAGTAAATCAGGCGGCGGGACCAACTTGGAACCCTCATGATTTGGACGGCGGGACCATGGTAAA